>OZ057414.1:96456557-97056557 GCA_964056705.1 Troilus luridus | reverse complement strand
CAGCCAATTTGCTTGTTATATTACTGTAATATAGTTGTAAATATCAATAAATAAATATTTAAAAAAAATAATAATTTTTTAATACAGTTGTAAATCAATAAATAAATTAAAAAAAAAAAAATGTCCCATTTGTTGCTTATTTGGCCCGAACCGAATATCAATCCCTTCTTGACAAACTTTTTTCCCATTCATAAAACAATTAGTTTCAAACCTAGTAACCTCTTCGATAATTCTCGGGCATCTTAAAAGAAGTATTGTGTCCATTTAAGTCGAATTTGTTATTTGAGTGCTAATAGTGATAGTTTCTCTACTTGGCTTTATATCTTGCCATTATGTATTATAAATTCAATTTACTTGTTGTATTATTATAATACAGTTGTAAATTTCAATAAATAATTTTTCCCTTTATATGTGTATCCACACCTGTCCATTGGCTAATAGAATAATAAATCAATATCACATGAGAGGAATGAAGAATAATAGTGGCCAGCGATACCTCTCCCGTGGCTTGATTTAATTTCCTATAACTGATCCCTCATCCACGTTCTTTTTAGTCTCCTCCTAGTGTTCTGAGTTTTAGCCATTTGTTCTGTATTTGGGTCTGGGTATGTTCGTATTTGTTAATCAACTGTTAATATATATGTTCCTTCATTGTTCATTGTGACAAGTCTAGGTAAATTCGATTGAAAAGTTTTTCTGTTAAGCGATGCCTTACATTTAAGATGCACACGTCCAAACTGGTTTTAATAAGTAAGTATTAGTATTTAATTTTTGGGTCGTTTCAACAATAAATAGATTTAAAAAAAAAGATTATCAAAATATTCTGTTGAAAATATTTGTTTGTTGGGTATGTAAACTGTACTTTGGTAGGTACTTCACCTCCTGATGGGCGAATCCTCGTCATCGGAGTCGTGCTGGATCGTCTTCTGCGGGGGGTAGTCGAGGACACTCTCGAGGGAGGTCAGCCTGCAGACAGCCCGGCCGCAGCCGCCCCCAACCACCTCCAGGCCCCGCGGCATCGTCCTTCTTTCCTCTAGCTCAAGCCTCTCTGTTAAAATTTCCTTCATGTAAAAATATCTTTTTGAGAATTTCCAATTAAGTAAAAAAAACAACTAAAACCCTCCTGATCAAAATACTAACCATTACAAACAAAAAATATATATTTCCAAGTTTTCACCTTGTTTTGCACACGAAACGCGAGCTGGTTAAAACTGAGTACAGGATATTGCTGTGCAATATCTAATTTTAATACGGCTAAAAATGTTTTCCAATATTTTTATTTAAGGTTCTTAATTTAACCATTTAAGCATTTTTACGACCATCTTCGCAGTTTCTAAAACGTAACGTAAAAATAAAAATAAACTGTATCACAATAACCCATGTAGGGTCTTGTTGGCCTCAGTACATGGTTGGATTTATACTGGATTATACTGCAAAACTGTTGGGCAAGGAGATGATTTATCCATCATCGCATTCAACCGCCAGGGTTTCCCCAATTAAGAGTACCTACTTTAAAGAGGCAGGTGGTCCCACAGGGTCCTTCCGTGCCTTTTAACACATTAAATAATTTATCTGTCACAGCTGGATTCAACCCGGGACATTCACTACAGCAACTCAGGTCTCAAATTGAGCTAGAATTGGATATCCAAAGGTAAGAGAAATATTGAATGAAAGAATAGTGAAGAGAATTATAGAGATAAAATCAAAGTTTATTCGAGAATACTGTTAACTAAAAGGACGTGTCAAATTATGAACTGCGTTGGTAATCGATTTCGTTTGGTGTGCAATGGAACTGATTAGGATGGAACATAGAGAACGTAGTGATGAATTAAAAAGTATCTGGTTCCGAACAGGGGCTGATCCAGAAGTAGTTCAAAAGATGAGAACTGTAAGAGTAACCATGGATATGCATAGATAAGATCGGGAATTTGTCTTAAAGTTATCGTATTTTTTAAGATTATTCTTTTGAGACGGCTGAGTCAAGTGGTAAAGATTCCATTTAGATATTCTAGTCCTTGCAAAACACACAATAAACAAGTAACTAGACAATGTATTCAATTGTCGAAGGAATACGCATTTAGGTGTTGAATTAACTTACTTCATCCTCATGAAGTTCAAAATTTATTTATTTTAAAAAGATCTATAGTATGACAACAAATTTTAAATCATAAATTTAGTTACTAAGTTAGCAATTCATACATACCATTAGATTTCCTCCTCCCAGAACACGAGCAGAGGAAGGAATAAGCCGAGTTTATAAGTTCTGCCAGGATGGAGCCGAGATGTGAAAAGCAGATCAACATGAGAGGCACACCGACCAGCGCGTAGACCATCGTCGCCAGTTTACCTTCCGTCGTTTTGGGGCCAAGGTTACCGCATCCTGTGAAAAAGTCGGTATTGTTCGTCAATAAAATTTAATAACTAACAGTTATTATTCTAGTTATATTATACATGTAGTATACCAATGGTGGTGATGACACTAAGGGAGTAAAGAAGGGATCCGAAGAAGGACCAGTGGATGTCCTGCTCGGCGAGGCCGGCCTGGACCGCCCCGGCCACCTGCAGCTCCAGCTGCCTCAGCTCTTGGTGCACAAGCCGCGTCCAGTTCCTCTCGTACAGCACGTTCAGTCTTTCTGCAATATTAGTCGTTGTTGTTAATTTAAACTCTGTATTTTATTATAAACAAATCGAATTAAAATCGAAAAATTAAAGTTGATCTTATAACTAATGATACTGAGGGGGAGGGTAGGGGAATGAATAGAAAATATGGAGACGTTGAGGGTAGGCATCTCAGGAATTTTCGAAGTGAGGAAGAAGGGTGCCTAAAGTTATCTAATGTTGAAAGCACATCTTTTCAGGAATTATAATAAAAAATATGGATCTCTCAGTGGGATACATAGATCTCATTGAAGTACGTTGGTATAAAATATAAATACATATTTAAAACTGAATAAATATTTATTAGATTCCAGGACAGAGAGGAATAAAGGGGCAATAAGTTGCGTCCAAGGGTTGTAGTACCAGTGATTGTTTGATTATATACGAGTATTTTTGGAGTCTTGCCCATCCGGCTCTGAAGAAGACCGGCAACGTCTTCTTCTAATAAAGTTTATATTAGAAACCGGCGTTTTAAGGAATTGTTTATTTAACTTTCACCCAGACGATTTTCTTCCACAAAAAATACTTTAATTTGACAATGAAATGCCAGGATGGAAAAATACCATTGTAAAATCGACATATACAATGACAAATTAGTAACAGGAGTAAGAGGTGATGAATATTTAATGTATTACGATCCATTTCCATAAATCGACTCTAGCCTGCTGCAATGAAATGTCTATCTATGAGAAAGCGAAGACTATCAATGACGTTCGGTGGAACGCTAATATCATTAGTTAAGTTATAAATCAGAAGAAATGACCAGTGACAAGAGATAAATTATTTTCAACATACACATTAGCAGCTTCTAGGAAAAGGCTTCAAAAAGTTACACCTGAAAGTATGAAAATTTTATATTTTTAACTTTTCATGCTGAACATTAAATATACGAATCCCAGAAATGAAGGTAGGCAGTTGCTTATAGAAGACGTAAGAAATGAAAAAAAAAGACTAAGAAATAATCCAAGATCTTGCTCCAAAACTTCTTCAGTCAAAGCGTTATAACCTCGTGAAGAAACATAATGAGGTGCGACTGACTGCTGAAGACAAAAATCAAAAGAAATGTCACTGGTATGAAAGAATTTTAATTCCTACTAGAAAAGCGTATTAAAAGATGTAGCGATGAAAGTTGAAAGAACGTTTTAAAAAAACAACAAAGAAGAATGGGCCTAAAGTCTTCAGAGATGAAACGGTCTACAACGACAGTCTTGAGGAAAATTAGAATTTAAAAAACTGGTATAATCTGCGGTTTTACTTTTTGAACAAAATGAGTAGATTAAAGGGTTTCGTTTAGGATTCTTTGTAATGCTTCAAGTGAACACCTGACAACTTATATTTTTAATTAAGTAACATAATCCATACTAGTATTACCCATTATAAAGGTGCTCCTTGAAGTGAATTCTCTTCCACTGAGTTCAGTCACGTTTAGATAGAGCGAAGAGAAAGGTTACATAGTAGTTACTAATATAGTGCTATTAATTTTCTTATGGGTATTATAAAGTTATAAAGAATATTTACATTTTAAAAGCCTTCGTAGACTTGAGGGTGCTTTGAATAATTATATTGGTAAAAAAATCTGAAGAAAGTTAAGGATTATTTTTAACAATGATAGAATTCTGAACGGGCATATTGATGATTCAGAGTTCACTTGCAATATCAAAGAGACAAATTAAAAATATGAATTAAATAAATAGGAATTAAATTGTGTGTAAGTGATTCCAAGGCAATTAGTGATGCTAAAAATCTTCTAGTTCTAGCCTAACGTTTTCCTGGAAAAATATTATCTCCCATACAATAATATTTTTTATTGCAGGACAAATCGAACTCAACAAACTGTTTGTGCAAGCCGTAAAGAAATATAAATAAACACAACCATAAATTGATTGTAAATACCGCTTCTCGGTCTTCTAGAAAAAATAATCCTTTTTTTCAAACAACCCTGTTCACTTTTTCCTTTTTTTTTAAATTTTTATATTTATACTCTCCCCTTTAAATAATAAATAAAACTAATCTACCGTCGTTACTGGCAGTAAAGGTCATACATATTTCCAAATAGAAAACGGCTAATAAAATGTTACCTGTTAAAATGATGTGGGAGAAAATGACATGAAATACGTCGTCGATCTCAGTTTGTTTATTTTAACGTCCCTTCGTATGCTGCTATGGCTAATTGGACGATACTACTGATGGACCTCTAAATTTTGCCTTTCCCTGTTTAAGTAGGATAGGGATTTTTAAGGAGTACCTGACATTGTACAGGCTCGGGACCCCCATTTAACGTCCCTTCCGAAGTACGGCATAACCAAGGATTTTTTACTCCCTTTTAAAAATCCTAGGGCCACCTGCCGGGCTACGAACTCGCGATCTTGGGCTTAGTAGGCTGTTATGCTAACCACTAGGCCACAGGTTGCCCCTATTAGATCTCTGGCATAATCAATGTCGGAAAAAATTGTGTAAACGCCTTTAAACAGCCGTGTCTGTTCTGCCGAAAAATTCTAGTCAAGATTGTTATTTTTATAAGCAACTGTTTCTGACTAATGGGTCTGATCTGTTTGGACTGTTGATGTGAGGATTACTACACTTCATCTCCATCTTTTTTGTTTGTTTTATTTTGGTGTATTTCAAGATGACGCATAAGTTAGCGAAACGCGTTGACTGCTTAGTTTTTTTTTGTATTTTAGAATGTCTTTCAATTCCATTATTTTTTATGTCTCTAATTGACTTTTCGACCATTTTTATAGGTATACCAAGACTCTTCAGAGTTAATTTTTTCCCGAATAGTTTTAGACTGCTAAGTATTATAATTTGTTATTGAACCTCTTGAAGTGTCCGTCTCTGACATATGAGTCTTTCTTTTTGTACTGTTGATGTGAAGTTTACTACGTTTTATCTTTATTAGTGTGTTTTTTGTTTGTTTGTAGTTATAGTCCAGGATCCATGGTCCTTTTTTGCACTTGATTAGTATCAAGCTGAATCTTCGTGAAAAGCTTCGTTTCGATAAGACGCCCAACAATTTCCTGCGCGAAAATTCTCGATTGTGGTAGCTAACAGAGGTAGCAAGGATAAAATATGTCGATTTGACGATTCTCAAAAATTCATTACTAACTGGGTTTTTTTTTGTTAAATCTCAAGATAATTATCTAAATTATTTGAAAAAATATTTGTCCTACAAGATGTAAGTTTTGATCAAAGAGTCCCCTCCTTCCAATATAAATGAAAAAAAAAAATCAGTTGGTTAGTAATCATTTTTGATGACCTCGTTATAGATACATTTTGGAAGGAGGGGACTCTTTGATCAAACCATACATTTTGTTGGACAAATATTTTTTCAAATAATTTAGATAATTATCGTGAGATTAAACAAAAAAAAAACTTGAGATTTAAGGTTTTGAGTATCATCAAATCGACATATTTTATCCTTGCTACCTCTATTAGCTACCACAATCGAGAATTTTCGCACAGCAAATTGTTGGGCGTCTTATTGAAACAACGCTATTCACGAAGATTCAGCTTGATAGTAATCAAGTGCAAAAATGGACCATGGACCCTGGACAATTAGATGTATTCCTTGATAACGCCTGAGTTACCGAGACTGGTTATTTGTTTTCCAGTATTTCGGGAACAAAATAATGTATTTTTTAGAGCTTTATTATTGCATTCTGATATTTATTTTATGTCTCTTATTGCGCTTTTGCTCATTTTTATTGGTATACCTATTACTTAAAGAGTTTATTAATATGATAAAAACCAATATGTTTATTTATTAGTTAGTGTATAAATAGACAGTAGAACCACTGGAAGACAGTATGGAAGAGGAGACAGTAGCAAGGTTATCTATGAAGCAACCCCTTTTTGCCGTGAGAGATAAGTCGGGAGAAGACTGCGGCAGCGAGCGGGCCACAAGACTGGGAATGCCTCATTTCGGTTAATTGGCGTACTCCCAGCGGCGTCCTAGATCGGCCTGTCTTCCTAATGTCGCTGCTTCACTGATAAGCTACAGGAAGCCGTGGTCTGCTTTGGTTGGTAGATGTATCGGAGGCGAGGATTAGGCTAACGATATACTATGGCTATGGCAAATATAAAATTAAAGGCAACGGTAATTAATCTGTATTGATTTTTACTTTTTAATTTAATTTCTTATCAATAACAGTTAATTAATAAAAAATAAAAATAAACTGTACCACTACAACTCATGAAGAGTTGGGTCCAGTACGTGGAGGTGCAGGGACTCCACGTTTTTTTTCGAAAGCTGTGAAGGTAGCTGTTAACAGATTTAATAATTTATCTTTCATAGCCGGATTGGAACCTAGAACCTTCAGCACAGCAATTCAGCGCTATACCACTGAGCTATTCCGCTGCCTACTGTATATGAAAAGTTCTTTTTAATATAAAAAACCTGAAATCGTAAAAAAAGGAGAACGTAAAAGGCTCAAACAATTTGTGAGTATGTTCTAAATATTATATTAATTTCAGCGATGAATACGCATGTATATTGTTGTAACGAACTGTAGAACTACAAATCATGAAGAGTCCGGGGTTCAGTACTTGGAAGAGACTGCACTTACGATAACCGTTATGCAGGGAGGCGATTTATCCTCGATCATGCTCAACCGCCAAGTTTCCCCTGGGTGAGCCCAAGGAAGGTTCCAGGTCCCAGAGGATCCATTCCCGGTTGTTAACAGATTAAATAAAATTCCCACAGCTGGATTGAACCCGAGACCTTTGGCAAGGCAATTCAGCGCTTTACCACTGAGCCATTCTGCTCTCCATATAAAGATACAAATGTATAAATACCAATAAGTTATATTATTTCCAAAAATAAGATCCTTAAGTTATAAATAAAAAAATTTTAAACAGGAATTCGAAATATATATAAAGTTCTCGCCATACCATGAATTTAGTTAATTTATTATAATACGATTTATCATTAATAATTTTTTACACCGTCGTTAATTGTATAAAGACCGAGCTATTTGATCATTGTATTAGCTATTATGGCTAACACACCCCAGGAAGAACGTTGACCTAACGGGGTGAAAAAGGGGTAGAAAGTATTTTGGCAGTGATTTGAAAACCAAAAATATTGTTTACAAAGAAATACTGCGGTAGGTGTGTGGTATTTCGATTTCGTTGTAAAAATATAATTCTACCGTGTAACGTTCACCAGATCAAAGGCCGAGTTTCCTGTTCCCAAAATATAACAAAATTTTATTTTATTTTCATACTTATTAAATCCTTACACTATAATAAAGATTGTCTTATTTTATAAGTATTTAAATATTTGAACATAATAATTTATATGTTATAACAAAATTAATAACGTAAAAAAACGATTAAAAATCGTATTAGAACCATTTTCGACTTCTACGCGGACGAAGTCGCCGACAAAAGCTACTGTATGTATAAATGAATCAGACTAATACGAATTATTTACATTTCAACTTTGTAAATTTAAATAATTCAGAGTATAATTGATTTAGAACATCAAAAAGGAAGACAGTCATTCCATTGCTTGGATTTTTCACTTCAGTCAGCAGTCCTCATGACTGTCTATTTAATTTTTTTTAATTTAATACCTTTTTCAAATGTCAACGCCTCAATTATTTCTGTGAAATGTGAAAGGCAACAACAGTAAGGACATAGGATTACCCAATATCTGTTATTGAGCGGTATATTGCCTCATAGACTAAATAGCAGATAAGAGGAGTTAGCAGACTAATCTTAGCTGCCTAATAATTCGCAATCAGTTAAACCGGAGACTATCTCTACCCCCGAAGACACAATGGCAAGTTTCTATTGAAAACATATTTCTCCGCTTTATCAGCAACCAATCATCAATTTATGGCGAAGCGATTGGAACGTTGGCAGTCGGAGACCCTTCTTCCCAAGATAACTGAATTTCCCGCGGGAAATTTTCCAATTTTCACCGACTAAGTCAATAATCGTGTTTATATTAGGTTTTTCCAGACCTCTAGACTTAGATTTTTCTCTCCTCTCTTCTTTTTAGTCCTTTTTTTTCTTCTTTATTGCCATTGCCGGCTAAACCGGGATTATTTAGCTTTTTCTTCTTTGTCGGTTTTATTTATACAACAGGAGGATTCGACCTAGAAATATCAAGAGATCGAAATGTTTCAGAACATTAAAAAAATATACATATCACTGTATGCTAATTACAGAAAAAAATATCGTACATTTGATTTATTGACTTAGTTTTATTTATTATTCCTGAACCAGTCCCTCCACAAAACCCCCAACCAACTCCGTGTTCCTATATTATTTACGTAATGTCCTGTCTTCGAAGACTTTAAAAAGCCGTTGTTCCTTCAAAATTAGCGATAATGCTTCAAAACCAAAACAGTACAATAGGTTATGTAAATTTTAATTTTTAAGTTTCTGGACAAAATCTGCGATCTATGTAATTTTACAACTGAAACGTAACAGAAATTATTTATGAACATTTTTTTAAAAAATGTAAGGGGAACCTAAGAAATGAGTTACTATGTTTACATTTGTACTTAAAACCATTTAATAGAGCCCAGATCGGCCATTTTTATCCCAAGGTTTTTGAGGTACATTTGATTATTAATCCATTGAGGTAATTTTGGCAATTATGTGATAAAATATATCAAAGCAACATATGGCATACACTTCATATTAAAAATATAATTATCATCTAAAACATAACATATATTTAATGAAATAAATTATGATTGGTTGAGTGGATTTTTATTTCTGGAATATATTAAGCTTTAAAGTCAATGACGTATATATTTCGCATTTTTTGGTATTTATATTTAATAAATATTCAAATTAAATAATACTCAATATTGAATTAAAAAAACAAAACATAAATATTCCAGTAGCAAAGACAATAAAACAATTATATAGAAATTATTTTATGTACAATATATTACATCAGGCTTTCAGGATCAAAAGCTCCAAAAAAGACCAAAATTTACTTTTTCTCTAGTTCAGTCAATCAATTATGTCTATCAGGACACTTTCATTTCTCATGGTTTTATTCCGGCTCTGAACCTGAAGTATAGGGTGCATAAAGCATGACTTGACTGAACCATCGAAAATTTTGGAAAAAACAATTTTTGAAATTTGTAGTTATATATGACAGTTACATGAGAAATAAATCACTCCATACTTGTGACTATTAAACCCGGATTAAAACCTGTAACGTGGGTCGAAAAGTTGTTTTCTAATAAACATCCGCTTACTATTTCAGATTTTCTCCTCCATTAAATGTATACAATAAAAAAATAATTATTCAACTCAAATGAAAAATAATTTTAATGTCAATAAATGAGCTGTTATATTCGAAAGGGATATAATGCAATTTTTTTCATATTCACGATATCTTAAGGTTTCCATTTGAATTACATTAAAAATGTTGGTAAACGGGGAAATGTTTTCATTACTTAGCACTTAGCAAGGAGTGGTGTTATAAAAACTATACACCTTTTAAATGTTACTATGAAATAATAATCATCAAAACGCTTTAAAAGAATAAACCATACTTTTAGATCCATATGGACTTATATCACTTTCAAATGTAACAGCTCAAATAAAGTACGGGAAGTGATTTGTGAAATTTCAAATGCGTTTATTCTGTATAAAATTGCTAACAAATTGAATATCGGAAATGGATTCAATGCATTATAAGTGGAAGTAAAACAAAGGCTATCGAATGGGTGAATAGGTTCTCTAAATACTGAGAGAACAAAGGACTGTGAGTGATGTATTGAGCAGAGGGAATGGACTGAGCACTCCGACAAGTCCACTCTTCGTCCAGGTAATGGGAATGTCCAATGTCCACTGCTACCTCGGATCCATCAACTTCTTCATCTGGACGGTGGGGCACAGTGTTTCGATTAGTACAAGCTAGGTGGACGAAATTATTTTTAGATATTTTTTCAATCTCTTTAGACCAATCAAGTAATGCACTTATAAAAAAAAATGTTTTTGATTAATCACTAATTTACTTAAAGGTGATGGCCAGGAGAATAAATAGAAATATAAAAAACAAGACAAAAATGTATCTATATTTAATGCGAAGAATACAATTACTATATGGATTCACAAAATAAACTTATTAGAAAAAAGAAAGTCGTAGCATAATAGCTTATAAATAAATTACGCAAAAATTAATAGGGATGCCACTAATTTTGTTGTATTTATTTTGCGTAGCATTATAATATTATTTTTATTATAAAAAGCATAAACATTTATTAGAAATTATACTACATTAAATGTTAATGTACTTATTAAATATATAATAATATAAATGCTATGTAAAGTACATATATCCTACAAAATTAGCATTATCTCTATTCTCTAGTAGAGTATAAATAATCCTAAGTTATGTATTAATTTAATAGGAAATTGATTGGTCAGGCCAGTCAGTCAGGCCTTTTTTTTCTTATTTAACTGCAATGTTAGTTTAGCAGACATAAATTAGTTATATTGAACTGTAATGCCGAAATCCCAGACCATAAATAATAAAGTGCTCAGTAAATTATCTTATTCCTAAGTAAGTACGACGAAATAACGAATCATTAAAAAAACAATTAAAGGAAGAAAAAACTTTTATTAGTTCTTTTAAATTATTCCTACTTTTATTTTATGGGTTTTTTAATAGAGAGAGGGGGGAGTTTATTGCATCTTACCCTCAAGGGATTTGTAAAAATAAAAGTCTTTCAGTGTTTAACTTTTTTATTTAAATAATATGAACCAATCAAAGTCATTGTATAATATACATTAAAGATGAAGAGGACTTCATATTTTCCAAGTTAACCGATGTTTTATACATATTATAAATAAATATATATCAAGTTTACAGACTTTATTGTTCACATGTTCACTAAAAGCCTATTTTTTACTATTTGGGAATTGATATGAGAACTGTCAAGTCTGAAAACGTCGCAAAAATTAGTTTATTAAGCAATGACTGAATCTCCAAAACCGGAAGAAAGCGAACGAACTCTTATTTATACCAATACCGAGAACTTTTTATCGAAATGCAGTTTCGATTTCTTCTAATTAACATTAATTATATTAGAAGCTTGAAAAAAAATGCACAATTTCGTGTTTAAAGATTAACTAAAATACTCGTAAAATAGTCATCTGCACTATAGATGTCGATGTAAAGGAAAAATGAACATTTGACTTGATATTGCCGCATGCAGTTTACAATATGGAATAAAATAAAATGTAATTGTAATACTAAATTAATAAAACTATTTTTTTTGTTCGAATTGATTTAAAAAGAGGAAATATCGGAATTATTTAAATATATGGCTTACATTATTCACAAGAACAAAAATTCATCAGTATACAAAATCATTTGTTTTGTTTATTGAGTCATTACTATATTTTTTCCATTTACACTAATTAATGATTGCTATTATCAGTAATTATGTTCTTCAGATATAGTTTGTTTATTAAACGCCACTTTGTTCTTCTATGGCTAATCCGTTGATTGAATCGTGGGAGTCCTAATTTTTTAATATCCATGTTTAATTAAGGTAGGGATTTATAACGGGTACCTGTAGCGCATAGGCTTGGGACCTCTATTTTACGTCTCTTCCGAAGGACGGAATTACCAAAGTTTTTTTATTTCGTTTTTTTAATCTCCTACTGGGTTTTAAACCCGCGATCTTGCGCATAGCAGGTGTTTATGCTAAGCACGCCATAGGTTGATTTTTTTAGTGAGATTATACAAAATAAATATTACAAAAACGTTGAATTCTGCCGTATTTATTCTAGTTATAACTAGTCGGTGTTCTCAAGCGCTTATCGCTGACTTCCTTTTGCACTGGAAAAGAACCTACCGCGATTGCTAATTATGGTGATACAACAGAAAAATCAAGGAAATTAGGAAGAGTTGAAAAAGTAAAGGGTTCGTTAGGAGACTGATTAGCTTCTCAGGTAAAAAAGATCTTTGAGCTTTACAAAGGTACTTAGAATTAAAGGAGAGCCTTAAATAAAGCTGAGATTAGTTAAGGCATTAAGGACCTCTGCGGTGGCCTCCTGATTACTCCCTCTTACTTCAGCACACAAACGCTAGCTGAAAGAGTTACGCCAAGTTTTTGGTTAGTTTGAACAAGCGCTTACTCGACTTCAATTTGGCTCTAGGATCGGATACATTAAGCTAGGTTTAGGTTTATATAATTCAGGTAGAACTTTTTCATTAAAGAACATCTCATGAAACTTTTAAAATTCAGAACATGTACAAGGGTATGCAGAAAGAAAACTATAGAGATATCGACAATAGAACAGGAATCTGCACCTTTAGATTGGTTACACCCAACAACATTTGCCAAACTTTACACGCACTTCTCAGAAAATAAGAAAACGTATACAGAAATCACAAACACTTAAACTGGCAGAAGAAAAGAAGGCAATCATGTGGGATGTGCTTATTTAATTTTGAATGCTTTCTGGAGGGAATGTAAGGTAATGTTGTATCAATGTATATCTGTAATTGAAAGATTATTCAAATTTACTAAGATGTTGAAATTATAGTTTATTATTTTTATTTTCAACAACTTAGTAAATTTGAATAATAATTACCTGTTCATACATTAATACAACATTACCTCCAGAAAGCATTAAAAATTAAATACATATAATTGTTTTTAATTATTTCCATTTTCCCATTCGTATCCCAAAGTAGCCTAACAAAGCCTACATTATTACCTTCTTTATACCCTTCTGTGTAAATGTAAGCGATTTCCTTATTCTGATTTCCTTAGTTTATTATTTTTATTTTTCGGCCGATATTTTTGAAATAAATCAGTGTATCTTGGTATCCTTCCTGGTTATTGAGATTGAACTAATTTACAATACATTATAATATATTACATTCCAATTTCTACCAAGTGTAGAAAGTTGAATGTATTACACATCAGTTCTGTTCATGTTTCCGATTCAACAAACAGCTTTGCAGATAATTAAATAAATGGGAGGAAAACCCCATGTCAGAACGTTATTTTAAAACCTGGCTACAGAGGGTGAATTTATATTCCCTCTGTTCGTTTCAATTTCTTTCTGAGAGAGAGAGAGAGTGAGAGAGAGAGAGAGAGAGAGAGAGATAGATAGAGAGAGAGAGAGAGAGAGAGAAAGAGAAAATATACTTCTCTCTCTCAAAGAGAAAATATGAAATACATATGCAAAAATAACCACCCTCCAAAAAAAAAACAACAATTCATAACCAATTCGAACCCAATGCTGATTGGTCAAATAACTGAGGATTTCAAGAGTGAGGATTAAATCTCAGTTATGAATATATAAACACAATTTTTTTATAAGCGACATATTAAGTAAGGGTATTTATTATTAGGCAAAAGTATTCCTAAGATTTAAATACGAAGAAATAATAACGCAGATGTAAATATTTCAAAAGGAGAGCGGAGTAGCTCAGAGTTGTGTCCGGCTGTGTTGGATAATTTATTTATTAAGTTAATAACCGTAAAATGGACCCCCTCTGGGACGGACAGATCCTTGCTGAGGATCACACATCCTCTATAAAGAGGTAACCTTATTGGAGGAAAACCTGGCGGTTAAACGTGATCTTGAACAAACCGCTTCACAGAACAACCATTGTCCTAGAAAAAAAAATTACAGTTGTCCTACCATGGACTGGACCCAAGAGCTTTCATAGATTTTAGTGGTGAGGTTATGTACATATTTTCAAAGTGACAGCAGCCATTACTTAATATTCTTCTTTGTTGCCATTTTACTAATGATCTGGATTCTTGTTACATTGGTTATAAAGCAACCGATTCTAAAGCGAAGAGGCACTTTGGACACACCGGGAGCAGGTGTTCCACAGGGGAATCGGCCGCTGCATGAGCCCTTATTGCTCCAGGATTCGGCCATTATTAATTCAGGCACGCAAATTATAAACCTTATGGGAATCATGGGTTATATTAGACCATTTTTAAACATATAAGCTGATCAGGATAGGGAACAAGCTCCGTTTATCATTTTTACATTGAACTTGAGTCTTAATTTTTTTTCATGATTTGACTTTGGAATGAATCGTAAATTACAGAACAATGTAAGAATGCATAAAAATGTTACTCTTAAATCAAAGATTTGATTAACTCTAGAGGTAATGACTGTATATCATTGGTCATAATATATATTTGGTAAAATATCAGATTATAAATTTCCTATAATATCCAACACCTACAAGAGTAATTGGGTGTTCTTATTCTAACAGTGCTTATTAATGTCTTGTACTGTTTGCTGCCACTTGTAATCCATTAACAATCTGTTTCTAACATTTTTGCATCAATAAGATCCTCATCAACATATTTCATCTCAATAGTCTAGAGAAAACTTATTATCACTTAAATGCCACTACCGTGTCATTTCCATTTCTAGAATTTACCAATGAATTCATTCTTTTTTTGTCGCAAAAAATGATCCACAAGAAAAAAATTAAATCCAGATAGTGCTAAAAAGGGGAATAAATGGTATAAAACATTAATTTATAAACAAATTCCTGGTTCCTGGTTCAAATCCCGTAAAGACCTAGGAGAAGTCACCTCCTTGCAGAACCGTTGTCCATGAAACAGTACAGTCTCTACCATGTACTGAACCCCAGACCCGTTCGAGGGTTGTAGTGGTACTGGGTTTTTTTTTATAAACAAATATAAACTTAAAAATCGGTGGTACTTTAGAGACCTGAGATCCTCAGGCTACGCCACCACGAGACTTGAATTTAACATATTTCCCTGATTGGTTAGATCGTGGAACAACTTTCAAGCCAGCAGTGTTTACTTTAGAATTCTCCAGGATACCCAAACCCAATATCAATATAAAGTTATGGTAAACCAATCAATTAATGATAATTTCATGCTTATTTATAATAATAATTATAACGATTATTATCTAATCAATCATTCTATTACATTATGAAATGCTCCGCACATAAGCTGATTTAATATTGCACTTTTTTGGGGGGCTTAATTCCACTATTTTTAGAATTATTGCAGGTTATTATAATGTTATTTTTTAAAATTGCAGTTTAGACTGAATTAGGTTTATATATATATATATATATATATTAAAATTGCATAATTGATTCTATGTTCAAGGTATCTTATACACACACATCTGTAACTACATTGAATAATTATTGAAGATAACTAAACATTGGTATAGCGTATATTGATCGAAGCGACCAGTTCATAATTTGCCTCAATCTTTCCTCAAGCTTGTTCGAGAGGCTAATATATGCCACCAAATTTTTTGTTAAACTTGCACAAGGACATTCCAGGATGGGTTAGTCTTAGTCGCTATCTAAGATATCTTAAAATAGAAAAAAACAACGAAATTCTAAAATACAAAACTTTACAATCTTTTTTTACAATCGCAGTTTGTACACAGCCAATAAAATGGGGCATAAAAAGCCATTTTGGCGACTGGCCTATGAACAGGATCGTTCAGTAAGGATGCACAAAGAGAAGGGAGCTATTTAAGTGAGCCTCTCTGTTGCTTAAGGGGAAAAGATTACATGAATTTAAATCACCTCATGAAAGAAATGGGCTTTGGAATAGGCAGCTTAGTGATAGAGGCGGCCCTCTCACTCTCGGATCTGCCCCAAGATAGCACTAGGTAACGGTCTCTCTGCTCTTTAGCCTTTTAGTAAATGACACGATATTAAGCCTCGGGAGCCTCCTTGGCTGTATCTTCAAGTCCCAATGTTTTGCAACTTCATTCAATGATGTCTCTTCAAGTCCGAATGCTTTGCAACTTCATTCGATGATGGCTTTCGCTAAGTCGAGTAGAGTTGTGTAGTGTTCACTGCCTGAATTCCTTCCACCTCACTATCGTATTAGACTAGTTATCAACCATACCTGATTTTCTTTTTTCAAACGTTATTAAATATTATTATTATTCTTATTATAATAATAACAATTATAATGTATAATTGTACCTACGGAGTATTGCATCCAGAAAATTATATCTCAATGTTTTTTCTCGTCGATTTGCAGGGTTATTAAATTTTTGATAACTGATTAATGGTTTCTGAGCAGGTCTCTAGGCCATTGTCTTTTTAATCTTCTTATATGAAGTCGAGGTAACAGAGAGGAGGAAAGAGAAAGAACAAGAGGATTTTGTTTATGTTGAGTTAACGAGTAAAATTTGTGTATAATTAAACATAGAAATATTTGAAATAAATATGTATTTATTTATTTATAAGCAAGCAATTATTTTCCATAAACACCTTAGTCATATTTATCCAAAAATAATTTACAATGTTTATATATTACTATGAATTTTGCTGAATTATTTGCATTCAATCAATATTGAAATACCGAAAGCAGTTGACGGTAAGTATCTTGAGCAATGTTGAGAATAGTCGTGATAAGCGGTCAATGAATTTTACTCAAATAAGTAATTTGCAGGGTTTATAATATTTTAGTTTATGTCCTATTGATATTGCCATTCTATTTTTTTTTCGGCCCTGAAGATGTGCTAGGCCGAAATTTAAGCATACAATTAATAGGTTTTAGTTATTTGTGTAAAACTCCCCTACCTCTAGCCTGTTATAAGAAACAAAGTTTCTCCACTTGCCTTTATCTCATATAACTCATTCTATTTACATGCATCAGTATAATACAGATGTTAAAATGATATTAAAATTGCATTTAAGTTATATCTTCCATTTTCACCATGTGCTTTTTAATAAATGTGATATGTTATTTATAATTCTCAAGGAAAAGGGAAAAGAGAAATTTAAATCCACCTATGATATAATATGAAAATGAAACATAAGCATTCAAGGATTGTTAACAAATAAATACAAAAAAATCCGTATTTCGAGCAATGGATGTAGATATAATATTTTAGATACTATATAGTGATTTGGTTTATAATAATCACTCATTATTTTACGATAGGATAAAAAAATGTTTGTTATCTACCAGTATGCTTTTACAGATTTCTATAAAGGTATTGACTCGTGGGACAAGTTTATATATACTGCATTAGATCGGTTATAGTAACGAAATTCTGTACTCCATAAGTGTTGACAGTATCAAAGATTTATTAGATTTGTTTTGGAACTTTATGAAGAGTTCTACATCGATGACAGAACTTGGGAGAAGTTTTGACAGACCCTCCTCTCGAGACACGGAGTGAGGACACCTGAGGGAGCAGTTACCAGGATTGTGACGCTATCGCAAAAACTCAATAACCCAACATTTTGTTCGATACGTTTCTATATTCATCAGATTGTACAGGTGTGCCAACTGCGAACATTACAGGTCGGCCAACTGCGATCCATCACAACTCAGGCTAATTTCCGCTTCTGTTAGTGGCTTGTGAAACTCACTTAATAGCATAAGTTTTCCTCCTGATTAAGTTAGCCGAGCCTACAAGTCTTGATATTAACACACGCCGATGTCATCATCTATTCGGCGACGTTTGGATTAACTGAGTGGCTCATTTATATGCACGATCAGTTCTGCTTAAAAAAATATCCAAGAACATAGACAAAAATTTAGCTGATATAATAAGTCTTTATTTGCTAATTTATTTTATTTAGAATCCAATAGGCAGTTTAACTGGAATGTTAGTTAAAAAAAAATATTGAAGTACACAGTTGTATTATGAAGATTATTATTATTATTCCGCCTTTACGGTCCTCCAAGAACCCGGGCCTCCTCCATCACAGCCAACCAATTTCTGTGATCCTGCACTATTCTTCTCTATTCTTGTACCGCCAGCTTTAAGTCTTCCTCCACATTATCCAGCCATCTCATCCGAGGACTTCCTCTACTTAGTTTGCCGTGTATCATAACAATACAACAAATTAATATAATGAATGATACACAATGGTATGCATATAGGCAAGTAGAGAATTACACGGTGGTAGTCCAAAAAACAAATTAAGCTCAGAAAGTCAGGCGGTCATCTTATTCTCAGACGCCTCGGATGATTATCGGGAGTTGAAGACTCCCGTAGTTAGGTTTGAAACTTGTAGGTTTGAGAAGGAATAAAGTTTGTCATGAAAGGGCTGATATCAGGTTCAGGCCAAATCAGCAACAAATGGGAGTTTAAGATCATTATGGGATTCTTTATTCGCAACAAAGTAAGGATTATTTAGGAGTTTACGAAGGATTTTGGATTGTAAGGATTGGTTTTCGAAAGGAATTCGATGGTTTAGTGGAGCCCAAAATACTAATCTTTAAGCCCAATTAGGTCTTATAATAGTCATGTATATGAGTATTTTGTAATTAAATGAGAGTTTTGAGCGTTCGTTTAGTAAGTGTTGAAGTAGCCTGAAACGGCGCAAATTGAAGGTGAAATATTGCATAAAAAGTACATACTTTTTACTTAATTTGGATTCTCAGACAATAAACTAGACCTAGCCGTATTTGGAAAAAAAACTGCAGGCATGAATCATTTAACTACGAAAAAAATCACTTGAATTAACCTATTTAATTAGTAACAAATTTCTGTTTGTGTATGTTACCTTGTTCATATAAAATTCCAAACATTTTCAGTGTTGTTCGAGTGACAGTATTATTTATGTATTTCAGAAGTCCTGTTGTTATGAATTATTTGTTATTTAGAGATTATAGATTAATATATATATATACATTTTAATAACGAGTGCTTAAATTTAGGTAATTGATTAATTTAAAACATCCATTAATCATTCTAACAGCAAATGCTCGAACAATAAAGCACTAGGCTTGCCTGTGTATGAAACTAAGCGTTTGCCATTTTTTGTTAAGAAGTCATAAGTTTTAGGCGGTCTTCAAACAAATGAGCTGTATTATTGGACAGAGGATGTGAACACTTGATGGAAACAATCTTATGACTCATATTGTTATAAAATTTACCAGGCTGTTTTTGTAATCGTGAGAAACATTATACCGTCATTAATATTATATGTAATGACGTTATATTATGAACAAGCTTGAAGGAACATGTATGTATCGCAACAGATCGTATCGCGTAACCAATTATTATCGTGTAGTTAAGAACAAATTCAAATTATCTTGTGATCTTTTACAAATAGTAATTATAATAAAGAGAATCGGAGTATTTTGTATTAAAGTTTGTTATTTTTCCTGGCTCATATATTAAAAACCACATATCTAGACTGATAATTGAATAGTTACTTAGTAATATTCATACAACACTGACTAGATACTTTTAGTATACATGGAAAGTTTATAATTGAACGTAATGAAGAAAATTGACCATTCATACATTACATATTTCACTAAAATAGAACTAACAAAACCCTTAATTCAAAAAAGGAAGACTTGATTACCTTTCCAACTTACAAAAGTAAAAAATATGTTAACCAACAACAAATTCGATTACCGACAACAGGAAATAACAAATTTAAGTAACATCATTTGTGATCCCATACAACACGAAGAAGGCATTTTTAGGCAAATTAAAGCCCTTTTGTTAGCTCAAGGCTCTTACTGATCTCACGCAATGAATTATTTACATTTTATTAAGACAAGAGATTATGATAATGATGTAAGAGAATAACATTAATTTAAAAAAAAATGCGTGAAAATATCCAACCGTAAATGAGATTCCTGTTCTGGGTTGATTTATCTTTAATAGCTTATTATTTAACTTTAAAAATATTTTTATAATTTTAGTTTTACTTATTATTGGACAAAATCATGCAAATACGCATGTTGAAATTTTAGCATCAAATATACATAAATTATGCTATAGTATCCACCGAGGGGTCTTAAAAGATAATGTTTTTCTTTTGTTACAATTAGGAATAGTTTAATAAGCGTTTATTTTAATTAATAATAAATAGATATTCCTTTAGGAGACGAGGGGTTGATCTACTTCAAGATTCAAAATTTTTCGAAGCGTTCACCAATTCGAACTCGTTAAATCAATTATTTATATCCAGACATTCCTTTCTAATTCTACTCTTGTGTAATTAAAAATCCTAGGTGCTTATCTAGAATATCAATAGGATACCTTAGATAATATGTATACTAGTCTTTTTTGGGCTAATACAGCAGATTCTCACCGACGAATCTGGGAAACCTGAACTGTACAAGAAGGGACATCATCACCCGGCTTTTGTAAGACGCCTCCAGTAAGCTCACAGGTCTCACACGCCCGAGAGATGGGGCGAATTATATAGAAATAAAGAAGGAGCTCTTTTCCAAACCGTCAATCTCTACTCCCAAATAGGATATGTATCTAATTTATAAAGAATATAAAGTTTGTTTTCTATTCTATTCGATTCTGTTCTATAAACCTCGATATTTGAAGTTTTATATGCAGCAATTAAAAAAAAATACGAAGTAAAATGGCGTTTAAAACCGAAATGAAAGATAAACTACGTTAGGAAGACTATATATGGTTGAACAATAAATACACTTTTTTAGACTTGTTTAGCGAGGACTATATATTTTTCACAAAATAGGATTCATATTCAAAACAATCTTATAATACCAACCCTTATCCAATAAGTCATGCTCATCTTGAAATTACACATTTCGCTAAGTTTCTTACCGGGGGGAGGGGGATAACCAACCATGGGAAGTTTATAACACTTTGAAGAATTTCCCGGATGTTTGAAGTGGCTGCTAAAATAATCATAAGTGGTTGATGGGAACTACTTTGCAACTTTCATACGTTAGCAACTTCTCAACTCTTTGAGCGGATATCTTGTAAACAAAATTTTACCAAGTTAGCTGAAATTCATCCTGGCGTAATCGAATTTATTAAAGAAGTTTACGAGAGCCATTATTTACAATTAATTATTTATGCAATTTTGATAATGGAGTAAATGATTTCATATTAACATATGTTTTTTTTGTAATGTTCCTTAAAAAAAAAAAAACTGCCACTAGACCCACGAAGAATCTTATCTATAGTACGGGTGAGCCCCAGGGGGTCTATAGATATAGGGGTCTATAGATCTTAAAGGGTCTATCCCTATCTGTTTACAGATTAAATAAAACATCTGACACAGCCGAATTCAAACCTGGGACCTTCCGCACCGTAACTCAGCGCTGTACCACTGATTAAAGATTTGTCTAAACATTGTGGAGTAAACAAGTTAACGATAAAACAAAATTAAATGCTTTGTCACTTATTCTTAGAAAATGTTATCCTGTAGGGGTAAGAAAAATGCAGATATTAACGAAAAAAGAAAGAAGGTTGTTGGTCACGGAGATGGACATCGGAAGAAGTTGTTCCACTGCCAGAATCCAACACGTCCCTAACAGAGCAGGAAACAACTATTCCTCATAAAATTAGAAACGGAGCGACTGAAATAATATGGTCCCTTAAAACATTCTTAACTATCGCCCAACAGAAAGGATGAAACACGACCCAGTAAGTGGTAGTCGCAAGATATAGAGGAGGAAGGGAGGGGACTTAGAGAAGAAGAATAGCTCGACCGAGATCTTTGTTTTAAGAACTTTTAGGAACAAAAAATAAATAAATTTGTAAAATAATCGTTAGATAAAGAAGATTATATTTTTTAAATTTATTAAAAAACTAAAGAAGAAAAATATACCACTCCTTCTCGGTCGGCATAATGCTCTACGGGCCAAATAGTCATGAAGAGTCTTGGACAATGACAAAGAGATTAGTAAATTGATTATTGGCCCTAGAAATGGATTTCTGGAGAAGTTATGCCATATCAGGGTGGAGAAGGTCCCAAATGAGATTATATAAAGAGGAGTTGGAGCTAAACTAACACTTTCAATGATATCAGTGAAAGAAGATTGCTGTGGTGTGGAAACGCCATGAGCATGGATGAGATCCGATGGCTCCTTCGAGCACTTAACTACTGGCCTGAGAAGATAAGTAGACTTGGGTGACCTCGAAAGCAGTGGATTGAGGAGGTGAGGGAAGATAAGGGAGAGGAGGATTGGATAGAAAGGAGAAATTGGAGGGAATTTCTATCTAAATAATGCATTGGAGATCGGGATGTGATGAATATTGAAAAATACCGATGGGAAGATACTATTAGAATAATTTAAATATGAGGGAAAATTACAATATCTAGAATGGTGTATTCAATAGAACTGTTTGAATAGGATTGGGATTAAAGCCAGAAATATTTAAACAATGATGAATTATGGAGTCAGGTCCCGAAATTCGAAAACTTTTCGACAGTTCGGTAGCTGATTAAATAAAATACAGGAAGGGTGTCATCCCCGGCGGAGGGGGAGGGGGCGAAATTGTTCAGAACGAGGCTTATTGTTCTCTCCTCACCGCGAGGTTTCCTAATTTACCCCCGGGGATTAGCATTTCGGGGGGGGGATTAATTTCCTCCCTTTGCTATCGAGATAAAAGGCATTGTTGCAACAGTTTTGAGGAATTAACAGCCTTGTTGGAAAGGGAAAACTTTATAACGAAATAAAAGTTTGGGATTAGATTAATTATAAAAGCCGTGGCCATGTTGACGGCTCGCAGTCAAACCGAATTAGCTCTTCAACAAGTTTCGGCCCCTTGGTGTCTCTTCTGGCCTCTTGAGGGAATAATTTGTGAAAACACTTCAGGATGAAGGTGAGGGATTATCGATAACACAGGTCTAAACAAATTTGTAACAATGATTTAGAACTGGTTTAAGCTATATCTACAGCTTTGTATGTTTATTTATTCAACAGCACTTTATTTGCTACTATGGCTAATAACTTGAAGTTATTTAGGACTCCTGGCCAAGAAATAAATAACATTAGAAAAAAAAATGCAAGAATATTTTACAAATGGTTAAAAAATAAAAATCAGCTGCAGTGTTAACAAATAGTGGAACGTAATTGTGTCTGGGAGGAAATTCCAAAGTGTGTCCCCGTTTTCCTTATCCCCGCACAGAACTTGTGACTCGCAAGTCATATATCTCAGCTCGTAATGTGAATATGACTTCTGAGGATGTCTATTCAAGTTGAGCTAGAAAAAATCTCAATGTAATAGTAATTTGTTCAATATTTATACTTAATTAATGATCCGTGCGAGGGAAATAATAACTGGGCCACCTCTCACGGGTTAACGAGTACCTGCCACCGTAAAAGCTTGGAACCTTCGTTTTATGCCTCTTCCAAAGGACGGCATAACTTAGATATTTCTACTCGATATCTATTTTTATTTATTTAAAAGGCCTATGGCTACCTGCGGGGCTGCGAACCCGCGGCCTCTGGAATAGAAGGTTATTGTGTTCCACTACACAAATGTTCCACTTTAAATCGACGCCTGATAACAGTTTTCCTCTATATAGGCTCTACTTCTTTAGATTATCAATGTGTTTTTGTATCCAATATATTAAAAAATAAATGGATACGTTAATCCTGCTTACTAAGTAAAATCCACCCAGATAGTCTATATAATTTTAGAGAGGAAAAACTTCTAGAAGATCTTTGCCAACTTTTATGGAAATTGACTAAATTCGTTTATTAAAGAGTTATTACAAATTTAACATTATACAATGCAATACGTTGGATTTTCCTGATAGAACAAAACTAGACAAACGATTTTACACACAATTAAATAAAACAGAAAAAATCAGGATATGAAAGTTGTTTTGTTAACGAACAAAGTTGTAACTTAACGAAATTAAGAGAGGTGAAAAGACGCCAAAGAGAATTAAATGAGATTTAAGTAAACCTTAATACTTTCGAGAAAATACGCTTTAAAGAATAATTTATCCTAGGCGATTCCTTTGAAACTTCAAAGAAATTTACAGCGTTTCAGTTGTGTTATAACTACAGTTTTCCAATCAAGTATGCTATATAAAAAAGAAATATCCTTTTGTATAAATAAAGAAATATATTTCGTATTTATTAAGAGATTTTCCTTAGTAACTACAACACCCACTATCAAAGGTATAATACAGTTGAATATCAAATCCTTATCTTTCTTCATCAGCAACGCCCCTCAGCGTTACAGACTCCGTCCGCGGGGCGCTTCGAGAGCTCTATGTCGGTAATGGGTTTATCGAGTAACGTGAAGGTTTCCCAAGGTCTACTTACTTACTGAAAATAAGAATATGAAACAAAATAAAAGATACACAAATAAAATTAACTGAGAAGTCAATTATTTTTAAACATTCGGTAACAGTTCAGTCAAGCAACGCTTTGCATGACTATACTTAAAATAAATGTTACGGTGCACAGTATAATAAATGTTACTGTATTGAAATAATGAACAGTAATTAAACAAAAGTAAAAAACAATATGGCTTTTAATGAAAACCCCCACATAGAACTGCACATGGTTACACTTATATCAGCTGTGTCAAAAGGTACAACGTTTTATCATAATTAAAACGGAAAAAACGGCATGAGCATTCCAACTGTAAAATTTTACATTCGCGACAAAGTCCAACACCACATTCCAATCGTTAACACAGCATCACTATCACCTTGTTCTACCGCTTTTTTTCTTTTCAGGACTACCTTTAAGAAGATAACTTCATATTCTTAACTATCAAGGATCTATAATATAAAAAAAGGACCACTACAACTCATGAAAGGTCTTGGGTTCAGTATATGGTAGAAGCTATACTGTTTCTGGTACAACGGTCGTGCAAGGAGGTAATACGTGCGAAATCACGCTTAACCACCAAGGTTTCTCCCCATTAAGGGTACCTCCTTTATATGGGCTGGGTGTGCCCCAGGAGGGTCATCAGATCCCACAGGAGTCAACGACGGCTGTGAACAGATTAAATAATTTATCTGTCACACCAGGATCTAAACTTGGAATCTTCGGGATTGAAACTCAGTGGTCTACACACTTCCACTCCTGGTAAATTACGTATAAATACTTATAATAAATTTAAAAAATACATATAAAAGAATAAATAAATAGTGTGTTTATTAGTACTTAGTTACTGGATGCTGAATTATTGGACGGATATAACCGGGAGGAGAGAACACTGACAGTAAGTTGCATAGTCAAGGGAGAGAGCAACAGCCTGTGGTAGACCACTAATTGAGGAAATAACACCTGATCTCCTATGTCTATGTGTTCCTCCATAGTCCCCCATCTGCAATACATGCACGGCTACATCCTACGCTTCCTCGAATAATAGCGGCCATTAAAATTAAAGGACAAACTATAAATTGATTGTCATTATTAATATTATATATGATGCGAATTAGGGAATGCAATACCGGTATACCGGTATACCGAAAACCGGGATACCGTCCAAATTTTCGCCGTTATTAATACCGGTATTCACCTTAAAAATACCGGTATTTTCGGTATTGGAACATTAGCGCTAGTTGATACACGTTACACGGAAGCTTGATTCGGGGAATCTCCCATTTACTTAAAATCTTACCAACATTTCCGTGAGGCTGTTGCGGTGAGGTATATCAAGCTGGGAAAACTGCGCATAGCTGGGACACGTTGTACGCATACCGGAGGAGAAAATAACCAAGAAGCTGCTGGATGCGAGGCTTCAACGAATCAGAGGAAGAGGAAGACCTCGTCTTAGATGGGAGTACGTTGTTCCCAGGGATACCCGATAACTACTGGTGAGCGTCGGCACAGGATCGAGTAACCTGGCGAACGCATATTGAGGAAATCAAGGACGGATAGATGGATCGATTAATTTACGTTAAATTGGAAATCAAATCTGTAAAATGTATTTTCCTCGTCTGATCTATAGAACGAGGCGATTACTTTGAGAGCGAATAATTAATCTGTTTTCTCAATTATTGGCTGCTGTAAATTTTAATAACCTATTTGTCCTAAATGACATTTCTTGATGATTTCCCAAAGACTATGGGTACTGATGATTTAGAATACACAGACAATGCTTCTGTATTTGTCTCTATTCATTATATTAACATTTCAAAATGTTGTTAATAATTAAGTCTAACAAGAATTAAATACATATTAATTAGTAGAGGAAGGTATCTTAGCTATTGTGAGCAGTATGTACCAATCCACTAAGAAACTAACCCCTAACTAGGCATGAAACTACCAGGCTCATTGAGCAAGTATCGACCAACCTCTGGTTCAGAATGACGAACAAGGAGGAAAAAAACAAGATGTTAAAAGTTTGGTAACTGAGGCCAATGTGATGTACATGCTAGTGGTGGGGCAGCCTATCCTCGTACTCCCTACTAATGTTATCACGGACAAAACAACGTATTTACAGTGTACTGTGGCGTTCAGTGTAAGGTCAGATCAATTTTACCGACCATAATAATTTTTTCATACAATTATGAGAAAAAATATGATCATTCAATGATAATAAAGAACGAAATTATGAATATGTTTTCATTTAATCACTTCATCATCATTTAATCACCCTGTCCATCGTAGTCTTAGAAACAGTGAAGTCTCTACTAACTATTGAACCCAAAAACCTTTCATGAGTTGTGGTACAGGTTTTATTTTGTTATCATTTCATTATAAATGATTACTGAACAGTAGTTAAGACATTTATTATTATTAAAATGGAATTCCAATCAAATCTTCCTAACAGTTACTGTAATTATGAGTTCATAATTTAGGAATGAAGTTACTTGATGTACATGAAGGTTGTATACAAGATTTATCTTTGTATTTAACACAGTCCTTGTTCGCCTTCCATATATGTATATCTTTGAGGAGTCGTAAAGGGAACATTGTGTTTTTGGTTTTTGACATATTCTAAAACTAATGTATCCAGTCAAGTAGAAAAGCCGTTACGATTTAATTTTATTTATAAAAGAACATCTTATCTTACTACGCATAGATCCTACAAAACCGGATATTGATTCATTATGAATGTAAATAATTAAATGTAATTAACTATTATTTGCCCAGATTTATTAAATACAGCATAGTGAATTAATATTCTTGACCTATGTTAGAAAGCATAAATGGGATTGAGGAAAGATTTTCTATTGTTCATCCAAATAATTAAGGTAGAGAGAAACAAAATAAACGTAAAAATATTAATAATCATTACTCTTACGATTATTTATCTATATTTATTTTGCTATAAATCATTTTAATAGCATTATAATTAAAAGAATAATTATAAAACCAGGCCGATGTATATTTATATTAATTAATGAGGTGGTAAAATGAAATTTAAAATTTCGAAAGCAGGCATAAGTATGTTCATTCTCGTTTATGTATGCTCACCAATATTTAATATTGTATTAAAGTGAATGCAGGTCCGTTTATACGAACGTATTATGTATGTATTAACGTATATTTTATACGAATGTATTAAGATTTTCATATATATAGAGAGAGAAACACACATTTTATTGAAATATTACAATCTGCCACTTGTAGGAAATAAGTCATAGTGCTAAATAGCTTACAATCATTCCATAAAACAAATAAAAAATGAAATAAAATAAAATAAATAAATTAATGTAATACAAATATATACAAGTGGTAAAATAAAAATAAAAATAAAAAAAGATAATAAAAATAAAGTCTAAAAATAAAATAACTGCCAAAATAAAACACACGCTCACACAGGTCATCATGAGTGGAGAATCTGGCCAGTGCCAGTACTCCAAATAACAATATTACAACAGGTCTCAGGGCTATTGACGGTTTAGTCGGCGGGGTGGGTTATATGGATTTGTGGAGCTGGATAGTGACTGAGCCCGGGGATTGGGATGACAGGCAATGTTCTGGTGAAAGTTTGAAAATTTAGTAGGGATGAGGTCTAGGAGGAAATGAATGTTGAGATCAATATGGAGGGTTTTATTGGAGACATAGTAAGGAGCATTGACTATAGTTCTCAGGATTGAAAGGATTGAATACGTATGATATTAGATTTTTTTGTGGTTCCCCACAGTTCCCGTCCATAGGTCCAAATAGACTTGATGATCGTCTTGTATATTAGAAGATTATTGTCTATTGAAAGCTGGGGGGTCCTACACCGTAATCTGTAATTCTGTATAGTTGGCGGAATGGTCTGTTGAGTTCTTGTCGTTTGAGTCTGGTGTGAGGGTTCCATGTAAGTCTTTGGTCTAGGAGGAAGCCAAGGTATCGTACTGTGTCGGAAATCGGTATGACGGTTTCATTGAATAGGACAGAAGGACATGCTCCCCTCCGAAGTGCAAAAGTCACGTGTTTGCATTTCTCCTCATTGACTTTGATTCGCCATTGGTTCCACAAATTTCAATGAGTGAAAGGCGCCTTTGGAGATTTTCATAGATTTTATTTTCTCCGACAGAAACTATTAACTGAGACAATCGTCTTGAGGTTTAATATAAATGTTTATGCAGTGGTATTTCTAAATTTAAACGTAATAATAACTAATGTGTACTAATTATTTTCAGTATTATTAATCATTTTTGTGTGTAAATATGCCACGTAATGTATATGAATAATAAAACCCGAAACCCATGGCATCCTGGGCCACCTTAGGATCAGGGGTTAGGACCCACTAAACCTGTATAACCGTTTGGTATTCCCGGTACTGTATAATCTTCTCCGTGTCCGATCTCACGTTTCATTAACTGAGAATATTAAATTAGTCAATTAAAACAATAAATAAATTAATCAGCTCAATAATATATAAATTAACCAAATCAACAATAATAAATCAACCAATTAAAATGTTAATAATAATGACAAAACTGCCTCACATTCATTAAATATAAACTAATCAACTTATTAAAAGAAATCTTTACAAATATAGGTCTTTTTGTAATATACAAATTAGTGACTTTATTCACATTTGCTGTGTGTAAACGTCCCATTGAATCTTTAAGGAGTAATGTTATGATTTAACTATAGTTTCATATCTGATGGAATATTAATCGTCATTTCCTATAATAATAAAAAAATGATACAAACGAAAATATTCAATTAAATATCGTATTTCAATTAAACTTATTTAATATAAATAAGGGGGAAATATTTTGAGAGAAGTGTAACTTGTATATATTTAAAAGCATTTATTTGCAAAACAGATGCATTATTGACTACTGGAATAACGAAAAAAAAATGGCAATTAATAATAGGTATTTTAAATTTTGCCCTGCCTCACATTAAAAATAAGCTAGTTTATTCCTATATATACCTAAAGTCTTCTATGAGCATGTATATTCCATAAGTAACAATTAATAATTAATTAATTTCTGAAAAAAAAATTAATTCTTACGCCTTTCTTACACCTGCTGAAACAATCATGAATCGTGTAAGAACGGCAGAATGATTTTATAAGGAAATTGCTTTCCTCATCAATTTTTCGATTTTAGTTGAAGCTCTGTTTTATACTATCTCAACTACGATTGGATAAATCAAATTTCACCTATTAGATCTAAGTAAATTGTCAATACATATACTTAGCTAGAATCTTTAAAAAAAAAAAAAAGAAATCCATTACAATCGGATTTGTTACTTTCCAATTTACTTTGAAATAAATAAAAACCTTAAGAGCGATTGGTTAAGAACTCGATTCGGAGGGATATTTTTTGGCTCCCACAAACCTTCCTACTTTGTTAACCTTAACTGTTACCTGCTTCGAAATTTGTCTGGATCTCCAGCCTTGACAGTTATTTCGTTCACGACCTTCTTGTTATTCCTGAAGTGAATTCTTATTGGAATTCAAGATAAACTACCGGATAGAAGGATAGGATTATTTAGTGGTGGCGAGAAAATAAAACACTCAAACATGGATCATTTTAAATTTAGGAAGTTTTGTAACAACAAATTCTAAGATTTTATATTTATATTTTTTATGATCAAACACATTCTTAACAGGGAGTGGTGTGATCTCGTCCTTGCCGTGGCCCTGGATAACCAACCAAACGATCACTTAGCCACCAGACTGCCCAGTATCACAAAAAGCGACTCATTGCGCGGCCGATCTAAAACCATGATAGCGCAAACAGCCTTTCTCAAGGCCTTGACAATTTTAAATTAAAGGCTCTTTTTTGGAATGCAGGTGGTCTCACAAGAGAAAAGTACATGGAATTAAATAATTTTATATTTTCAAACAATACTAACATATTATGTATTGTTGAAGCAGGCGCTGCTGCTGACTATCTTGAATTTTTCAAGTATCCAGACTTCCAGATTTACTCTCTTCCAAGAGCTAGACAGTAAGCATCAGGGATAATTGTTGGTGCGAGGTTTTCCTTCGCAGTTAAGTTCCAAATTAAAAAGGAAATGGGTGCAAATGATAAATTGGAAGGAGTGGAAATAAATTTATGGTCAAGCGATCTCCATCACCAAATATTTATAATCTATAACCCTCCAAATAATAACCTGAATTTAAGTTGGCTGGAAGACTCATTGACTGAAAAATCTCTTTTGTATGGAGACTTCAATGAGCACTCCAGGCGTTGGGGTTACACTAACTCAAACTCAGCAGGAAATACTGTTGAAGAATTTGTAGACACAAATATGATTGAATTTGCGGAAAACGAAAATGCCGAGTCCACTTTTATGGATTATGAAGGCAACACCTCCCACCCGGACCTCTTATTGGCTCATCCGCGAATGGCTCCACTGATTTCCCACACAGTTGCTCCTCCGCCAGGAGCATTTGGTCACAAAATATTGCTGGCTTACTTTAATACTGTATGGAGCTCTCAATATCCCAGTTTTTCCATCAGCCATGGAGAAAGGCTGAGGTGATCCCAATCCTCAAGAAAGGCAAATATCCCACTTGTCCAGCTAGCTACCGACCTATTTCCCTCACAAGTGTATTTTCTTAAGTTTATGAGAGAATGGTTTTAGCTCGGCTGCAGGTGTATCTGGATAGTGATATAGGATGTCGACGAAGCAAGCGGGTTTCCGGAGGCACCGAGGACAATCCTCGCTTTAGGATGCAAAAGACGGCTTCCAACGCAAACAGCATACTCTTGCAGTTGATGTTGACTTTAAAGCCGCTTTTGACAGAGTCTGCAGGAAAGTCTTTCTAAATAAGCTTCGGAAAAAGAATATAAATGGAAAAATCTATCGAGCCATACAGTCCTTCTTGGCTCAGAGGTTTCTCAGGGTAAGATACAATAGCTGGTGTTCAAGTTTTAAAACCTTTAGTCAGGGAGTGCCTCAAGAAGCTGTCTTGAGCCCCACATTCTGGAATATAAGGGTAGAAGACTTAGTGACTGCTTGAGGGAGTACCCGGAGTATCTGTTCTACTGTTCGCTGATGATCTTCTAATATATGCGACCAGTAGCAACATAAATGCACTCTAAGCAACAATCAATGAGGCAATGTTGAGGATTTTCAACCGGGCTACATCTAATGAAATGGAAGTGACTTTCAACTATTCTCATTGCCGACAAAAGTGCACGAGCTGGAAGTCATCTATAATGATGTCCCCTTACCAAGAACCTATGCAGGCAAATACCTGAAAGTAACTTTAGATACGAAAATGAATTTGAACAGGCAAATTGGAGAAATAGTGGAAAATGTAGAAAACAGGGCTTAGGGCTTAAAACGCTTTTAGGGGAAGACACGGTGAGCGATCCAGAATGTGATGGATATCGCATATAAGACCTATGTCCGCCCAGTCTTGGAATACGGTTCTGAGATCACTTGTACTGCCTCTGAAGCACCGATGTTCTCTTCATTGACTCTCAAACAGCTATCCTTGCTGTTACCAGCATGAATAACTCTCTATCAAGTGCTGTTTTGGAATGAAAATCGCTCCTTTAGGACCTGAAACTTCGAGGCACTAATGTGGTCCTACAGTGGATACCAAGCCATTGCGGGATTTCAGGAAAGGAAGAAGCTGGTAATCTTGCCAAGCGAGGAGCAGAATAGTCACAGCCAGTCTATCCAAAATCCTACGACTCAATACGGCGAATGATAAGAACCATAGTTAAGGAGGAAACAATAAAAACACACATAGACAAGATGGAAGGGAAAAGATACAAATGTCTAATAGAAAACCCGATCCCAGCCGACCTCCCAAGAAGAGATGCAGTAGCCTGCTTCCGCCTGACAACTGACCACGATTATCTACAGAGTCATCTCCACAAGATAGGTTTGGCTCAGGATCCTACAGGTGTACTAAGCAACCAAGGGAAAATGGATGGAGACCACCTAGACACATGTCTGGCTCTGACCGAAATAAGCAATAAGACATTTGCCAATGATCATTTGTAAAAATCTAATTTATATTGGGCAGCAAGATATCGGATTGTCGAACGACCAACGACCCCGGCATAAGTAATTTTTTTTTTAACATAATGAGAAGTAAATTAAAAAGAGACACAAAATAGTTATTAGATTGCAATTGAAAAAACCCTAACAACAAAGCCTTAGGCCTATAAAATAGTGGAAACAATCAGTCATAACAATAGGAACTTCACTCCTAGACGGTCTATCGAATACTCCTTTTTATTATTACAAGGAATATTTGGTTGAAAATCTTGGAATGAAGTCGTATTTGGTTCATGAGTCTGTTTGGGCAGTTGTTGTGAGCTGTGGAGCTTTTATTTCTTCAATCTTTCTGTGTACGTCCGAATGATGAACCAATTATCGAAACGTTTCTGGTTAGTTATTTTAGAAACGTGAGTCTATTTTTATTATACATCCAACTGTGTTCTAATAATATATTTTAAGAATACTAACATATCTATTTACTAAAGTCGGGTTCAGTCCGTTCAATCCGAAACTAATATTTTTCTTCTACCTGATAGAAGATTTAATAGTCATCTTCCGATATAAGTTCTTTACCAAATAAGTTGACATGAGGTTGTTATTCATGATACGGAATAGATAGTTATTAAAAACCACCGATAAATTTATATCTTTTACTAATTTTTTATTTATTTTGTATTGTTAAAATAATATGCGCATTAGTCCGTTGATTCAGGAAAAGAGATCTCTCATCCAAATCCTCTTTACTCACAATAATGTACACGTTTGTATCGTCTTTTGTTACAATAACCTGTTTTGAAGGCTATTGAGAAAACTTAATATAACGTAGACGTATGTTGGTTCATTGTTAGCAATTCAAGTAAATATAAAAGAGGTTTGCTGTTTATATATCAAGTAACTTTTATTCTCATCCTCATTATTGTTTATTCAAAATATATTAGCATTCGTGTCTCTTTTACTGAGCCTTATATTGATGAAGTTAAAGTCCATTTGTATTTACATAGATAATAAGACATTTTGTTTTTATTTAATAACTGGACTTGACTCTTAGGAAAAAAAGGAGACACTCCAATTCTAGCCGTTTGTCAATAATGTTGCTTTTAATTTCTTTTTAAGTTTCACGCGATAGGCGCTTTCGATGCGTGCCGGGAAAAACAAGATTTGCAGATAAAACCAGATTTCCTCCTTTCTGACATGGAAGGAATGCGCGAGCTATGAGAAGAGTGATAAAGAATTAAAAGGACGGAAGAAGAGGCGGGGATGGTTTATGTTTGATGGATGCAGGAGGCCATTGACACAACCCGCTTGTAAGGAAATTAGCAATGGATAATTCAGGAGGCTTCGGTCCTCATCTCGTCCACCAATCCTGTCGGAGGGGGCAGGAGAAAGTGAAGGGGTGGGGGGAGATTAATTATGAATGGGAGGATAACTGCGCATTATAAAGGATTTATTACCCCTGTATCGTTCGGTCCTTCTTCAAATTAATTTTTAATAGCACAACATCCAGTAATTTTCGTTGTTTAGGGATTTAAAGGTTCTTAGGCAGTTAATATTGTTTCGTTTACAATGTTATAACCGAAGCTAGTAACAATTTTATTGATTTATATTGACTCAAGTTTAATCAAACTTCCACTTGATAGATTGAACTAGAATTATACATTCGATAGTGACTAGTATATTATACACAGGAGTACTACGAAATCGGTTACAAATGTCTTTACATCGCATCGGTCTGTAAATTTAAACACAATATATTTACGAATATAGCAGTGGAAGAAAGAAAGAGAGTGAGTGCTCTAAGCAGAACAGAGTAGGGGTTTCTCCCACTACATTTTGCATTAATTAAACTACTAAGTTTAGTTAGTAATCACTAGACCTCCTCCTGATTATTTTGACTTTTAATAATTTTACTGGATGTCCAGCGATGAAGCATAAAAAAAGAAAGAAAAAGCAGTATAATTCTTACGGATTTAAATTAAAAATGAAATTTGAATTATAAAATTTTGTAATCGCTTGACTTTTTAAGCTGCTATAGCTAATCCAACGATTAGGCATAATTAGGATAGGGATCTTAAACGAGTACCACCATCTTAGGTCCCCTCCGAAGGACGCCATAATCAATGATTTTTTACTCCATTTTAAAATCAGAGAGACACCATGGGTAGTAAAAGATTAAATAATTCATCTGCCACAACCGGTTTTAAAGCCGGAACCTTCAGCATGACAACTCAACACTTTGTTGACAGTACTCACACTGAGTTATCCCGATCTCTGATATATAGTAATCATCAGTCCATTTGTGCTTTTTTATTTTTATATTTGAACGATATTAGTATAAAACCGCCTAAATTCGAAAATCGATTCACAAGCCATACAAAATTAATGTTTGTTTCATTTCCAAATTACAATTTTTTTCTACACATTTAAAATTATTCCAACTCCGAGCTTGTCCACGATCAAGCTAGACGAAGAAAACGAAACGAAAACCCAATGGAATGATGGTTAAAAATTTTATAAAGTTTATGAAGGAAGTTTTTCATTTACAAAAACTGATACTTTTGTTCAATACTAAGAAAATTAGCTCATTAAAAACCGAAACTGGAAAGATAACTTGTTCATTGGACTCTTCTTGGCGCTGAGAAGGGTTCCCATTAATTAACCAACATAATATATAAAAGGGAATAACGGTCGGCAGGTATTAAATTTCTGTAATTGTATCTTCTCAAATAATTACATCATTGTTGGGGAAATGAGAATGTGTTTTCGAATGGTGAGGACTTGAAACAATATCTCGAACTAAATTGTGGGCGCATAATTACATATATTAAAAAAAAAAGACTTCAGAGGTTTCAATATGAAATAGGATAGGGTTCTTATTTCACAAAACATAGGTAGTTCATACATTTTTTTTTTCATCTTTGCATGTTCTAACCTCTCCTTTAGAAGGCATGTGCTGAAGTGTTCCAGAGAGCAATATACAACCATAATGTAGTGTTTACCTTATTGTATCTTCATCCTTGATTTAGATTTATGTCATCCAGTAATTTTCAGGATCGAAAGATCCCGCTATTTTCAAACATTGAAAGATCAATTTCCGATTTTATTGACTGGTTTGGTTATCCTTCTAAATGCAGTAATCATTAACATTCAATCGTTCAACTTGACGATAATCGAAAAACTTGACCTTAATAATATACAATTCTTGGTCAATATCTTCTTCTTCTTTCCTCTATCTCTTTCTTTGTACCATTTAGAGTAGAGGGGCCTCAATCCATCTGAGCCATTCTTCCCGGTCTTGACAACTTCTCTTCTTTTGAGCCTGTGTTTTACTTATTTTACCTCCTATTCTTTGAATACAATCCTCGTAGAGGATTCTCTCAGGCGACCACGGGGTCTCTGACTATCGGGCGGGGTTCCATAACCTTTCTAGGAAGCCATTCTTCGTCCATGCGACAGACATGGCCGAACCACATGAGATGTCTTTTTTCGATGGAGGTCTTCAGTTCTGCCACTTGCAGCTGATCCCTTATGTTTATATTCCGCTCTCGGTCCCTCCTGGTTTTACCGACCGCTCTGCGAAGGTATTTCATTTCAGCTCCTGTTGTCCAGTTGGTGTGCTTGTCAAGCATGACCCAACTTCACTTTCATATGTAAGTGTTGGAAGGCATACTGCTTTTAATATGAAATGCTCCCTCTAATACTTTTCTAAGAACAAAAATGTGGTCCTACGTCTGTCTACCGGGTCTAAATCCAGCTTCCTCCGTTTCGAGCTGTTCCTCCGCAATTCGTCGTAGTTGGTCAATCTCTTAGACATGATTTTCGCATGATTTCACAGCCTGAAAGTTGTGGCTACATAAAATCCTGGATTGTCTCTGAGTGGATTTGTTCTAAGGGTGACCGAGGTTTTAAAATATTTACAATGGATTCATTATAAGAATCATAATAAACCAATCAAAGTAATTAATAGCACGAAACTTATATAATGTAGATTAGTAATTGGACAGAATCCTATAGATGTAGTAAATATTAATGAATTCAAACAGGAAAATGATCTAATATTAATAATAGATCTAAAGAATATAAATGGAATATAAATCTAGGGTTACATGTGACTATTTAATAACTTATTTTAGACACATTTTATGAGGAAATATTTTAATGTACATAATAAGTAACAATAAGGGAGCGCGATAGCTCGGTGCGTAGAGCGATGATTTGCTGTGCTGAATATCTCAGTTCAAATCCGGCTGTAACAAATATAGCCAAAGATATACCCTGTAGGATCTACAGTCCCTCCTCCTGACCCCTCTATAAATTTAGTTTCTTAAATAGGGGAAAAACCTGATGATTGGGTGCAATGTCTGCCAAATAACTTCCCTTAAGGACCATTGAATTCGTAGCTGTACTGTCTCTGCCATGTACTGAACCCAAGACCTTTCATTGGTTATAGTGGTACAGTTTAAAAAAAAAAATAAATAAAAAGATAAAAGAGATTTAAATATCTCAGATAGTATAATTTAAAATACAGTACACCCGAGGTAGTTGTGAATAGATGAGAGTAAATGATTCCAAGAGAAACCTATGGCTAGAAGAAAAAATGTAATATCGGAAAAGAAAAGAAAGGAAACACAGGAGAGAATGAAAGAATATTGGGAAAAACAACTGTATACATATCCACGTAAAAATAATTGATATAAAGAACAAAAAAGTTCGAAATATAAAAAAGAGTATTATAGCTTTACAGAATACGGATCGATGAGTTTCTTGTGCTATTCATCTTTCTGTGATGATGGAATGCGGAAAATTCAAAGTGAAAGAACTTGTCTGTTCATCAATAGTCAGATCTCAGTGATGCCTCCAATGCGTGAGAAGGGGTTAGCTACAATACTTCTGTCAAGTCAAGTCTTGGTGTATTCGCGCCTATAATTAGATTAAAAAATAATGTATATGTATAAATTATATATATTGATCCAGGTTAATATTGTCGGAGATAATAATACTTCAGAGAAATTAGGCCGTTGAAACTGTCTTTGTTTTCATTTAATGAGGCCGTTAACGTTTAACCCAAAAAGTGATCCTTGGTCCTAAAGAGCAACAAATTTCTGCCCCAAGACATTTATTATAGGACAATAAAATACTTTGAAGGCTGGGAAAGGCAAATTAATTGAAGTTTAGGCAAACTCGAGGCACACCTGCCCTTTGACGACGCGAACCCTCTCTCACTAAAGACAGTTAATAGCTTTTGCCAAAAGCTGCCGTAATTACCTTTTCATAGAAACTCTGATGAGGAAACTCCGCTAAATTTAAAAACAAATAATCGATAGAACGAAACTTACAGAACGAATAACTGAGGACTATAGAGAACCAGTTGGACTTGACAGAATCCTAAAGCCATAATAATTATTAATTAAAACCGCTAGACATATTGAAATAATTCTAGCAATCATGTAGTTGTAGCAAACATGAAGTTCACACAATTAAAAAAAAATTACCACTATAGCCTATGAAGAGTCTTGTATTTAATATAAGTTAGAAATTGTACTGTTCGTAGAAAAACAGTTGAGCAGGAGGGTGATTTGCGATCACACAGTCAGTTTTATTTCCTCAATTAAGATACCTCAATTCATGGTATTAGGATTAATACTCCCTTACTCCCAATAATAACTTATATATATACATATATGTATATGTGTATATTTATATATAACCTGTACCACTACAACCCATGAAGGGTCTGGGGTTCAGTACATGGTAGAGACTGTACTGTCTCATGGACAACGGTTCTGCAAGGAGGTGACTTGTCCTAGGTCACGCTCAACCGCCAGATTTTCCCCCTTATTTTGGGTACCCTATTTTTATAATATTTTATAGAGGCTGGGTGTGCCCCAGGAGGGTCCTAGATCCTATATGATCCATCTCCCGCCATAAACAGACTAAATAAAAATCATTGCCTGCAGCTGGATTTGAACCAGGATTTCCGGCATGGCAGCTCAGTACTCTACCACTGAGCCACTCCTCTCCCTATATTTATATATATATATATATATATATATATATATATATATTTGTGCATATACGTATGCTTACTTAGAGAGAGAGAGAGAGAGAGAGAGAGAGAGAGAGAGAGAGAGAGAGAGAGAGAGAGAGAGAGAGAGAGAGAGAGAGAGAGAGAGAGAGAGAGAGAGAGAGAGAGAGAGAGAGAGAGAGAGAGAGAGAGAGAGAGTGTGAGAGAGAGAGAGAGAGAGAGAGAGAGAGAGAGAGAGAGAGAGAGAGAGAGAGTGAGAGAGAGAGAGAGAGAGAGAGAGAGAGAGAGTAGAATTAATACATTTTTTCACACTTCATTTTTATAAATTGAAAATTGGTCACAATATTTTTTGTATCACAGAATAAGTTAGTGACCTTTCCCTGGATACTGGATAATCCAAGGCAGGCCACCTGTAGCCCAGAGAGGTAGCGGTAAACCTAAGAGTAGCTTCAAGACCCTACAAAGGTATCGACTTATCCGATCACACTATTATGTACATCCTCTCCTCCGCTTGTCTCCAGCTCCAGATCATGAATAATGGATAGTGGCTCCTGTTATCCAGTCCATTCCCTCAAATCTATTACATTCTCAAATATGGACCGACAGGGATTGCCCCAGATCTTCTTCACTATATGAGGGTATTCCGGTTTCTTTCTCCAGGAGGAAATGCAACTTGTATAAACGTTTTTAAAGTACATAGATCGGTAGCTTTACTTGGAGTGGGGCTCTGAAATCCATTCCATTACTAAAAAAGATTTCAGGTACAAGTAAGATGAAATAACATAAGCTACTCTCGCAAGAGAATTAAAACATACTTAATTATTCTGTAACGAGATGATCTCATTACAACTCATTTTAAGCTTTTCCCTTATCCGCGTGGGACGTTAAAATCAGCCTGCCTCCATACGTGATGAAGCACCGTATTTATATAAATTATATTCATACATGAGCGATCATCCACATATTTACTTGATTCGTCATCACTTCGAAAGCATAGGTAAACAGTTTTCGAAGCTATTCGATTGATTATAGGACTTTAGTGTATGGAAGTGTGGATGAATTTATAAACAAAATAAAAGTCTGAGAAAAAATAAAAGTTTATATATTGAACAAAAACAAACTTACAATAAACTTGCCTCTGCTTGGTATAACGAGAACACAAATAAAAATGAATAAGGAAATAGTTTATCGATAAATAAAAGTTTGATCATAAAAGAAACGCATAAAAACGGAAATTGATAATCACTTTTTGCTAATTTTTACACCACGTACACAATACACTTTTCTGCAAGGTAATCACAGGTTACCCCAGTGTTGCAGCTGTACGAAGCTGTATTAATATGCAATTTAATTAAATTATACAACAGTTCGAGATTCCTGCCTGGCAACACTGTGTGGTAACAGTCACCGGGTGTAACCTCATTAAATGTTATTGTGTGCTGCAACAGGACACAGTATTTTATGATAATTGTTTATTCAGTCTATTTGTTTTGTGACCGAGCAACTATGGACTACGATTGTGTTGATTGTTACTTGCCTTATTTTCTTCTCTTCAAGAATTGTTTCATTCTTATCATGTGTGTTTTATTCTTTCTTGTTTCCAAACCGAGTGTATAATATTATAAATAAATATGTTTTTTTTAGACGTGACAAAAATTAGTGTCATAAATGGGTTTAGATAGCTCTTTTAGTGTCTATCAACATTTCAGAAATGAAAAAAACCCTGAAAAAAACGAGCAAAGTAGTTTGAGTGTTTTATGTAAAGGTCGGTCAAGTAGTCCCTTTTACTGAATCGTTCATTTTGAGATAGTTCATTCTAATGAACTAGTTCAATGAAGTAGTTCAAATGAACTACATAGTTTATTTTTCAAAAGAACTATAAATGCACTAAAGTTAAATTATAAATCAGAACTATCATGTGTATAGGTATTTAAAATTATTATAATAACTCAATTATGTTAACTATAATATAATAAAAATGACTGGTCTTAATTTATTTAACATTACGATAGGCGCGCGTATCTGTCAGCTATGCAGTGGAAATGTTCATTTAACTTTCTTTGATCCTTCTCGGTTTTAACATTTCCCATCTTCTAACGAACCAACCCTACCACAGTCTTGGCAGAACATTCCTACAATAAATAGGATATATATGTTAAGTGTTGTGTATCTAAACTATTTTATATTTTTATTTTCATTCGTATGTATTATTTTAAAATAAAAAATATAGCACGAACTTCTTACACATACAAAAATGAAGATCAAAGCGGTACACACTAAAACTAATGCTGATGAGTTCCCCAATGTTTGTTAAGCTATACAATTATACTCCTTACTTAATCTTTTTTTTTAAATTTATTTATTGATATTTACAACTGTATTAAAATAATACATCAAGTAAATGGGCTAAGCGATACATAATGACATGTGAAAATGACAAGTAGAGAAACTACCCACTGGTAGTACTCAAATCACAAGTTCAACTAAGAAGTCACGGGGCCATCTTCTTTTCAGACGTGTCGGAGGATTATCGGGAATTGAAGAGGAAGCTAGGTTTGAAACTAGAGGGTTTGAGTGGAAATGAAGTTTGTTATGAAAGGATAGATTGCGGGTTCGGGCCAAATCAGCAACAAATAGGACATTAAGGTCGTTATGGATGATTTTATTCTTAACAAAATAAGGAGTATTAAGGATTTTACGAAGGATTTTGGATTATAGGGATTCGACACGAGAGGAATTCGATGGCTTAGCTGAGCTCCAAAGCTCTACTCCGTAGGTCCAAATAAGTCGTATGATGGTCATGTAGATGAGTCTTTTGTAATTAATTGGGAGCTTAGAGCGTTTGTCTAGTAAGTGTTGAAGTAGCCCGAAGCGTAGAGCGGTTTCTTGTCTTTTCAGTCTCGTATGAGGATTCCAGGTTAATCGTTTATCAAGATGCAACCCTAAGTATCGGATCTTTTCTACAGGCACCAGTGGAATATTATTAAAGGATACTGAAGGGCAGGAAGTCATTGGTTTACGACGTAAGGTAAAAGTGATTTGATGCGATTTTTGAGAGTTTATTTTAATTCTCCAGTTTTGACACCATTCTTCAAGATCAGTGATATGGGAATGGAGGCTTTGGGATGCAATAATTGGATTGGTGTTGACTGATAATACACATTTATCATCAGCATACGTGGTAAGGATAGTATTAGGATGAGTTGGGATGTCAGCTGTCATATTTAATTAAATTAGTATACATTTCTCTCGGTTTACATGTTTAATTTAGAAGATGTTAGGAAAAAAAATTAATCGATCCATATTGATTTCTGTAAGTAATGCAGAAAAATTTCAAAACTTTCTTACTGAGACTTTTTCAATTAAGAAAAAGTTTTGCTTCTTCAAGCATCAGGTAAACAAGCCAACACGAATACTCGCGTGCTCCTCTTAAATAGCTATGAACAGTGTATTGAAACTGCTTTAAAAAATTAATTAAGGAGTCGATGAGTATAAAACTATAATTACATAGAAATGTAAGCAATATATAAAATCAAATATAAGCAAGATCCTTCCTATTTTAGTTAAAAATATAATATTAATAATAGGGTTTAGTGAACCCGAAGGCTCGATTTCGATACGACCAATATCTGCTTATAACCTTCTGTCCACTGACCACTAACCAAATCCAAATCCGCCTGATCACTCTTAACGAAATCCTCCCACCTATATTTTGGTCTACCCCTCAGACTCTTTCCAATCGGCACAACACTTCGATTGTTTCTAAGCCCAGTAAGTTTACAGGCCCATCTTAATCTTCGTGACACTATGACTTGAATAATATTTACTAGATGCAAGCTTCGCAATTCCGCGAGTTAAAATATGTACCTTATTATTTATTTCATGAAAAAAAGTCTTTTTGAAAATTTGGAAAAAAAATGTAATCTAAAGGAAAATTTTAGGCCAAGAATTTGAAAGAAATCAAAAAAACTTTAGTAAAACTTTACTCCAAATGATAACTTTACATCAAAGTAGAAAGAATGTTTGACAAAATAAGAGAAATACGAAAAGCCTTCTACTCATATAAACTGAGAATGAAGGAAAATAAATTAACTAAATAGACTTTTGATTTCATCCTAAAGTAGAAAGAAATCTGAGGTATAAGCAGTTCCCTCAAGTCGAAGAGGATATAGCGGAATTGAAGATTTCAGGAAAAATCATGAACGAGAGAAAAAAATCTAAAGAAGAAAAGGTTCCAAGAAACACCAAGAATGTCCAGAAACAACCTGTCGGGGCAACTATAGAAGGAAATATCAGAAAGAATGAAAACGTAATGGTCACGCAGAAAAGCAGAATACATTCAATAATAAATAATTGCTTAAACTTGTCCCTAGGAGAATATTTTTCTATAGGAAAAATATTAATATAGGAAAATATTTGAACATATTTCTTCTGGTTTCGACCATCTTGTCAAATTCTTTGCCAACGTTTCGCTACAAATGCTGCTAACTTCCTCAGAAGTTTGTTCAAAAAAAGTTGGTTCTGAGACCGATGTCTGATACAGGAGAGTCTAGATTTTTATTGTTTAGCTCTTTTTAAGTTTGTTCTCATTGAACTCTTGGTCAATTAAGACCTCGGAGCTCGGAGAAAAGATCAGATCTACTATTACCACTTAGCATTCCTGCCCACGATTTCAGGGCTCATCGAAGGGCTGCTTAAGCGTGTAAGAACTAGAACCCCAAGGAGTAGAGTTTATGTCTTCAGAACTGGAATAGGAAAAAAGTTTTCCGCCATTATAGTGGAAAATGTGGCTATTAATGTTTCAAGAGCATTTAGAACCGATTTAGGAGCTGAGCTGCCAATTTTGGCTCCTATTATCGCCATCTTTTTCCTGTCCTCCCGCCCTAGCCGAGATTAGAGGGATCCTTTAAAATTACCTCCGCTGAGGCTAACGAGGATAAAATTGAGGCAGGGATAACCATTAAGGGATAACTCTCCACCTCAAGTAAATAGCTTTTCTTACGGCCTCTTCCTAATCCACCCAGAGCTAATTCTGGAATTACCTGACTACCTTGGAAAGGAAGAGAGTTCTCAGGGTTTCTAGATGAAGGGAAGACAGTCGTCCTGAATATGAAAGGAAGCTAATGACTTTTGGACCATGGCCAAGAATGTAGATTGAGATAATATTATTTGCTTAAGTTAAATAAGGAGCGGGCGTAGAGCGATGAATTTCTGTACCGATAGTCATAAAAACCCTCTACCCTTATGTAAAACCACGGTTGTGGGAATCCACTTTATAGATGCTGGGTGAGCCCCAAGAGGGTCCTAGATCCCATAGGATCCATCTCTGGCTGATGACAGGTTAATTTTTTGTTTTAAATATACTGAATGGCTTCATTGAAAATTTGCCATTCATAGTAAAATATGAAATTTCATAAACTATCGTTGTAGGCAATTTAGTGTACTTCGCTGATAAATAATTTGTCATTACAATATCATCAAATTTTTCGAAAAAATAAATCCCACTATGAAAAGAAATTTGTAATTTTTTTATAAATTAAAAAAAAATAATTATGGTATATCAAGGGTACTTCATGCTCTCGATTTCAAAAAACCATTCTTCCAGCTGTCCAATTTGATGATAGTTTTACTAGATAGATTCGAAGCGGAGAATCCTATGTGTTTCAATTCAAACCTTACTGTTCTTCGATGCTCTCCTTTCAAAACACTAAAAACAAAAAAAATTCATAATGATTTTCCTGAACAACCTAAAATTGTATCAAGAACTAAATATAATAAAGAGGGACTTTAAAATTACATTTCGGGTAGTTCAAAATACTTTGGTTTAGAAACTCTAAGATGTTGAGGCCCCTCACTTAAAAATTCCAAATACCAATCTAGAAATATTCATAAATGTTAGTTAATGTTCCTCTACGCTTCCAGACATCTCTTATGGAGATTCAACTTGTCTCTAAGTAACCATAAAGTAGTAACGTATTCCTACGGACTTACACCATCTTAGAAATAAATTTCCATTTAAAAATGCAATAGTCTTGTAGCACAAATGGCCACATCCTTCAAGCCATAGAATATTAAGAAAAGACATTAAAGGACATGGATTAAGCTCAGGACACAGCTGTTCTCTATTCACTGCACGTTTTGTATTTACCATAATGATTACTTTGGCCCATTTGCTGATTGTCAATTATATGATTGTATTGAAACGAGGCGCTACCCAATAATATGTTCAGTAAATACCTTTCTAGATAAATCTTATTATTGTAAGTTTCAATTATAGGAAGTAGAGGCCACCGAAGTGGGTTTCATATATTTTCGTGCCGGCCATTATAATTCATATGGGGCGAATTATAAATTCAGTCCATATGAGAATATTATATTTAATACGTTCTGCCTTGGTCCTCGAAATCAAAATGAGCTTATCTCGATGTAGGAAGCAATTTAATTGGTCATTTTCTGCATACTTAAGATATCGATATGTATAACTCATGTATGTATTATTACATCATTATCTTTATTTGTGTCATTCGACAACAACTTCAAAAAAGATTAAATACCGTAGGTAATAACAAAGTCTTTTGCCACTCTCGATCTATGTGAAGGAGAACTGGATTGACAGAGAAATCAGAGAGGGGATAAGACTAGCCAGCAAGTGCTTCTGCTCAGTACAAACAGGTTTTATGAGAAAAAGAGAAGTCTCAAAAAAAGTAAACAAAATGATGCTCAAAAAGACGTTCGTTCCCGTACAAAGAATGAACGCGCTAGTGAATCTTGAACTGTTATCTCCATGAACCGAAGCAAACACCGACCAAATGCGATGAGGTTTCCGAGGAGAATAGAAGGATAAACAGAGAGGGACCAAAGTAGCATCATAATTACATACAACACTGGTTTGGTATGACAAAATAATGCAGGGTGAGAGGATAGCCAGAGTGGAAGGAATAACGACAAGAGGAAGGCCCAGAAACATATGGAAAGGAAAAGTCAGGAGGGCTTTTGAGGGAAGGGGAATGGATTGGATCTTGAATAATCGAACTAACTGGATCAGGCTTAACAGAATAGCAACTCAACATTGATCAATCCTTGTATAGGAATATATTATGAATAAGAAATTTATTTATTTAATTGTATAATGAAAAAGTACTGTCTTCCCTCCGATTGAATGTATCATTTTCGTTCTTCTGAGAATTATCGACACAGTGTTTAATCTCTAGGCATAATATATATATAGTTGATAGAAAAAGTTGATGTCAACAAAAGGCACTTAAAAGAGCAGTATGGGAAAGACACAGGAAACACTTGAGAAAGAATCTTCAATGCAAAAAATGCATTTATATCTGATTTTTTGGATTCAGTCAATAACACGATTTAAAAGAGGACGCGGTGAAGGTAAGCCTGCCCCGTCCTAAGCGTATAGTCTGTATAAATATATCAGATATTTTAATTATTAATTAGCAATGAGGCTGGGTTGATTATGTAACTGGGATAAATGTGTCCTCCTCCAAAAAAAAAAAAAAAAAGCGAGATTATGATGGCTAGTTGCCGGATAATAACATGTATTCTTTTAACTAATAATAATTAATGACAAAAAAGAGCAGCTAGGCCATCAATATCGCGCTTTTTTTGAAGAAGTACTCAATCACCCACCCCACTTCACACTTTAAGAATTATACTAATTAATTGGGTATAGAAAATTTGATAATTGAAGCCTACATTAACTTAAATATTCATATATAACTACATGGTGGATAGAAACATGCTGCAATTGATCTAAGGAGAAATTTATCGAAAAAAAACACTCAAGATCAAGTAAATCCTCAAGGTAGTATCCATGGCCCAATCCTTTATACAGCTGACATCCCAACTCATCCTAATACTATCCTTACCACGTATGCTGATGATACATGTGTATTATCAGTCAACACCAATCCAGTTATTGTCAAAACTAGAGAATTAAAATAAATTCTCAAAAATCTCAATCAAATCAAATCACTTTTACCTTACGTCGTAAGCCAATGACTTCCTGCCCTTCAGTATCCTTTAATAATATCCCACTTATGCCTGTAGAACAGATCCGATACTTAGGGTTGCAACTGGACAAACGATTAACCTGGAATCTTCATACGAGACTAAAATACAAGAAACCGCTCGACGTTTCATGCTACTTCAACACTTACTAGGCACTTAAGCTCCTAATTAATTACAAAAGACTCATCTACATGACCATCATACGACCTATTTGGACTTACGGAGTAGAGCTTTGGGGCTCCACTAAGCCATCGAATTCCTCTAGTATCCAATCCCTTCAATCCAAAATCCTTCGTAAAATCCTCAACGCTCCTTATTTTGTAAAGAATATAGTCATCCATAATGACCTTAATGTCCCATTTGTTGCTGATTTGGCCCGAACCCTCTATCTGTCCTTTCATAACAAACTTCATTTCTACTCAAACCCTCTAGTTTCGAATCTAGCTTCCTCTTCAATCCCCGATAATCCTCCGAGGCGTCTGAAAAGAAGATGGTCCCCTGACCTTCTTAGTTGAACTTGTGATTTGAGTACTACCAGTGGGTAGTTTCTCTACTTGCCATTAACTCATGTTATTATGTATCGCTTAGCCTATTTACTTGATCTATTATTGTAATACAGTTGTAAATATCAACAAATAAATAAAAATAAAAGATTAAGTAAGGAGTATCTTTTAATAAAAACGAAATAGTGAACGATCGGCATCTTGCTTACGAAATCTAACTATCCACCAATACAAATTGAAATAATTTAGAATCACGTAGCCTAATCTATTCTGGAAACCTTAGCTATAACTGGCATAGTAAATTTAAAACATTTTATGGTTAACTTGTTATTAACCATTACCATAAACAATAAATAACCATAACGGAGGTGCTAATAAATAATTTGATACTATAAGGCGAGGTGATAATAGGGCTAAAGATCCCGTATCGTTTACGAGTACAGAGAGAGCTGAAGGATTATGGCGCCAGTTTTCACGGCTCAGCTGAAATATCGCGGGGGCAACTGGTTATTAAAGTACTCGAGATTATTAGAGTTAATCCCGGCTCGGTGCTGTGTACTGTCTTTATCGTAATTGAGTCTAAGCCGATTTGCATACTATTTTAATACCTAATGATGGCGGGGCATTACACGACTTAAGTGCTCTGGGTTTTTAAAAAATAGTTTTCCATGATTTTTATTTAAAAATAGAATAGATAAGAAACATTATTCTGGGACCAGGTCCCTTTAGAATAAAAAACATGAACATAAAAAGAAAGATAATATATATTTGGCTAGAAGGCTACATAATAAAACAAATCATGAAGTATTTAAAAAGTGCCAACAAATATGTAAAACAAAAATAAAATAACTAAAAAGTACGAAATATGACAGGATATTAAGTAAACATAGAGAATAAATATATATTAATAGCAATAGCTTATTAAATATTTTTATAAATATTTTACTTTTGACTCGTTATGCTTTTTCAGAAGATAAGGAAATGAAATATAAAATGTCATAGAAAGACCTAGATAAAGATAGAGACATGGCAAAGGTTTTGAAGAGTTTGTAAGGAAACGGCAGAAGTGGGTTTTCGTGTTAATTAAGGAAAAGAAAATTTAGAAACTCCCAAGAGTCAGCAACTGGAACACTACTATCTGCAGATGAGTGAACGCAATTTTGAAAGAACAGGCACTTTTAAGTACCTAGGCTCTGTCATAACTGATGACAACAGAATGAAAGAAGAAGTGAATGCGAGACTGTCTGCAGGAAACAAGTGCCTGCAACGCCCTGCAAAAAACATTAAAGTTTAAACCTGTTTATAAACATGCAAGATCGCTATGTATGAAACAACGCTGAGACCGATAGTTACTTATCGAATAAGAATCCTCGATATCGACAGGCGAAGGTAGGACAGTAGTGGAAGTAAGTAAGTAATAGAAAGAGTGTTCATAATTGCGTATTGCAATGGGAATTGTTTTTATTATTATTCTTTTATATTTGATAAAGGTTATGCCTGCAGCCCCAGTGAAAAATGAAAGTCGAATTTCGCCCAGAAAGAAACTTTATTGAGTGAAGCGGAATCGTGTCATTCTCTTAGTTTTTGGACGGAAATGAGGTTACAATATAAGCAATAACTCCTTTTCAACCTAATGCCTCACTTGGAGTTGGCCAACTATGCACTACGAGATCAACACGATCCCACTTCCTTAAGTACAAGAAACTAATTTTAGACAAAATTCGACTTAGCCATTTATTTACCGAGACTACAGATGAACTTGAGCATCAGCGATGAAAATCTTCAAATTGCAAATTATATTCATTTAGTAGAAAAAAACTCTTGTTGGTCCAGATACGATGCCAGTGATTATTTACTGAAGATAAATACTGAAAAGTATTTATTAAATTTAATTAAAAATCGACTTCTTATGTCCATAAATGTTCTAAGCATCGCATCTTTTATAAAGCGGTTGAGTTTATTTACTAACTATTAGAGATAAATACCTGAATATTATTATATTATAACTGTGTTGACGTGGGAAAGGTAATAAGTCAAAAACAGTCATTTTTCATTCATTTTTTCATAGAAAAGTAGTAATTAATCATGGCAATCGATTCTAAAGAGGAGTAAGTCAAAACTGGGTGTGGTTTAGTTTCTTTTAACGGTGGTAGTTAATATTTTACACTTGAAATTTTCATTTTTAGTTGTCTAGACAATTTTTCCTTCTCTTGTAAAATTCCTTTGAATGATTTCATTCTTATCATTCATTCTCTCACCTTTTCAATGCACACATCTCGATCAAATCAAGATTTATCGGTAAATGAGATGTGATGATTGATGTGTATGTGATTGTTGAAGCAGAAGTCTCGCTGTTCCTCGCCGTGTCTCTGCCAGAGTCTCGCTTTTCTATAATATCTCTCTTTTTTCCTTCCTCAACTTTCCTTGAGCGTGGGGGATGTTAGCCTCCTCTTATTGGCTGTAAATTATTCTGAGAGGAGTCTCCTAGTGGGGTTTCTGCAAATCAATATGAGTTAATTCAACTCTTCTTGGATTCTTCTACCGGTGCGTGATCGACATCCGAAATTGAATTAATACCTTTCCAGAGACGCCAATGATTTTTTCCTTTGGTTCTTACCCTGGGTTTCCTTAAAGCTATTAATACCCTCTTCAATTATATTGAGAATTTCCCGCTTAGGTGAATCTTTTTATTTTTTATTTTTGACAGTTATTGTGATTAGTGTTTCCACTTATGGAGTTCAGATTGTCTTTCCTAATTTTACAAAATTAAACTCAACTGTGTTGTTGGTTAAGTTGATACATAGCGATTCCTTTATGCTTATGAAGGAATTAAATGGCTTCAAAAGCATATAAGAGAAGTTGCAGTGACTAAAACAGTACATGGATATTTTTCAATATAAAATATTTCATGAACATATTAATCTATACACCTACTTAGATTATTTTTTCTTAATGGAATTGTTAAAATTTTCATTAAGCTAGATAATGGAAAAACGTCTAGTAGAGTTTTTGAAATTCACATTTCTCCAGCAGCCGGACATTTCCGCTTTTCCAGGTACAGTTCTCACCCTGGCTGGTTGATTTACTATGTATCTTTAAATATCTGCAAATAATACAGATTTGTCGTTTATAGTTAATGTTATTATACTTCTATCAAATCTACCCAAGGCTGAGGGTATAACATGATTTATTAAGGGAAAAAATCCCCAGATTTTTAAAAAAAAATAAGCAAGACATATATATTTAAACTGTTTCTTAATTATTTAGGTGTTGGAATGGCTGAGTGGTAGAGTTAAGAAGCCGAAGGTTCCGGTTTCAGCTTTGGCGGATTTTATTTAATCTGTTATCAGTCTGAGATGGATCCTTTGGGACCTTGGATCCTCCTCGTTGGGGGAATGCTTGACGTATGGGAGTGATCTAGGTCAAATCACATCCTTGCAAAACTTTTGTCAAAAAACAGTACACTCTCTACCACCTGCTGAACCCAAGACACATGAGGGCTTCATGAGTTGTAATAGGGCAGTTTTTTATTTTGTCATTGAAACATATGGGCTCATATAGTAGCCCAAGGTTTTAATTTTTTGTTTTAAAAAGTTATATTAAAATAAAGAAAGATAAAGAAATTAAATATAAAAATTGCGATAAGGGTTGAAATTCATCATAGTACGTAGATTTAGGGAGATACGCTATTTCAAGCAGAACGTCAAAGGAAAATACAATTAATTATATAGACTTGAAATTAAAGGATAAACATAACTACAAAATTAATTTTCTGCATGAGGAAAAACCGTTTATGGATTTGTCTGACCGTGGCACGAACCATGATAGCTCAGGTGGCAGAGCACCACGACAGAAACGTGGAAGACCCGGGTTCGTATCCCGGCCCTGGACACATCTTTTCTCTTCTAAAAATATTATAAAAATTATAACAATTAATAAAAAAAAAAAAAAAAAAAAATGAAAAACCGTTTATGTGAGAAGGTTTTGGTGACGAAGCTTTGGTGGCCTAGAGACTGTATAATGCGATAATCCTGGAGAAGACTGGGTTTCCATATGCATGGCCCTAAAGTTCTCCAGGTTAAGCCCGATAAATTGGCTCGCTAAGTCCCTTTTACTGCGAAGCAGTTTCAACTTGAAATAAGGAGCGGCGGGAAACTACGGTTAATTCGGATGTAAACTCGAGAACTTATAAAGAGAGTTGGATCGAATTAGTCCAGTCTGCAGTTCCTCAGCCGCCTTCTGTGGAAGGATTGTAGCAAATGGGGTTGGGGTAGGTTACGAGTGAGCATCTGCTTTGCGAGGGCAAGTCATACCGCAATTAAAAGTAAGAAACCTTACAGTAGTAGTTTATTTATGGTGCTTATAAAGTAAAAATGTGGTGGCTACAACTAATAAATAATGATACGAGTCACATAGCGTGCATTTAATTGCCGAAAGTTATTGCTCTGCTAATCGATAGCTAAACGTTGTGTAAAATAAAAACGAGGTGTGCCCTAAATTAGCACCTAAATTTAAATAACGAAAAATTATTAAATCCAACAATTCCCTACATCGTGAAATCCTTAAAATAAAAAACCAAAGAGGTGCTTTATTTTAGAAACAAATATTAGAGCCAAGTAGAATTCATATACGTTTCTAAGTTGTGTAAATTGTGTGTAATGCATTTGCCTGATAGTTGGGAGCTAGCAACTAAAAACCTTTCGAAAGAAGCAAAGAGGAATCTGAAAAAGGAAATTAATTTTTGAAAGACAAATTTCTGATAAGTCGAAAATGTCCATTAAGTTGCCGAAAGATAACCTGCCATAAATACACAATTTGATTACACAGACACACTCACAACCACAAAATGACGAATGGCTTCGGTCATTTGGTTTAACCAACTTGAAATGAAACGAAATTTCCCCCGATCTTGCACTTACTCTACCGTAACATTCGACCTTGGAGTACCCTACAGTAACATCCGAACTAACTAACTAATTACTAACTTACTGTTAGTAATTAGTTAGTTAGTTCGAATGTTACGGTAGGGTATTGACCATGGTCCACTGTAGGGGTAGACTTTTTTTATTAATTCTTCTTAGTTTACTAGAATGGCTTTCTTCCCACATGGCTTGACATCTTTCTGAAGTTTCCTCCTTTTAAAAGGTCTACTAAGTTCTGATGGAGTGAGAACTGTGGTGCCTCGCCCAAGTAGCGTAAATGCCTCTAGGGCTGCCTGGTTGGTAAAAAATTGGTTATTTGGACTCAAGGAACTTTAAAACGTTTATTTCCATTGTAAAATTCGGATTCGAACTCTTCACGATTACTATTCTTGGTTTCAATTTCATAGAGAGACTATTAAAATTAAGAAGAACTGAAGATAAATCTAAAGTTTCTTCTTGATTCCCAGTAATGAAATAGATAAGTCACTTTATTCCTAGATTTCTAAGCTTTGTGTAAAGTAAATTTGACGAATAATATAAAAGAGCAAGGAAAACAACCATTTCGACCCTTTCGACAAGGAACCTTCCGACATGACGTGTATGGCTGTCGATTAAGGAGCTTGAACCAAGCTCACCTTTTACCTTCAATCAACTTCGAACCTCCCTTGACTGGATAAACAGTCGCGACCCTTCTCCCTTTCAACCCGTCCTTCCCATCCTTTGTTCCTACCAATGGCCAAACACTAATTTAAATTTAATGTTTCAGCACAAACTTCAAAGAATTGTTTTCATTCCTAAAAACGAGTAGATAACTTCAACGTACATACAATGAATTTTAAGCGGAACGATGATAAATACTGTCACGAAAGATTACGTGCGATAATAGAGATTTATGTTTAAAAAAAAATTAACATATTTATTGAGACGATGTGTCGGCCATGATAAGCTCCTAAAGGTGTTGTTCGTGAAGTTAATACCACGCTTATGTCTGTTTATGATTTACAATAAGGTGAGATAGCAGGGTCTGTAGCCAACAGTGGGTATTCGTTTCATAAACATTTACATTTATATAAGAGAAATATCGTGCTGGAGAAAGCCATGTTTTCGTTCAAAACCCTTATCATAATGGTTTTATAAAACACGTCGAATATGAGATAAAAATCGTGAAGGCAAATGATTCTTCTGAAAATAACATTCTTAATATGAAGTATTAAGGATCAAAATGGAATTACTCCATAAGTTCAGCAATCGGCTTTTGACATTTTTCGTTAGTTTAGTCAAGCAACTTTGCCTAAAACGACATTTCTCATGGTTTTAGTACGGTTTTGGACCTGACGTTTTGGGAGCATAAAGCACTGCCTAACTAACCTGGCGAAAAATGTTTAAAAATCAATTTTCGAAATTTAGAGTTTCCGTTATTATTCTTGAACGTCTCATAATAATGGCAGTTTTGATTCTTATATCTGTATCTTATTGTGTTTCGAAATTTATGGGTTAACCTAAGTTTGAAGCGAGGAAGCATATGTGTTTTTACTAATGCATTATTAAAAATTATTTAGGTTTCTTTGTATGATGAAGCATATTAATTTTTCTTAACCTTACCTAACCGTAAACCATTCTTAAGTATAATTACTACAGATCAAAATTGTCCATTAAAATAGACCTGCATGAACATTTTCTAGTAGAGCAATCAATATACTTGCATATTAAATGAACTGATAACTCGATTGAAATAATGTGAAATATTCATTATAAACGATATGACATCATCAAATATTTCTTAAATCAACTTTCATGCTATTTTTGGTATTAATAAATGTATTTCCATAGTATCATAGAATTAATTATTAAGAAAAAAATTGTTTTAACATAAAATGGGAGAGAACTACATAAACAAGATCTACTAAAAAAAATCAGCGACAGAATAGTAGCTATCAGATTGAACTCTTAGATTAAAGTGTATGAGTATAGCTTTGAAACCACCCGATTAAACCTATTGTGACCAGGACTGCTGAGCTAATACCGATGTAGGAAAGTTCTAAGCCATATTGCTTAGTAAATATGTTGTGGGGTGAAAATTGTGTTATTTAAACTCTAGATTTCAGATATAAATGAAATATAAAATGTTGATTGAACACAGAGAATAAGTAAGATTATTTTGATGAGAATATTGTTCCTTATCAATATAAAATAACTTCAAGATAAATGATGTACGAAACTCATACACGAAGTCCATAAAGAGACCAACGAATACTGCATCCTACCACAACCAATACCCAAATCTTAACATATAATTAAACAAAACAAAAGCCATATTTTAACGGCTGAAGATAGAAGCTACATTTATATTCCAGTAGCTTCAGGTTGAATATAATCTAAACAGTTATTTAAATAATTTTTTTAATTATAAAGTTGGAAAATATATATAATGATTTTTTAGGACGAAAGAAGAGATCGGTTATTAGTGGAAACTGAATACTCCGGCAAGTGGGAAGTGGCTTTATTCTCACCACTTGGCGGCTGATGGTGTGGACACAGGCTCTGATTTCCTCCGACCCACCTTCACTACCCCATTTCCGACTTTTTACCATCCCCATTTCTCTTAAATATATCAGCGAGGAAAAACTACAACAAAATGAATAAGATAAACTAATTATAAATTAAGATGTTCAATCATAATAAAAGGATAGCGAACCTTAATAACTGATGTCAATAACACTGATAATTAATAATCGCTTGAAAACTTCCATCCATGTAGTAATCTAAATCTGTCATATCACGCATATAATCTGTCTTATCTCCATAAAGGTAATTACTTCTGCTTACTACGCCTCTGTGTACTTCAAAGCTGCTTACCAAATAATATCATCATTATTCTCATTATTTATACACGAAATACGTACCATCCTCTGGCAAATCTCTGAATGCCCAGAACTCTAACATAAAAGCTTAACGCATAACTGCATGCTAAATGTAAATAAATAAAAAAATGGTTTATTGGGTTCAGTTTACAAGAGGATTCATTGTAAAATTCACTAAATGGAATATATTTTACAACAGTGTTATTCCAGTATATTTAAAGGGTAAATTTGAACAAAAAATGAATAAAAATTCTGGCTACTCCATTCTCGGCTCCAAGAAAAACATGTTTTATAACTGGCTAACATGTTATAAGAAGGCGAATGTCAATCGGTAGAAATCGGAACTAATTCCTGTTTGAAGCTAATTTTAAGTTCGGACAGAACATTAGGCGACTACGTATTGAGAATGAGGGAGTGATCAACAACGTTAGTGATTTTTTCAAACTTAATTAGTTATATTTTTTTTTTTAAGAGAAAAGATTTGTCCTAGCCGGGATTCGAACTCGGGTCGTCTGCATCTCTAGAGCTACCAGGGTTCGTATCCAAGTCAGGCAAATCCGTTCTTCACTGATCCTATATCCCCGTGTTCTCGCAATTTTTACGATGTATACACGGGGAAGAATGTTCATTGAACAATACTTTAATTAGGACCTTGTTGACTTACGTCAATATATTATTTATAATTTATTTTTATTAATTGTTGTTTTTATGGTGATTATTTTTAAATATTTTTGTTTTGAAGAGAAAAGATTTCGAACCCGGCTCGTCTGCACATTCGGTGCAGTGCTCTAAACCACTGAGCTACCAGGGGTCTTATCCAAGTCAGACTAATAATTAGTTATAGATGGAAAGGGTCACAATCACACCATGTTTTGTTTCAATATCTTATACTTTGCTTAACGCTAATAGAAAAATGAAATTATTAAATTACTAGTTCCTTATGAATAACTGTACAAGCAAAATATGGACAGGAGAAAATCAGAGAGCAACATAAATCTGCTAAGCAATTCAGGTTTTCAAGCAGATAAGCAGTGATTCTGGTCTTCAAGCAATTAAAGGCTGCTGTGCAACCCATGAATACATATTAATTTATATGAACAATGATACATGGTAGTTCATTAATTCTGTTCTACACCGTGTATCTTCTTTTAGGATCTGCAACCCTTCCGGGGCTTACCCAGACTCTTTCTGAATGGAATAAATTAAGGGAAGAATCATGACGGCTGAACCTGATTTAGACCAAACCACCTTCTGCACAAATAGGGTTAACCGGAATAAGTGAATTATCCCTGATTGCGACAATGATTAACTAATGTATTTTTTACAATCGCTTTATACGTCACACGTAAGTGGGTTGTAAGAACTTCAGTGGATGTAGGTATTTGTTGTCTCTGTTCGGAGTTTTTAGTGGAAACCTCAATCGTATTCTCAGTCAATAATCAAAACTGTTTGGATATACAGCAGGGCTTTGCGTAGAAAGTTATATGCCAGATAAATTAGTTCGTTCAATATCATAGACATAGACATATCATATACAAAGATTTAACTGTTTATAGATAAGCGAATCAAGACTTCAAACATCCAAAGAACTATAACAGACAATTATTAAGGATGATTGTGTATTATTCAGAAGCAAAAGCGAAACCCATGATTTCGGAAGATGAAAGGAGTTCTGGGAGAATGAAGAAATATTGGACACAGAATAAGGAATAACACGCAGAGAAATGAGTGGTTTGTGATACTCTAATAAGATATACTATTATTATGACTTGTAACAAATATAAGAAGACATAAGAAAATATCTTATAGTATTTTTTTAATACATATATTCTAAGCTTGAACCGTCTCAAAGTTAGATCCACTCTAACGTCTAATCTTGTAGAATTTAAAATAGAGCAGTGGAAATTCACTATAAACTACTAGTATAAACTCCATAGTAAATTTCGGATAAGTTGATGACATTTGAGCGTAGCATTCCATAAGGATAAGATGAGGGTTAGTAAGGACCTGTTAAGCGGCTGTTGAGAAATAGGAGGGAGGAATCATCCTTAAGTAATGTTGATTGGCGGAGGTAATGGCCGTAGAAGGATCAGAGGAATAAGTTGCTACAGCTCGTTATACATCAAGTTAGCGAGGAAACTTCATAGGGGGTCGGATCTCAACCGCTACTAATGGCTTTTAGGATGACATTTTCATATACCCAAGTATGAATTTGGGATATGGTTTTATGAATGTCTAGGAGTGTTTCTTATGATTAGAAATACCTAGAAACATTTTGTTAAAAGGCATTTACTTTAAATTAACTAAATCCATAGTTAGGTTAAGTAACTGCTAAGAGCATTAAAAAAAAAAAAAAAAAAAAGATCTAAGAAGGACAGAATATATTCTTCTTCTTTAGCTTCCTCTCGTGCCATTTCTACCGTCGAGGAACTTCCAGCGAGGCTATTTTGTTTACTTTGAATAGTATTTTCTGCCATGACAACTGGTGTCCTGAATATTTATGTCAGGGGAAAGGGTGGCCGGGCTATACCCCCCGGTACAGGGTTTTCCCCAACCTGAAGGACCAGCGGCTAATTGCAGTCAGATGGGGCCACCAACTCCTTAGGCCAAAAAGGAGAGGATATATTTGCAGTAAATGTTGAGTGAATACGTTTTTTCTTGTATAGAGAAATTGTGACGTTGCAAATCCTTGATGGCCTAGTAGTTTAATTGCTAACATTTTGAGTGTTTTTTTAAACTCAGAAAAATTATAATTATATACTGTGGCGGCCGTCTGCCTTTCCCCGGTTGAAAGGTTGAGCACGGACCGTCGAAGAAAAAATGATTGATTTGGCCGGAGTCAGCAGGTTAGGGTATTTGTGAAATAAGAACATTGATTTTTAAAAATAAACGTGAAATTTTATATTTTATGATTATTGCAATATAAAAATGAAAATGAATAAGATTACATAATGTAGAGCCAGCGCTAGTGAAGTGTGTCCTCTTCTCGCCCTTGTGTACCCCCTTCTGGTACATGGTACAGGGGTGTGAATAAATGTAGCATTGTGCTAATGTGAGCCGAGGAGAGGCTCAGGAAAGAAGCAGCGATTGCACTGTGCAATACGGAGCGACTACTTCCCCCTGACCACACTTCACTAGCTCTCGTAACTGACCGACTTGATCGGCACTAGGAATGTGACTTATGCGATAACATATGAGTGCCCAGGCCGACCATTTAAGAGCATAGTAAGATAGTTAATTGTAACAATACATACATATAAGAAAAACAATGAATATAATTCTACTTTAAGGTGTCGGCGTCGACATATACTATAGATTAAAATGAGCCTTATTGCATAAACGCATGAAAAATCTTGGTTACAAGATATTTTAACATAGAAATTAATTTTAAGATGTTTTTATCCGTGTACAGAGCTGAATTTTTTTAATATGAGCTGTTATTTTTGAAAATGGTACAAGTCTACTTGGATCTAAGAAAAATCATTTATTCTTTTAAAGGATTTTAATGATTGTTATTCACAATAAAAATTAAAAGGTGTCTAGTGTTAAAAACATCACTTTTTGTTTCATGTGATATAAAAATTTGCCCGTTTAACCACCGTTTTAAACTAATTAAAATGGAAACCTTAAGATATTGCGAATTTGAACAAATAACAGCTCATATCTTGTAATACAAAAGATTATTTTTTTAGTTTATCAATTTTTATTGTTTTGAGGTTCTGAAGACACGGCATTATGTGAAATGTGAAGGATGTTGTTGACAATAATAAAATTTAATGTAAAACTACAATCCATGAAGGGTCTTGCTTTCAGACTTAGTAAGGGCTATACTATTCAAAGAAAACGGTTGCGCAGGAAACCACGCTTAACTGTCATGTTCCCCCCAGGAGGTACACAGTTCCTATAGGATAGATCGTCGGCGTATATTTTTACCGAAGGAAAGTTCTAAACCGGACCTTTTGATTAATGCCCTTACTTCACTAAACTATCACGCTTTCATTAATAACATAAAAGATAATTTATTCTTGAAGTACATATGCTCACCTTTTAGTATCTAAATAAGTTTTATATGCTAACATTTATTTATTTATTTAAACATCATTTCTTGCCTTACCGCAATACGAGTTTTGACAATATTAATTATCACACAATGAGCTAACATATAATATTATAATAAAGTAAGTATAAATGTTAATATATAAATCGCTATTGGAGGTATAACAACAAGTCATTTCGTTCAGTAAGGTCCCAAGTACAAAAGAATTGAACAGGGATTTAGCAGGGATTTAGGATTACTTAATAGATAAGAGAATGAAAAAGTCACGAGGGTATTCTAATAATAACTACGAAATGTATTATATTTATTATGTAAGTAATATTTTAGGTGATATAACAGATTCATTTTGTTATGCTTTGGTTGAATAAATAAATGAATTACCACGTATTTTGCAATTTTCATATGAATGTGGACTTGTATACTCCTATACTATTTCTATATAATTCTCTTATTGGACACTGGCTGCATGACCTGCAAAAAATAAACCTTAAGTTCTCCTATTATAGGATATACCAAGTTTAAGAATATGTAATGGAAAGAACGAAGAACAAACCATAAAGTATTTTGATTATTTGATTATAGTGAGGGAACCAGAAAAAAAATATTCCAAGAAAAGTATTATGTTAAGAGTAATATTATGTATCAATTTATTGCTTATTCAAATACAGAATAAAAGGAACGATTTCTCAAGCTTAAATGATAAAGGCTAGAGCCTTCATTTACATTTTTATCTTTTTCAGGCAATAGAAACTTGAATATATTTGTCAGATGAAATTCTTAATATTAAATTTTTTATATATTAAACTAACAAAAAATAGGAGTCCAGAGGGAAAAAGATGCTTCTCTGACATCGCAACAGCTGGCTGCGACGAGCCATTTCATTTGCAGCTGTAAAAAGAAAAACTTGGAAAAATGTTAATAGAACTAGAAGAAAAAGAGCGGGAAATAACTGAAGGAAGCTGTTATGCAGAATAAGCAGTTGGAAAAGATGAAGAATATAAATTAGTATTCTTGATACTAGATTATCATATGATTTTGTTACAATTATGGTACTTGTGTATTAGCCGGTCTGCAGGGACTGTTATCCACCATTGTTTATAACCCGAACTCAGATAATTCAGAAACCGATAAAACTTACCTTCTTATTCATATCAAATAATATGGAAATACCCATTTCCTTTGTTCTCGACAATCTCACACGAAAGATGTAACTGTTAGAACCAAGTCTCTTAATATTAAAGTTAAAATATCTGCATTTCTTTTTTTCTTTAAATACATTTTCATAAGTTTTCAAAAGTTAATTATCTCGGAGTATGCAGTGTCGGGATTCGCAAAGAAGGGATATAATTGAAACCCGTTGATGACAGATATCTCCATGACAGTATACGAAACATCAGCTCGGGAAATAAATGGGAGAGGAAGAAGAGAAATTAAAAAACTTATACCTTCGTATCTTTGGCTGACAACCGAAAATGTCATCTTCAATTAGGTTATCACAGAAAGAGACGTTTTAATCCACGGTGGTTGTCAGCCTTCTCGTTTTATTTGAATGTCAAATTGCGTTTTAATCGTAATTACTGTATCTACTAAGTATTTAATTTTTTCATCCGGTGATAATTGAGAAAGCGGTTATTGTAAAATTTATAAAAACACTATGTCCAAATAAATAATGCGATGCTAATAAGTTAATAATAATAATACAGACAATCTTCATCATTTTTCCATTGAATTGAATTGTTATGTCTATATTTAATACAATTGAATTAGGTTTACTTCCATCTACAAAATCTACTACAATAAATAAACGTTAAATGACATTAGTGTAATTCAAAGTTTGGACCTGACTGAAGAAATAAAATTTACCAACTTGTATAGTCTTATATATCCTATGTCTATGTTAGATGTAGTATGTCAGTACAGCTGGCTGATTACCTACCCAGGGTGTTACTTGGCTACTATAATCATGCATACATTTTAGGTAAAAATATTTTATTTTTTTGCGATTGCGGCGAGTGGTATAACGCCGAGGTGCCGTGCCGAAGGTTCCAGGTTCAAATCTGGCAATAACAAATAATACAGCCGGGGTGGGATCCTATGGGCTTTGGAGGCCCTTAAGGGCTCACCGAGCTTCCAGAAAGTGGGTACTATTTTTTTATTTTCTCCGGTTAGGGGAAAAATCTTTCATAAGACGAAGTGTGACTAATTAAGAAAAAAAGTCACACAAGACTGTGAGATTCCTACTCACTAAAAACCACCTCCCAATTCTCCTTTTACCATCCCACGGTACAGCCGTCAAGCATTACTTCGTGGGGGGCAGAAGGGCTATGTGCCTATTTCTTCCTTGGACAACTTATGTGGGATTAGCCAGAGCTTGGCCTCTCCTTTCTCGCTCCTGTGATCTGAGCCTTCTTCCGATTTGCGCTGCATAGTCTGCTGCAGCACACCAATGCTCCTGCCGAGTTATCATCAAAGTGACAGTATTTTTCGGCGATGATTTCTTACCGAATTTTATGTCTAGCTCTTCCTATTCTCGAGAAAAACCTGGACAACAGAAGAACTAATGTTCTACTGTTTCATCCACGGGAACACAAGTAGGACAAGATTTTCGGTCTTCTATTCCGAAGCGAGGCAAGTAGGCCGTAAAACAACCATGCCCTGTGAGATAATAATCTACCTCTCCATGTTTCCCCGATATCCATTTTGGTATATCGGGTATCAGACGATGTATCCATCTTCCAGAAGATGAGGCATTCCAGCGTCTCTGCCAACTTGCAAGTGTATGACTTCTTTCTTCTTTAGCCAATGTTACCCAGTCCGGACTCGGCTCTTCTCTTTTTCTTCGAAAAATCCGACTGCGTTCATCTGCCAAAAGATCTGTCGGAGGCTTATCTGCTATTACGCACATAGTATCATTAGACACAGTGCGAAAAGCTCGAGCTACACGCAGGGCACTTCTTCGATGCACACTTACAACTTACGAGCATAAGACTGCACTTGGCAGGCTTCCGTCCAGATCGGTGCTGCGTACAAAAGTATTGAATTACCTACATTAGCTAGAAGCTTCCTTCGATTTTCCCTTGGTCCACCGATATTCGGCATAATTCTGGCCAATTTGTTAATCACTTGCGCTGCTCAGGTGCTAACTTGGTGCAAGTGTTCATCGAAACAAAGTCTGGCGTCAATCTGAACTCCGAGATATCTAACAGACGGCTTTGATAAAATTTCAAACTCCCCGACGGTCAGACTGATTATCTCCCTCACTTTCCTACTGGTTACTAAAACTGCCTCAGTGGTTGATATTGTTTGGAGAAAACCGGGCAGGTGTTCATGTTGGAAAAATCACTACCGTTGTCCTAAATTAGTACAGTCTCCACCATGTGCTGAACCCATCACCTTTCGTAAATTGTAGTGGAACATTTTTTTTTTTGCATACAGAATATTTTAAGCCTGTTTTAATGAAATATATTTTCTAGAAATAACCTAATAACAATGGAGACAAGTAAAAGCGATGTTGGTTGTAATATCAGAAACAGAACATCATAATATCAGAATGTACAGGAAAATTACAACCAATCTTGAATGCATACTACATTGGTCACCTATGCTACGGTGGTTAGCATAACAACCTACTACGCCCACAATCCAGGGTTCGTAGCCCTGCAGATGAACTCAGGTTCTTATGAAGGAGTACGAAATCCTTAGTTATTCCGTAAAGGAGGTAAAATGGGGGGTCCCAAGCTTGTGCAGTATCAGGTACAAATTCCCTCATTATTTTGTCATATGTACCTGGATGGGCAAAACGAAGGACACCCACTGTTGGTTCCGTTAAAACATTGTATCATGAAGTGACGTTAAGGGAATAAACAAATCTACCTCTACTAGCACAGCTCCCTCCACCATATTATAAACGCATCCCCCAAACTCGCTGACATTTGGCCAAGCCGACGAGATACGGTGAGGAAAACCCCAGCCGATCGCTGGCCAAACAATGGAGGTATATTTGTGACCACGAATGCGCCATCGTTCAAGCCCGGGAAAACATATAAATAGCAGCTTTCCCATTTTCCGACGATTATCCAGCGCGGTTTTATACCTGACTCGCCCGGCCTTATACCGCCGATGACATATCGCCGGATCAAGGGTTATATATCCCTTCTATATCTACCCAAGTCCTCCCGCTCCATACCACTGTTGATGTCACCTCGGTCAACATATCGATATATACACTAATCGATTTCAATATCTGATTGCCTGAACACATTAAATATATACTAACTGAACACATTACTACTATTTAAACAACTATTTTCATGTACAATGTTTTTTTAAGGATAAGTAGTCTAAAATGCTTTCATATTTTCTAAAGAATTTTTTTTTTACCGATATTTATTTAAAGAGTGTTAGCTAATTTCTTCTATTATTCATTAATAACTTTAATTCATTAAAACAATATATATTGGATAAATTAAATGCTCGAATTTTAGAATTACGGATATAGGTTTGATATCTATAGCATATATGTCACATAAAAAACAAACTACATATTATTGCAATAGTTCGATTTTAGAGAGAATGCAGTGAGAAAAGATATGGACACTTTTCTTATAAAATAATTTTTTTTTTTATCTCTAAAACAAAAACTAATAAAACAATCAAAAAAATATAACTCCATCTAGTGTTGAAACCAAAAAGAATAAATAAATAAATACAAAAACATGTAAAATGTAATTGTAAAAATGTAGCAAGATGTAAATATACCGCTTTGCTCTCAGCACGACGTTTTATACAAAAATGTATAAGATAAAGAATAAGACTTCTAAGCTAAGTTTAAATTTCTCCCATCAAGCAAATAGATTTTTACGCCAATATTAAAACAACCCATAGAATTAATACTTAATTCTAACTTAAGGACACTTGCCCGCTATGTTAAAATAATTCACTTAATAATCAAAAGCTTGTATTTTTTGCCTGACCATTTATGTAGAACTTAGAGATAAATATTTAAGATAAGGATATTTGTATTGCATTGAATCCAAAACACAAATTCATATTTGTATTCTTTATTATTTTCTGTATAAAGTTATAAGTATTACAATAGCTCTGACCGAGCAAGAAATATATGCTTGTTTATCCAAATATCAATCCTTTTGATTTATATAATTTTTCATTTTCTTACATACTAGTCCCACTATTCCAATTTTCCATAGTTTGATTTTTGTATTAAGTCATTGTTATAGCTCTAATTTTATCTCCACCGCAATGTTCAGTATTAGTATTAAGTTGAATTCCAAGTTTTTCCCAGTATGTTTATTTTTTCTTATGCACTTTTATTTTTGTAACCAAACTCTCTGTATTTTTTAAATGTAGAAATCGGAAATAAAAATAAATAGAACTAAAGTTTAATAGGCTGACAAAGTAAATATTATATTACAGTAATACAAAGTAGTACTATACTGAACTTCAATATCGAAAATAATAGCACGGTAGCCTACTTCTACTAAAACGTTTAATACCTACTGTAGTTCAGTTACACAAACAGTTGTATTATCTCTAAATTGGGGTTGGCTCGAGTAAATATTCATTTACGATTTTCAAATTCAGCTGTTGCTACGTACACGTATAACATAGTTAACATTTCATTTATTTTTATAACACGGTTTGACGCCTAATATCCGGTGAACTAAGACATCCGATCATCTTGATGTGAGTCTTCCCTTGTGCTCTCTTAGGATTCACTCTCAGTATATCGAGCAAGATCATCTATCATTCAATCTAGTGAAATGGGCACTTCTTTCTTCTCTCTCTTCGTGTCTGCTATTTCAATTCACATTGGTTTAGGTTTGTTTTTAGGCAATAGTATTTTCAGAACTTCTCCCCCTCCCCCTAACTGTGAGTTATGTTAAAAACACTTCTAACACATTCATATTTCCAAATATACAGGTGTACTCTTCATTAATTTACAATTAGTGAGCATTATCATCATAAGGAGACTATTTCATGTAGTTTTTATAATAAAAGCAATACAAATCCAACACACACACACACACATATATATATATATAAATTTTTATTTTGAAGAGAAAAGATTATGTCTTTGCCGTGATTCAAACCCGGGTCGCCCGCGTTTCTAGCGAGGTGCTCTAAACCACTGAGCTACCAAAGCTAACATCCAAGCCAGACATAATCTTTTCTCTTCAAAATAAAAATAATTAAAAGTACAATAAATAAATAAAATAAAATATATGTATACATATATACATATATATATAATTGCATAAATTTAACAGAACATTTTTGGAGATCGAAATTGTAAGTTAGATAAAAAAAACAAAAAAAACTCCTATTTCTAATGCCAGATAAAGTAATTAATATGAACTGCCTGAATCTTTAAAATTCTATTAGAGATGGAATAACAGAATTTAGCGATTGCTAAAAAAAAGTTTAATAGCTTTTCCTTCAATTAAAGGGATTAGAAAGACGGTCTTTAAAAATTATTGGTGATTTTTTTTGGTTCACTGATTCGTTTTATAAGAGATAATTCTTCTGTATTTTATACCATGGATCATGGGCAAACAGGAAATTAGTCAGCGGAACAAAAAAAAAAAAGCAAAAAAGTGTTACGTATTGATAAGGTAAGATAAGTAACCTTGCGAATAAGATTAAATTGAAAGTTTAACACTGAAAACATGCATGTATTATTCGTCGTTTAAAATCTAACATAGTTTTACGTTCTACGTAGTTAGCTAACACGCTAGTTTTACATTCTTCATAGCGAACACGCTACGTTTTTTCGTTCTCTATAAATTTACAATTGATGGGAAATAAAATCTAAATATTTGTGTTACAATTAACGTAAATAAGCTATCTATAGTCTGTTCTCAAGACCAGTTAAGGCCAAGGATAAAAAAATAAAATAAAATGATTTGAACCGTTTAAATGATTAAAAATTGATTAAATGGAAAAATTTAATTGTCAACTAAATGGAGTTGAATTATTCTTAAGTAAATAGTGATTCAAGAACTCCTTAAACTATGATTCTCTTTAGAATTGTACATTTATATTTTTTCGTTTCTTCTTCACAAAGTCAAACGTTTCATATTAAGAAAGCGTTATATATAATTATTGCACTTTATAGTTACAATGCTGTCCTCTGGTGCGATCATGCATGAGGGAAGATTCCGGGTTCAAGTCCAGCAGTGGCATGTAAACTATTAAATCTGTTAACAGTAATAAGTATAGACCCTTCTGGGGATCATCCAGCCTGTATAGAATGGCTACACTTAAGTCCCCTTAAAACCTGGGCAAATAAACAATACAATAATAATATAATATCATAAATAAATTAATTGAGTGTGATCTCCGACGAATGACCTCTCTCCACAAGAGTTGTCTTGGAAGTAGTGTGGTCTCTACCATGTAATAAGACCAAAACTCTTTATGGATTGAAATTGTACTAAGTATTTTATTTTATTTTTAAATAACAAGGTTATATCAATCTTGTAAGATTTTATATTAATATAACAAATTTCTATTCCATTGAAAACCATGTATCAAGATAATTGGAAAGGTGAACTAAGAAAATAAAAGTAATCCAGGTTGGACTGACAGATCCGAGTTGATGCTGACTGCTGCGGAAGGGGATGATGGATGTTACGCCTAGTCACTCCTTTCAAGGCAGGTGAGCTCAAGTTAGTTGTTGCCAAGTATTTGCCCCCCCCCCTAATCCCCTCACCCCCGGGCTCTTGGTGAGAAGGCTATACGGAATCGCAAAGAGCTATCCTATACTTGGTGGTAGTTGTACAGCTAGATATGATACACTACACAAGTCGTTAGGTGCATGCTATACTTCATACATAAAGTTTAGGTAAAATTAACGAATTGCTTTACTATATTGGCTTTACTGCCCAAGCAATGATCTCAAGGAAAAGTCAGATCCTGTGATCTGATTAATATTGAAATAATAAAATGGGATGCCACCCTGAGGTACAGTAATAATGTATCATTAATGACTTAAAACGTACCCCTCTCTTTTCCAAAGGTTGGCGTAGTTGGCTGTATAGATTCTAAGGGACATTTAAGCTACCTTCTCAATGCCCCTATCATATTTATTTAGGTATAGCCGCGTTATTTGGAAGGTGAGACTAATATTTAACTAAGTGGTCGTTTAATATTTGTGAAATTCATGCTAATAATAACTTAAAATTTCAAAAACTAGTATACATTTTTGTTTTCCCTAAAAGATTTTATTTTCCACAGGTAAATGTTTTGTTTTAAATCCCTAATGGATGCAAACCAACAAGAATTTGGATGATATAACTGTATACTAATAATTATTTCAATTATGTTGTATTGATACTTTGTATTGTGCAAGTCCAGCCCACCATATGTCTTGAGTAATAAATAAACCAATTGAACATGTTAATAATTATTTTTAAGAGTGCCAGTAGATGTGAAAACCAGACTAATGTTAGCAACTTCAATTTACAAATTATGAAATTGATTTATTATTACAAATAATTTGGAATAATAAATAATCGATTTAGAAATTCGATCTTTTTTAAATAAAAACAGTTAATCCAAAGTTTTAAGTTTTCAGTTCCTTCGGCAGTCCTCAAGACAGCCTTATTTAATTTTTTTTTAATCTATTCACATAATTATTGACCTGTGTACAGTAAAATATTTTTAGTTTATATACAAGTATCATAAATAATATGATATATAATGCCAAGTAAGTCAAGGCGAGAGAAACTACCCACCAGTAGTACTCAACCTATGAAACTAAAAACAAATCCTGACATTATTATTAATCCTCGGGCCTTTAAATGTAGAAATGATTGTCCCAACCACAATGATTCTAAAATCACCTTCTTTCACAACCATCAAAACATTTTGTCTCTGAACAATTATTGCATATTGAGAGTGGGCAAGCTCAGTGTGTAGAGTACCGATTAGCTGAACTGAAGATAAGGGGTTCAAATCCAGACAAGACAGATAAATTATTAATTATGTTGTCAGGCATGGATAAACCCTGTGGATCTATAACCTCTTCTAGTTCTTACGCAGCTCGTTAAAGGGGGTGGGTACTTATAATTGTTGCATTCGAACATGGTCTCATCCAAATCATTGCTCGCCCTGTTCAGTCGTTGGTTTTGAGACACTGGAGGACCTTCCACTCTATGAGTTGTAATGGTAACACTATTCCTATTCTGTAGAACTAAAAATAAATCCTTACACCTTTAAATAAACAAAAGGTTGCCGCAATCTCGTTGAAACAAAAAATAAAGTCTTTCGTAACCATAAAATATACTTCTTAGTACCAAATAAACAATACCATATTAATTGAAATATTACTATAAAATTAGAAGCATGGACGTTTGAAACATTGAAAAATGAAGCTATGGTCGTGTCAAACTAAATCTGTTTGCGTTCGCTAACTACAAAAAATATTATAAACTTCCTTTCCTCACAGTATAAAAATGCAATAGGAAAGAATGTATATTTCAGTATGTCGGAAATGATTATTAAATCAGTGCATCACAATTTCTTACATGTCAAACAGAAAAATGGAAGCTTTATTTTTAATTAAAATGAACTGATATTCGGCATGTACCGTTATTTTCTAAGCTGAGTAATACTCATGAGATTGCAGTAAATATCATATATTATTTTGTTTATCTTTTATAACGCTTCGCACTTCTTATAGAATTCGTAATTATTTTAATGAAATAAACTTTTTTTACAGTTGTCTCAATTATATGAAATGGTGTGGCGTAGAAGTGCCTAGTGGATGTCTAAACATTTTTCTCCTTCCTTATCCATTTTAATATTTAAAACTTACCATTATAGAGAAGAAAAACGACCTCTGCAATGTGTTCTTCTGTTCACATTATTTTTTTATTTTGCATATGTTAATGGCTTATCAGAGTAAAGTTATAGGTTGAAGATGTTTTTCATATATGTTTAAAAAGCAATACTAGATGTTTAGAAAACCAAACCTTGTATTAACAATATTGTATGGGAGAGTAAACAGATTTATATACAGGATTATTGCAAGTTTAAAACTTTATAAGATGATATTGAAAAATTATGCCGTTTATTACCTCAACACCCCTATATGGTTACATGACACGTTTCATATGTTTACAAAATTATATTAGCTAACAAGTATTAACATGGTGTTACAAGATGAGTGAAGTGTCTCGATAACCCAATAAATAATTAAAAACGAAACGATTACTTTGTTATATAACATCACGCTACTGTTACATCTCGCCTTCAACTAAATAAATGTTACGTTAATCATCACCTTACGTCATCAATATGTTTAATTATAAATAAAATGAATAAACTGTAATAGGTAAAGTTAGACTCCTGTAACTACACAATTATTAATTTTAAAATACGTTCAGTACTTTTCAAAAAGACGGATATCATGTACACTTATTAATAATCGTACGTTTATTATTTGCATCAAACAACGTATGTAAAAGTCAAAAAAGGCAAATACTAGCTTCGTGTACCCTATCTAACCAGGAACGGCCAGTGAACTAAACGACATATCATGTTTAAAAATAAAATGAATTTCAATCATATAGGACTCAGTTGAACTCCTAACTTAAACTTACAAAAAATATGAACTAAACTTAATCAATATAAGGATGGAAATATAAAAGAATCAGTTATAACCATTTATGTTTCCACACGAGATATAAGTACGATAAAACAGGAGAGGCTATAATAATAAATTAAAAAAACTAACAAAACTATTTTCACACTTTCTTGAATAAAATAAAATATTTTAAGAACTATAATGTACATAAAATTAAAATTATGTATTGAGATTATCCAGTAGAATGAGTCTATACATTGTGTAGTCGGTGTTTTGATAAAAACAGCAGCTTTTAGTTAATTAATTAATATATTTTTATTTTATATAGTGTAAAAAAAAATCAACAAAATATTCAAATGAAATATCCCTCAAAAAATTATTTTAGATAATAACTACCACTGATTGATACTTCAAAAAATCACACTGGTTCAAAAATATTAATGAACATATCTAAAATTTTGCGAAAATTGCTTAAGACCAATGTAAATATTAATTTGATAGAAATTGGATGAAATCTTTATTATATCTAACTTAATTTTTGTTGTTGTTGATAACTAACAAAATCATTTTAACAAAATAATTTCAGTGTCCTGTTCTTTAAAACATCTAAAGCAGGTTTATCCAGCGATCGTGCATATTCTGCTTATAATGTGTAGAGATATTTGTCAACTGAAAAATTATCAAGTTCAGTGCTTATCTGAAAAGAACAACTATTCCATTAATTAAATATTATATTTGCTTTCTTATAAGCATCAAGTATTTGATCGAATAACTATAAAAATACTATTAATGAAAATATTTAAAAAAATAAAATCACTAATCTGGTATAAATATTATTACCCAGCGGAAATAAAATGATTAAAAGAATTGAGGCTATAGTAAGGCGCCATTAGATACCCTACCAGCATGACCGTAAGGTCGTGCGTAGTAATCTAACCTGGAATATTGAAATTTCATGGGGCAACTTTTATGCACTCCGTTTCGGTCTTTTAATGTGATGTCCCAATAATATTATAATTAATCCTGAATAGGCAAAGTTAAGGAATCCCACTGTAGCGTCGCCCGATTAGTATAAAGTGAAGTTAAATAATTAATACTAATAATAATGTGGCGTAGTCATCAAAAGGATCTTTTATAATTTACAATACATCTTATTATAGAATGAAAATGAAAAATTAAGATGTACCAATGTACCAACATTTTATATTATTTATATTATATAATGTATGCTATTTATAACAGATTATTAATATTATTTGTAATATAAAAATAAAAACCATAATCTTTGTATACATATACTATACTGCCGACATACTGCATACCAAAATAAACTGTATTCATTCAAACTAATAACTATTATAAAAACATTTAAATATCATTAACCGTTATTGATATGTCTCATTTATTTTTACAAACATATTAATACTAATAAATGTTAAATTAAAACAAATTTCTGCTGTAGGGATGATCCATTATTATCCTTTATTCAGAGCTTATTATTTTAAATATTTTAATTAAACTTTTAAAGAATATACTTTCTTAAAAGGTTTTATTATCACTCTCAACTTAATAACACTTACCTTCCCTAAAGACTTGTGTATTAATTTACTTAGTCTTAGAATCAGACTTATGTCCGATTGTTCAAATCTTTTATCTAGTTTTTTAGATTAATTTAATTTTTCAGCTTAGCTCGGGAACCCCAAGCAAATTGTAAATAGTGTAATTAGACTTTATTTTTATTATCTTGTTTGCATTTTTTTTTACCACATGTATATATTTTTATTACATCCATTTATTTATTTTATTTTTTTATTTGTTTTATGGAATGATTGTAAGCTATTTAGCACTATTACTTATTGCCCACCAGTGGCAGATTGTAATATTTCAATAAAATGTGTGTTCTTCTCTCTCAGTACAAAAAAACAAACAAAAAAACAAATAAATGGTAAGTAGGTTTATGAGTAGGATGGCATTCTTTCTCACAGTTTGTAATCACTCATTATTATAGAACTGATGACTTTACAATTTTATTTTGATCCTTAAATTATTTTTTTCTAGAATTAACATTTTATAAAAACGGAAATGTTGATAAAACACTCATAACTATTATCAGAAAATATCTAAAACATAACTTTCAAAATAACTTTTGTCTTGCTTTTTCTACAAAAATCACTGCTTTCAAAATTTAAAAAGAATGGGCATCGTAAAGGATTTACATAATTTTATTTTTAATCAACATTTATAAGCATTCGACATTATATGCTTATGACTTAATATAATCGAGGTTAAAAGTTATAACATATAACATAGTTAATATAATCAACAGGTTGAAAATATGGAAAGAGACATAGTAAAGTCCTTAGAGATCTATTAATATAATATCTAATAAAGTTCCGCTATTTAAAATTAAAATATTCAAACAAGTGCAAAAAAAGCCGTGGACATTCGACTTAAACTTTTTATTTAGAATGTTTATTTCAATAAATATCCTAGATAGTCTCTAAAAAAGTGCATGATCTTCTTAGTGAAAGTGATGGCAATATTCTTATTTGATCCAAATGCAATAATTTCGAAATTTATACCAGGGGTAAGATCTCTCATTTGTTTCGATAGAGATATTTTCTCAGTAATCACATATGCCATTGAACCATATGATCTGACCCAGGTGTAGATAAATTATACAGAATGAAAAAAGACAGAATGAAATCTCCACATGATTATAAGAACGGTAAAAAAAAACTAGCAAAAAAGTACTATTCAAAATGGTAATTGTTCATCTTTGAGATGTTTGGATTCCTGAATCACACACTTAGATCTCACCAAATGGCGAGGCGTTTATTCTTCGACAAGACTGAATACTACTACACAACGGAATGGACGATTGAAGAAATTAGGCAAAGGCTCAGGACACTTAAAGCACTGAAGGTAACAATAGAAGCAAATAGGCACAAAGTTGAACCGGAATTAATGAAGGAATCCTTGGAGCATATAAAAGAAAAGATTAAAAAACTCGAGAATGAACTTGAGAGAAAGAAAAACAATAAGTGAGTCAAAGAAAATAAAAGAAGGAAGGATATTTATCATCCACAAGAAATGGAAAACTAACATCTCTGCCCAATAAATTGTAGTAAACGATTACATTTTGTTTATTTGATATTTTTAAATACTGATCGAGGGTTAATATTAAATTACATTTAACTTAATTTCTCAAAAACAAGTAAATATTATAATACATTTAAAACAGAATGGTGAACAGTTGTTATAGGTGTAGCTATTAACAGGTTGTTAATATCTATTTCTTACAAGCTTCATCGAGAATTGCTGCTTTCTCTAAAACATATGATTAATTATATTTAGTTGATCGTCTCCAGTAACTTATATAACATTCTAATTGGGTGAAAGAAGATAGTAAATTCCTGTTCACTGCGTTCGAGATAATATTTTTATTAACTCGATGATATCGATAAGAAGCTATTAGAAAAATGTAGGTCTTTATCTTAATGATGAATTCAGTTTAATATATTTATTTAATAATGTGTATTTATGTATGCAGGTGTATATATATATATATATATATATATATATATATATATATATATATATATATCTGTATTAAATATATATCGAATAGTTGGAGAGGTCGAGCGAGCTTAGGAGGTTCCAATAGATTATTATAGTTACGCAACGTCGAGCGTGGTTAGCACTTGGGTGGGTGACTTTGTATAAATAAAGTTCTTACAGTTCTAACCATATAATGCCTAACAAAATTGTGATTTTTGAAATTAATATATTCAAACAAATAACTGAAAATCCGTGGGCACTCGATTTTCCCTCTTTTTAAAGAATATTTCTAATGGTAAATATCATAGATTATGCCTAAAAAAGTGGATCATGTTTATTGTGAGAACGATGAAATATTTCGAAATCTAATACTTTCAGAATTTCCACAAGTTGGCCAATTGATCTCTCACTTGTTCCAATAGAAATATTTTTTAAGTAAGCACATACGTCATTGTACCGTATCATATGATCTAGCCCAGGTGTTCATAAAATTATACATAATGAAAAAATACATCTCCATATGATTATAAAACAGTACAAAAAATACTAGCAAAAAAATTATATTCAAAATTGTAATCGTTTATTCCGAAAGATGTTTAAGTTCCTGAATCACCCACTTAGATCTTTCCTAGATACGAGATGTATTTTCATCAACAGGACCAACTTCTACTGCATAACGGAATTGACTGTTGAAAAAATCACAGAAAGGATCACGGTACTTAGGGCTCTGAAGGCAGCAATAGAAGCAAATAAGATTAAAGGTAAACCGGAAGATATTGAAAAATGTTTGAATCATGTAAAAGAAAAGATAAGAAAACTAGAGAGTGATCTTGAAAGAAAGAATAACAATAAGTGAAGCAAGTGCTGAAAAGAAGGAAGGGAATTTAATATCTACAGTGAAAGGAAAATTAACGTCTCTGCCTAACAAATTGTAATAAACGATTACATTCACATTTATTTGATATTTTTAAATATAACAGTAAGACCTTTTCAATTAATTAATATCTTTTTCACATATCTAGGCAGATTATGGGTTAAAATTAAATTATATTTAATTTAATTTATCAACAAAAACTAATTATTAAATACATGTGAAACATAATCGTAAACAGTAGGATCTTTTCGATTTGTTGATATCTATTTCTTACAACTCTCATCAGTTATTGCAGCTTTCCCGTAATGATAAGGTTAATTATTTCTAGCATCTAGTCTCCAGGTTGTTATAAATCCGTCACATTATTAACGTGTAAGCAGTGAAGGGATTATAAGTTAATATTTTTCCTTTTCTTAAAACCAGTTCAACGATCTAATGCCATTGGAAAAATGTAGATCTCCATATTCTTAATGATCGATTAATTTCAATATGTTTATGTGTATAATACGTATTAATATATATAGGTATTTATGTCAAATAGACGTTTGGTTTGATTTTCTACTTGGGATAAAGGAATATTGATCCTCGTCCATCTGCTGACCCCGATCGGCCATAATGTATGGATCTCACCTGACCAATCAATTTCTTTGACCCGACTGTTCATAGGTGAGAAGAAAACTGGTGAATCCTCAACCATGGTTCTTAGCAACGTGAGGTTGGGGGTGAATTCATCCAAGCTTTTTATATTCCCGTAAGTAATACATGTCTGCATGATGCACACAACACGCTGCCAAAGATCTTCTTAGTCCATAGTGCTGGTCGAAAAGAATAGATATATAAATCATATTTATATAAAATGAGTACCATTCTTTGGGATATTGAAATACATATCTTTCTCATTTTGCTAACCCGAGTGCATAGAAAGTTCGTGCATGTTTTTTTCTTCTTTTTTTTCTAGAGAAACTCTTCCGTAGTTTGAAGTTTGAAGAAACAATGATATTAAAGATAATAATGACTTTTTAAGAATACTAAATGGAGTAACGCGAAAAAAAATTGCGTTTAAAAGCTATCTATATACCTAATCAAGAATTGAGAAATTTAGTGAACTTTTCCTCTCTTATTTACTGACTGTGCACCTTGACTATTCATTCGATAAAAATTGTGTGCTTTATAATTTATTTTTATCCAGTAAGAGACAGGGAGATGTAAATATAATTCATTATGCATATCAAAAAAATATGTCATAGACAGATATAGCCAAAAAGAACTCCATACAGACGCCAACAATTTTATTAAGGAGTTTTTGGGCTCTTTCTAAAATGTAAACACATATATTTGTAAATATTTCTTAATTAATATTACAAAAATCGAGAACATACAGGCCTGTTCAATACATAATCCTAGTATAATAAACAACATATATTAAAATATCACCCTAATAAGCGTCTACTAGGACATTTGCAAGTTAATCTCATTAACCATGTCTCTATTTCTCCCCAATGAAAAATTGAAATAAATTCTTGATAAACCTTTTCGACATCCTTCCATGTGTTCCCTAAGATATTGAAAGTTTTTTTTTGTAAAACATGTAAAATAAAATATTACACGGGCACTAATTTTTGTAAAAACATAAAACAGAGATAATGTGATACTTTATGGGTTACAATGTCTTATTAGTTCTGAAAATGGCAGATTTAATTTATTTATATTAAACTATGTCTCCAATCAGATATTGCCAAAGTTACGGGCAGTCAAATTTCATTGGACTTATCGTTGAAGATAATAATGATAACACCTCTAGGGGGAAAGTCACGTATCCAATGAATGCCATTTCAGATCTGAAGGTACGTTCCTCGATTTCATTGGTATTGCCGCTACAAATCCGAGCCCAATGGCTATGTCCCCGCCTGTTACTGATATAGTCGCCAAGGAAAACTTCTTTATTAAGAAAGTATTTCCCCGCTCTCAGGGTTATAACGATCTGTTGAGGTGTTCCACTATAAGAGCATGATACATATTATAAAAACACACACAAAAAATTTATTTTCTTTTAAACAATTAAATGAAGAAAACATAAAAAAATGATGAAAACAGATCATAAATGAGAATAATAAGTAGTAATTGTATGTATGTAGTAGTAATGGTATAATAACCTAAAGCTCAACAAAACATTACGTAATATTTGTACGCATCATAAATGTTCATGACTAATGGCTCAAAGGTAACGATCAGCCTAAATAAGTAGCTTTTTAGGATTTTTTTAGCTGTAATAGTAAATAGAAAATTGTGGGTGCTTAAAAACTATTGCAAAATATCCACTTTTGTGCATTACAGAAACAATACTTAATGCAACAGCTGTTTAGAAAACTATCAATTAAGTAATAAAATAAAAATATTTTTGTTCTGAAGAGAAAAGATTTCCCCTGGTCGGGATTCGAATCCGAGTCGTCTGCTTCTCCGTAGCAGTGGTCTAACCAACTGAGCTACCAGGGATCGTACCCAAGTCAGACAAATCCGTTCTCTTCACCTATCTTATATCCCGGTGTCCTCGCAATTTTCGCGATGTATACACAGGGAAGAATGTTCATTGAACATAACTTTAATTAGGATCTTGTTGATTTACATCAATTTTATATTTATAATTTATTTTTATTTATTGTTCTTTTGATGGTGATTACTTTTAAATATTTTTATTTTGAAGAGAAAAGATTTGTCCTGGCCGGGATTCGAACCCGGGTCGTCTGCATTATTATTCATAATACTTTTTTATAAAGTCGAATATATTGGACAAATGCTGGGTTTACCACACATGTATTGTTTAGTTACCAATTAAGTAAGTAACATTAAAACGGAGTATACAACTGCATGGTTTAAGTGAACATCAACACGTGTTCTAAATAATACATACATAGTTCAAAATATTATATTTGAAGATAATAAAATAGAAAAAATAAATTAGATATAATCTGAGTACCAGCTTCGAAAGGCGTGAAATTACTTCAGCTAATTATTTACGGCCCAACAAGCAAGCTCTGATAGTTGGAATTGGACTAAACTTGATATCGGACTAGCTTATCTTGAATGAGGCAGGACTGCCATATTAGTGGTCTTCTCCGATCGTCATATAAGCATCGCCTATCTCCAATTATTCTATTGCATGGATTAACTGTAGTTCTAATAAAAGTAACAGAGCTAACAAACTAAATATATTGTTAATTTTTTATTTACCCAGTAAAAAATTTGTACCACTTCAACACATAAAAAGTACTGGGTTTAGCGCAAGGTAGATAGGGACAGTTTATAAGTCTGTTTTTAAGCCAACTATAGTGAAATCAGGTAAATGACCGAGAAGACGTTAAACCTCTAGTTTGAGCGTCCAATATTGTATACGGAAAACGAGGAATTAATTTATAAAATATCAATGATAACACTTCTTCCTTATGAAGGAAAATATATTAATTTTATGTGACTTTAGTAACTACAATTAAAAAAAGTTGGCTTTTATGCATGGCAGATTACTATTTTCAATGCTGCGGAGAAACATTCATTATAATTTCATATAGGTTACTATTTACTATATTATCTAACCCTATTACTACCAATTAACAATTATTACTAACAATCTAACCCAACAAAACTATAACTGTTTCAGTTTTGAACAATTCTTACCATCGGTGTTGGAACAAATATTCATGTTTGAGATATTTGGATAAAAAAAAGGAATTTATTGAAGTTGGGAGTAAGTGAATCGCATTTTTTGTTGAATTTATTTTTTACATTGATTCGGGATGCGAAATAAATTCATAAAATGGACTGTACCATTACTATCCATGAACGGTCTAGGATTCAGTATGTGGTAGAGACAATACTGTTTCTAGGGCAACGGTAGTGCAGGATTATGCTAAACCAACAGGTTTTCCCTCAATTGCGGATAGCAACCTTATAGAGGCTGGGTGAGCCCCAGGAGAGTCTCCAGATCTTGCAGGGCCCATCCCCGGCTGTAAAGAGATTAAATTATTTATCTTCTACAGCTGGATTCGATCCCTTCGGCACGACAGATCAGCGCTCTACCCCTGAACTACCCCCACTATAAAGTATATATATATAGTTATCAGATTTAATTCGTTCAGGATACAATAAAGGAACTATTCGAATACAGTAGAGGATAAAAGCATCCACTTGAATTTTTCGATATTCGCTTATCATATTCGAAGTGAATTGGTTTCCGTGGATATTGAAGAACGAATATGAACTGGAAGATCGAAAATTGCCTACAGGGCTTATTGTCACCAATCATATGAGAGCATGGCATGGTGTTTTCCTGTTCGAGGAATATGGTTACTGCGTACCTTCCTTCGAAAAATACTCTAGGTAATGGTGTGATAGTCAACCGTCTGCTGTATGAATAACATGAGCATACTCATCCGCCGGTAAAACCATGACATCAGCATTTCAAATTTTTGGAGACTGATCAACGTGAGTTGTATAACCAGACATTTAAAGACTAGTGTGATTTATTCATTACGTAAGATTTTTGAGTGAATGCATAGAGAAGAAACATCGTTTACTTAATATTTATAATGTGAAAATTTAAAAGTAGAATTACAAATTAGAAGTTTATAATGCCTTATGGAATAATGAAAATGTGGTTGAAAAAATCTCCTTAATTTTGAACTTTTAAGTTTATAGGAATAAACTTATATTTAAAAATTGTATGTGTTTCCTGCTTTCTTGACTAATAGTTTTGTCTCAGAACATCAATTTAATATAAATCGTTGAGGTAAACTATATATATGGGTGATTCCATTCTAACAGTGTTTTATGGCCTGTAATGTTTACTCTCTCAAGTCATCCATTAACAATCTATTTAGAATTTTATTTTTATCAGTATAATCCCCTTGAACGTATTCCATCATTTCTTTTGTAATATATATAGAGTTCGTTTTTTTTTTGCTCGCAATAAATGTTACAAATTAATTAATCTCTAATTATTAATGTCTAATTTGTAAACAAATGTTCACGCCATTAGGCGTTCTTTGTAAAATAAATTAATTTAATTGTGGAACAGAGTCAAATTCACGAATTACCCTCTATCTAGTGGATATTAGTGGCAAATAAATCTTTACTATAGATAAGATTGCGGTATATTTTTTCCCACCTTTTTCACTCTTGATGCTATTGGCCTCTTTAATAGACAGTCGCCTTATTAGCTTTTATGTTCAAGGTTTTTAACTTCCATATTTTGTTCAAGGCAGTTGCCTTCCAGTATTTTCATTTTATGTTTTTTAATTTAAAAAGATTTTTATTTGCCTTTTACTTGCAAATGAGTGTAAATATAGCCAGAGGAATTCTCAACCGATTGTCTCACCACTCGAAAGGCGCCCCCTAACTTTCTCTGGTCAGACAAGTGCATTTGAAGGCCCAGGAAGGTTTTGCCTGCTCAGCTTCATGATCTTTGACCAGGGTAAGTCAATTTTATTTAATTGGTTAAGATTTCTTCTGACTATTATTTTTTTATCTTTCTACAATTGCGAACTTTATTCAAATTCTATTATAAACAGTCCTATTTAGAGCGTAATTGTTATTCAGACGAGGTTACGCTTCGTTACGAATTACAAAGTTACGAGCTTTGACTCAACAATAAATTTAATAATTTTTCTGTAGAATTTCAACCAAATTTATTTTATTTTAGTACTGTGGATGAATACCATGGAATATCATGGAAAATTTGAAATGTTATTATCATTTTCGAATATAATTTCATTTTTACAATATAATAGAGCAATAATATGCATTTAAAAGATAAAAAAGATTAATTGTAGTTTAAAAAAATAAATTAAAATGTAAAAGATAGAACAGAATATCCAATTTACTCTTTATTAAAATAAAAAATCTTTATATTTTGTACTGCTATTATTTTAATTCACTTTATTTATTCTTATAGAAATGATAGTATTTTCATTTACTTTATATTGGAATCCAAGAGAACTGAATAGTGCAAGAGATAGAGAACTGTTCGATAGTAGATAAAAGAAAATCCGAGAATAGCGTAGGGTCGAGCCGAGGGTTGATTAAATAAATGATGATGAACTCATTGGAAGTTTTTGATTCTGATGGCAGCGATTACGTCTTCAGGTCCTGAATTAAGTATATTTAGATCCTGAATAAGCTCACTGATTGAATAACAAAAAAGAAGAGGCAAATTGCGAAGCCAATTGAATTTAGAGGGAAGGAGGGGCGAACCGAAAGTCTTAAATTGATATTGGGAGAAGTAATTGTGAATTAAATTTTTGCCGTCTTGTTTTAACTTAGTCCGCTTTATACTTTATTTTTTATAAATCGACTTATCTTAGAGAGGGTGAGAAGCCAAGGATTATTAATACGTTTTTTTTCCTAAAGACAAAGTGAGGATTTACTTAGTTAAACCATGCAAAATGTTTTAGTTATTTATTTTTTCTATGTTCACTGTCAAATTAGAATGCAAAAGGGAAAATCCCTAAAAGTAAATACTCATTTCTCAAAAATACTAATCAGACAACCTTTTACCAATTCTGGCGTCATCAGGGCAAACATAAGAAAACAAATCACATCAAAGTAGTCAATGTTCAGCACATCTCACATTACCAATCCAAACAGACTCATCAAGTAGAGATAGTATCCGCACTCCGAGACGTCCAACTAGGAACTCAATATATTTAATATCCAAGAAATATAATTTACAGCTATCATAATCATCAGTTTGGTACAAAAAGAATGGTATGTATTTTTGGATGAATATTTCAACCTTAAAAAGCGTTTTCGGTAGCTCACATGATAAGGGTGCTGAGTTGTTGAACTGTAGGTATCGGGCTCGAAATTGACAATTGTGATAAAATATTTATGCAATAAAAAGATTGGGTATAAAAATTAATTGCAGATATTTATTAGTTTTTCATATATTATATTAACATGGAAGACAAATTAGAAGCGTTAACAAGAACAATTTCAAATCTGCAATCTAGTATACAAAAAAGACAGATACAATTAAAACCAGCATGGAAAGTAGTGAAAAGAAAATTGATGGAATTAAGGAATCTGCTGAAGTGATGAGAGAACAATTTAAAATTTCCAACAATAAACTTGAAAAGTAGAGAATAAATGTTGTAAAAAATATGAAGCATTAAGAAGGGAGAAAAATCTTATTATTTATAATACTGAAGTCAACAAATTCGTCTCTATTGAAGAACTGGAGAATATGGTGTTGAAAATTTTCAATGATGTAATGAAAGTTGAAACAAGCACCCAGGATATTGACAATGCAAGAATTCTGAGAAGAGTTGATGATATTAAGAGACCTATATTAGTCAAGTTAAGCACTTTAAAGGAAGAAAATAAAAATCCTGAAAGCATCAAAAATTCTCAAGTCATCAAGTATATTTTATTACAGGATTACAGTAAACTCGTTAGGGAAAAAAGGAAAATATTGGGACTAATTCTGAAACAGGCTTGAAATTTAAATATAAATGCTTCACTTCACTAATATACGCTAATCATAGCTGGTAAAAGATATACAGTTGATGATGTTGAAGACAAGGATTTCCCGTTGGACCAAATCTCTTCTCCAGGCAATAGGCCAACGACTATGAAACCTTCCACCAGTTTATCCAATTACAAAGGGCTTCCGGCGAATCGCTTCTTCTCATCCGAAACTATTGATTCTGAAAGCAATGATAAAAAGGGTGCTAGGGGGCTGATTGAAGAATTTAAAATTGCGGATAAAATTAAAAAGAAAAATAAGAAGTACTAAGCCCTGAGATATTCACTAAGCAACTATGTAGTGCTAATTTTAATTTTGCAAACTTTCTTAAATTTGTATTTTGGAACATTAAAGGTTTTAATAAGTTAGACACAGCCGATTTGTTTTTGATAAAATTTCGGTCGCAATTTAGCATTCTTTTCATTTAGCATTTAGCATTAAAAGGAAGTTGGGTAATTATGAGCTGTATAACTGTTCAGATATTAAAGAAAAATCAAAAGGTAGGGCTAGTGGTGGAATAATGCTCTTTGTTAAATCCGAAATACAATCAGATATTAGCGAGCTCGACTGAACCTCTTCCTGGATAATTTTAACAATTAAATTACAAGCTGTTCATTTGGTAATTGCAACTTTTTATTCAAAACCGGATATACAAAGCTAGACGATATTGTTCTCACAGTAGTGATGTGGTCAATATAATTACTTACTTACTGAATATCTCTTGAGAAATTAAATGATATTTATAATTATATGACATTATGTATAAAGTTACGAATGTTTATAATTGAAGAATAATTGTGTTATTTTTAACATCAAGGATTTATATTTCAGTGTACACCAAAGAAAGTTATCTATAGATACTTTTTTTTTGGTCATTTTGTGTATTAAAGATGTAGTATAGGTCTAGTTTAGTTTATTATTACGTAATATAGATATTATTTTGTATTTATTATCATTAATATTAGTATTATGTTTGTGTTTTTGTTAGATAAATTCTTCGTTAGTTAATAGTGAATTATTTAATATTGAAATTAATGTTATGTTGCCAACTCCATCTGTAGAGGAGTATTCCTGTATACAGATTATAAAAAGAAAAAAAAATACTTTTACAATGTATTGAATGCAAGAAACTTCGTAGGTTTTTTGATTATTTTTTAATGCGCTTACACAAAATAATGTAATTCGTGATTATAGACATACTTTATTATAGACATACTATAACAATATAGTACAAGCATGAAAACACCAAAACAAAATGATCGTATGCTGGAAGTAGCTTTTGATAAAAGAAAATTATTTAAATCTGATTAAGGAAATTTATTAAATTAATAATAGATTAATGATGTAATCAAAAACCAACTGATAGAACAGACAAATATCAATAAATCATTAAATTACACCATGTCAGTAGCTTTTGAATAATGAAATCCTTAAATCTGTCAAATATTTATTTACAATCTAAATATTTATTGAAATGATTACATAGAGGGGGACTTGTGAAAGCTAAATTCGGATCAGGATGAACCGATTAAATTAAATTTTTACTTCTAACCGATTAAAATTGAATGAGCAATTTACTTTTATATGAATATTGAAAAGCTAAAGTATCGAAAATGCATGATGTTCGTATTTGTAAGGTTCGGTATTACAGAATTTCTGTAATTTTAAATTATTTTTGTTCTTTTATAATTTTTTTAATTTTAAATATTTATGAATGATACAAATTTCATCTGCCGCGTGTAATACATTTCTAATACATAAATAAAGTTTGAAAGAACAGTAGCATCCATCAACAGAATTCATGACACTTCGTAGGTTATAGTGATACAATTCTTTATTTGTTTAATGAGTTTCTCAGAATGGTTAAAATCGTAGTTGTACACTGCTTCATAGATCAGAGTTAAAAACATTTTCTCAATCGCTTATACTATGTCTTTTGTACTAAAATAGATCCTGGTGTATTATGTGTATGGATTCGAAAAATAAATGGGAGATATAAATTTATTCTCTCCCGAAATAAAATAGTTTTAGATCCATGACTGGGAGCTTTGCTGTTTTGTTATTTTCAAACCTATGAATACAGAAAACTAATACTGGGGAAAGTATCAAAATAAGAAATAAAATATAAGAGAAAGGAAATAGGAGACAAGACGGCAGATTTAATTGGTGCTCGTTGGTTCGACGAAGGCGGTAAACCACATAGAGCTGGAGAGAGCTCGATATTAGGCAAAGTACTTGGGTGCTTGAGGCTTCTCTTTGTCTTATGTGCTTTATCTCCAATCTTACTCCAAGTGCAATGCCCTTTGAGGCTTATACGTGTAACTTCTCCCTTATATACAACTGAAAGCTCATCTATATTAAAATACGTGACTTTCTCGATTCCTGGATTGATTTCTGCCCATCCTAGTTATGGAGTTAACTTTTTATAGATATTACTAATAATTTCAAAAGCTATAATTTTCCAGTAGATTCTGATTCGCTTTATAAATTTTTTTACACAATTGGTACATACGAAGAACACCATTCTGTTCAAGATTAAAACCATTCAAAATTAAATATAGGCATTTTTATAAATAATATAACACACTAGTAGTTCTAAAATGAAACAAGTTTAAAGAAGAGTTCGGCCGTTATTTATTAAAATCATCATTTTAGAAATACTAGTGTGTTATATTATTTATAAAAATGCCTATATTTATTATTGAACATATCATATTTATGATCTAACTGTTACGTTATTTTGGGATGGCAAACATTTTACGAAGCCTTCTGATATCATGAAGAGCCAAGCTCAGCCAAGTTTTGTACAAGCCATGTTGTACAAAGCAGTCATCAGTCCTGTTTTAACTTATGGATCGGAAACCAGGTCTCTGTCTATGGCAGATGCGTACAGTTTAGTGTTCTTTAAAAGAAAAATATTAAGAAGGATGTTTGGAGCTGTAAGAGTTGGGGATCAATTTAGACTAGCAGAATGCAAAGCTGTAACAGATGAATCAGGAGCCTATCGTGGTGCACATAATAATAGCTAGGCTGAGATGGGCTGGACAAGTGGCCAACCTTTTCAGCTAGGACACAGAAACTTACAACCCATAATATTTTTTTGTGATAGCTTTCGCAGATGACCTGGTATTGCTGGCTTCCAACGACAAAGACCTCTAATACAATATAAATGTTCTTTAAGAGGAAATGGCCACGATAAACATGAGAATTAACCCGGAGAAGACCAAATGTGTGAGGATAGGGAAAAAACACAGGAGAATAATGGGGGTGATAAGAGCGAGCGGATAAAGATTAGAGCAGGTTGATAATTTCAAATATCTAGGTGCTCATCTTAACGAAAACGGCTGCATTGTTGAGGGAGTTTATCAGAGAATTGGTGAAGCTGGCAGAGTATTTAGCTTGCTTCGAAGGGGTTTGTTGGGTAAAAGGTAAGTGACGAGAAAAACTAAAATGATGATCGCCGTTCTTCCCTAGTCTTTCCTACTCTTCTTAATAATAATAATAATTGTAAACAGAGAAATAATTGACAGTTACATATATTCATATACACATACACACACACATAACATACAAATTTACGGAAATAAAATTAAAACGAAAAAAGGAATAAGATAATGAAAGAAAACATATAAACAAAACTAACTATGATAACTATAAGAAATAAAAAAAGTAAATATCAAAATATGTGACTAGAAGTGGGAACAGCCAAATTAGCAGAGAAAGAAAATCTAAGTACATACACACCTCACTCACATACAATTATATAGATACACAAATATACATCAAATAAATCATCCATCCATCACTTATAAAACTTTAAACTCAAACTGAACAAACTATTTCCGATTTGTTGGGGATTCTAAGGAAATTAGGTGATTGAATAAACGGGATTTAAAGGTCGAAAGATTATTGGAATGACGAATGGAAAAAGGTAAAGAGTTCCAAAAAGATGAGGATCGGATAAGGAAAGCTCTGCCAAAAGCTGCTGTTCGGTGGGATGTTGTATGTAGATCTGAGAGCCGAGAGCGGGTGTTACGAGAGTGGACTGTGGTTTTGAATTGAAGGAGATCGAAAATGTATGATGGACCGCGGGATTGGATAGCTTGGTAAAGAAAGGATGCTAGGAAATATTTACGACGATAGGAAGAGTAAAGCCACTTCAACTGTTCGTAATATCGGGTGACCGAGACATCTCTCGGTATCCCGAAGATGAAACGAACGAAGCAATTAAGCAACCGTTTTAATTTTGCCTCGAGATCCCCAGAGATGCCCCCATGCACTGTACAGCAATATTCGAAATGAGGGAAAATTAAGGAAGTTACAAGGAGTCTATGGGTTTCAAAAGGAAACAGATGACGAAGGTAATTCAGAGACTTTAGGTGGAGAAGATACAACGGGGAATTTCCGAGATGTGGTTTTCCCAGGAGAGGGTTTGATCAAAAATAATTCCAAGGTTTTTAACGGGTGGGTAGAATTTGATAGGATTATTGTTTAAAAAGAGAATTGGATTATGAAGAATAATTTTAAGGAAGTGGTTTGACCCTATTACTATTGCCTCGGTTTTGTCAACGTTCAACTTTAGCTTATTATCCATTGCCCATCGACTTATTCGATTCAGATCATCTTGGAGTTTTTCCGTGGCTAGTAATAGATCGGAAGGGGAAAAGGATAGGTATATTTGAAAATCATCAGCATAGACATGATACTGGGAGTGTTGGGTAAGAAGTGGAAGGTCGTTTATGTAAATAGCAAACAGGGTGGGGGTTAGTGACGAAGAGTTTTGGAAGGAGGAAGACCAGGGACTCGAACATATTGGGAGCGGTCTGAGAGGAAAGACTTGAACCACCCCAGCGCATTATTCGATTGAGGTAGGTTACGAAGCTTGGAGAGGAGAATGTTGTGGTCTACTATGTCGGAGGCTTTGGAAAAATCTAGAAGGATAAGAATTGATAATTTTTTTTTGTTCTATGGCGGAATGGAGATCATGGGTTATTTTGAGGAGAGCGGATTGAGTTGAGTAACCTGGTCGAAATCCGGAATGGAGGGGGTTAATGAGGGACCATTCTTCTAGAAAGTTTGAAATTTGGTTCTGAACTAAACGTTCTAATGGTTTTGAGAGGTTAGAGAGGAGGGAGTTGTGGCGGAAGTCGTTTGGAGAGGAGGGACTTTCAATGTAGGATTAGTGCCAGTAAACAACAGCTCTTACTGCTTCAACTGCCTTAGTTACTTAACCAGGCAACTAATTTCGTAATAGTTGGAAGATTTAATGGTTAATCCAACTAGATAATTCTACAACACTTCACAGATTAAATACTTATTTAGAGAAAATTTTTTACTGTGTAGTTTATTATGGGCTATTGAGAAAAATAATGATAATAAGGAGAACACTGGGAGCACTGAACAAGACAAGAGCTACTCTAAGACTGAAGGACGCGACAAGATAGGATACGCAACAGTACCATAAGGACTGGTCTCAAAGTTAAGCCGGCTGAGACCATCCTAGAGGAGCAAAAGCTGATGTGGTTTGGCCACCTCCTTAGGATGGACCCGGAAGACGTACGAAACTAGCGTGGAGGGAGGCGGGATATGGATATTACTGGAGTAAGAGAAGAGAGCCGGCCCATGAACGAGACATCTGCTCTAAACTCAACAAATTGTGACCCCCCACTACGTCAGCGGTAAACAGAGATAAAATGATTATGATGAAAGGAATGAGTAATCCAACAGTCACAAAAACTGTATCAACCTTAGCTTCCGAGCTTGTCTGCCAGAAGGCACTTGTGCCACTCTTAGTGTCCCAATGCTATTCCAGGCTCACTGAATTTTATCTTGTTATATTTAAATATTTTCTTCATTCATTTAACATCACTTTTTGGTGCCATAACTAACCAGACGATGCTTTGCCTACAATAAGTTAGTGAAAAGTAGGATAAGTAAATACTAAAATAAAATTGGATAACAAAGTACGAGAATATAAGAAGATAAGATTCTTCATAACAATATAATGATGTAACGAGTATAAAAAATGACTATTAAACATATGTTATAGGTTTTCTTACATTATTAGTAGGAATAGGTTCCATCATCACTCCTCCATAATATCCATCCTATTTATATGCTAATACACACATTAATAAATAATAAGATCCTTGAAAATGCTCTAGTGCACCTGTAATTATTTACATCTTGTACTTATTTATTGTGCATTAATAAAATGTTTATAATTTTTATGGTAAAACATAAATCAATTTGTATTTTTCTACAAAACTCCACTCAGTACGTGGTACTGATAATTTGGTAAAACTAGTTTCTATTCCAAGGTATTTGCAATAAACCTGGTTTGAAAACATCGACATAACATTTGGAATTCAGATAATGGCATATGCAAATAACGACAAACATGGCTTGAACTTCTAATTGGGAAACAAACTGCTCAATAAATGGCCAACAGTTATGGAATTCGCATCGGAAATCTGATTTGGATTAGGTTGACCTACCGAACGAATCACAACCCCAACCCAACAAATGTTCAAGTCGTTAGCCCACAACGGTCATATATATATTAACTAAAGCATAATCAGCAATAATTTTTATTTAATTGCATATAGTAAGTTGAATGTTGAGACAACAGCATGCATATATAAGTAGAAAAAAGTTAACAAGTGGAAGATCCGATACTTAAGGCAACATCTTGACAAACGCTTAACTTTAAGGAGTCATCAATCTAAACTGAAACAAAAAACTGGTCGCCGTTTCAGGCTTCTTCAACACTTACTAGATAAAATCTCTAAGCTAATTATAAAAGGACTCACGTACAAAATTATTGGAAATTATAATAACTAATTGGCCTTACGAAGTACAATAGATCTTTGGGGCTCCGTATGCCATCGAATTCCTCTCGTATCCAATCCTTACTATCCGAAATCCTTCAAAAAATCCTTAATGCTCCTTAATTTGTTACGAATAGTCATCCATAATGACAACAACGTCCAATTAGAATCAGATTCGGCTCGAACCCGATACCACTCTTTTCATGATAAACTTTATTTCAATCCTAGCTACTACTTCAGTTCTCAGTAAATCTCCGAAGCGTCTGAAAAGGAGACGATCTTGTGACCTTTTAAATTGAATTGAATTGAGGTTAGTAAATTATTGAACAGTATATAGTTTCTCTACTTGTCTTTATCTAATGCCATTATGTATCATTCATTCATTTTACTTATGGCATTTTTATAATAAAGACGTGAATTTCAAAAAAATAATTAGTAAAATATGTGGATTGAAACCAAAACTTCTGCTTGAATGGAATACCGGCTCTCAATCACTTTCCACAAGACCAGTCAACAATGAAAAACTAGAATATATTTAAATATGTACTTAAAAAATAAAATAATGATGCGTTTAGTAAAGAGTGTTATTATTTTGCCATAAGGCCAGCGCCCAGGTACTTGAAGGTCGCAAAAATGGAAGATAGCCGCATTTTTCTAAGGGCATGTCTGAGTAGTGTAAATCCAAGTTTTCAACCGAAAAAAACGAATGGGAAAATTTTTGGTGGCCGAAAAACCTCGAAATTTTCAGTTTATTATAGGAGTTATTTCAGTTTTTGGCCTGTATCTCCTAATCGGTGCGTTTTTGATAAAAAAATCATTGGTACGCATTTTTAATGTAAATTAAATTTTCTATAATGTAAACCCAATCGCAGCTCTGGTTGTCTAATAGATTCTGAGTTACGCTCCTTTGAAAATTAGAGTCACTTTTTCCAAAAAGTCCAAATTGTAAGTTTTGGGCGACTTTCGTGAGAAACACCGGCCGAAGGAGTGATCCTACGATGAAAGTCAAGTAAATTGGAGTTGTAGTAAATTTAATTAGGTTTGATTTAAGCACATAACGAGGCCTGTAGGTGTTATACATCTCTTGTTATTAAAAAAAAAAGAATGAAAAATGGGGAAAGCAGGTGTTTTAATAAAATGACCTTGTATTCACCGTATCGATCTAAAACACCTTGTTTATTGTAAAGTATAAATATTTACTTGTAAATTACCTATACAAAAAATAATGGTAGTACTAGTAGGAACTACTATGCAAGGGGGGCACCCAGTCTCCCTGAGGTTTTTCGGACACCAAAAGTGTTCTCATCCGTATTTTCGGTTGCATTTACACTACTCAGACATGCCTTTACAATATATCAGAAATGCAATTCTCTTAGATTTTTTGCGACCCTCAAACACCTGGCCGCTAGTAAATTTGAACTATTTGGAAAAAATAACCAAGGGGCGTAACTCTGTGCTTATTTAGAGCTAATTAAATTTTCTACAGCTTCATTCCTCATGACTTTCTTCATAAGATCACTACTTCAGACGGTGTTCCTCACGAAAGTCGGCCAAAACTTAAAATTTGGAATGTTTGGAAAAGGTGACCAATTTTCAAAGGAGTGTAACTCAGAATCTATTAAACCTACAGAGCTGCGGTTGGGCTCAAATTATAGCAAATTTAATTTACATTAAAAATGGTTGTTCGGAGATATAGGCCAAAAACTGAAATAACTCGGAAAATTTCGAGGTTTCCTATCCGTTTTTTCGGTAGCAAATTTAGATTTACACTATTCAGACATGCCCTTACAATATATCAAAAATGCAGCTTTCTTCAATTTATTGCGACTTAAAGCCCTTTTTAGGTACCTGGCCGCTGGCCTACATCGGAACACTTCGTTCTAATTAGAAATTGTTTAATATTAAAATTATTAAAAAGTTAACCTTTATAACACGAGCAGTAAACTAATACAAAAAAAAATATTTACTTATTAAATAATAATATTATTTGTTGCAATTACTTTCTGTACGCAATAGTAATAACATTTATCTTGCTCTAACTCTCTCCCTTTTGAAATTTAGTTATTTATATAATTAGCAATAATAAGTAATAATATTCAAATAGGCAGGGAAAGTAATGCACAAACGAAAGTGAATCTATAATATAATCTAGGATATTGGGGCAGTTCGTTTATTTTTACGAAAGATATCTTCTTGGAAATCTATTTTTTATGTACTTTCATTACCTTTTTACAATGAAGTGAATGTAAGAATACATAATATTTATATAAACATTTATATGGAAGACAAAGATTTTATATTTTTCAAGCAATGTAAGATAAGTTTAAATATGTGTGTATGTGTAAATACACTTTATTAATTAAAATAAAATTAAAAAGTAAATTTGAATAACTGGACTAATATCACTCCAAACGTATTATGATTCTGTTGGAATGTTTCCTAATTAATCTGAAAATAATAACCCAGCATTGCGGTTGAATAATTTGGTTAGAAATAATGACATGTCCATATTTGACAGACCGCAGACTTTATTAATCCGTTGATCACCTGCTTGGAGGTTTATATTTAGATTGGAAACCATGTGAAAATAATTAAGCAGTCTAAATATTATTGTAAAGAACTGAATTTGAAGCATAGATAGAAGATAAGGATGATAAAGAGTTAAACATGACACAAAATGTGAAACAAAATATTGATATAAACAATTACAATTCGCCGTCGAACTTTAGTTATTTCGTATATACGTAATAATATAAGGTTCGTACCTCATGGATTTCGTAAGTAAAACGGATAATTGTTTATAAACATTATAACAATACAAAGTCTAACAATTAAAAACTGGATTGTAAATAATTTATAAATTTTTAGAAATAATAACGTGATGAAAAAAATTGAATCAATACATTTTAATTTTGTAAATGAATTGATGAGTATGTTTTATCAGAGGTTTACCACGGATGTAGGAATACTCCTAGAACTTTAGTTATAAACTTTACTGACATACCTCAACATTCCCGTCATAGCCGTGGTTCAACTCCCCATGTGTTCGATTAGAAAGCTAAACGGAAGGAGCCCTTATGATGCATATAGATAGTTTTCAACAATCAAAGTATGTAATAACATATTCAAAGGTAATGTTTAGATTCTAATAGCAGTAAGAGTATGTCTAGTTCTTCCAGTAAATTTATCTAGTTAAATCCAACAAAGACGATATACTGACAAGTACCCATAAATAAAAAAATGTCGTTGTTCAAAAACTTTATTTCAAATTATGAGAAAAACCTTATGAATGCATAGAACAGATAGATACTATTATTTTAAATAGTAACTGTAATTAACATTAACATACACAATATAACATTAACATTTAAAGGAGCAAGACTTCGGTAAATGATTTACGGCCTAAATAAAGAAAAATATAATAAATTTCCAAATTATTTAAGAAAAATATGGATGACCATTAATATATGTATACAGGGTGTCAGATTTCAAGTGGATCAAATGTGTTTAACTTTTAAACCAAACCAAATTCAGAAAAACAATTCAGGTAAAATTTGTAGTTATTCAGGCCTAGTTAATTTCACTTTAAATGGTCAATACTAACCTTAAAACAATGTAGTTTCTTCTTGACCCCCATTCATATTTAGTTATATAAAAAAATAGTTATACAAATGCTCTCGAGTCATTAAGTACAATTACAAGGCTTCACCGGCTATTACTGATGGATCTGGTCCGGTAAATCCCAGGCGACGGGCTGTGGTGTCTTCCGGATGGGCCGAATAATAATATGTGCTACGAAATAATGTCATTATTTTATTTACAGGTTTAAAGAAATCGGTTATACAAATAGCCTGGAATAATTAGGTAAAATTAAGAGAAATAAATTCAACTGCCATTATTGTCGGACCTGACCCGGACACCCCCAGACAGTGGACAGTGGAGCTAATTCGAGCGATTCGATTAGGACTCCGTTCAGGTGACATATTAATCTGAGATTAAGCTAATCTCGTTTATAACTGTCGCCCCCGGAGGAGGGAGCCTTGTTAGCGAATCCTGTTTGCCTCGCCTCCTTCTGCTGAGGACTTATGTCCTAATCTCTTTAATGCCCCGCCACGTGAGTCCTATGCTCAGCCTCCGATCTACCTGCACTAATTAACCTCTTCTGTTTAATGATGAATTGATTAGTAGCAGCTCCAATTATATGTTACTCTAGTGAAACTTCTTCAACAAAATCAGTTCATAGTTACAAACAGATTAAAAAAACAAACCTTATTATTACACTCGTTCAAAAGAACAACGACTAACTGAAATATGGGGATTTTTGAGTTAGTAGCGATTGTATTGATTGAAGCTTTTTAATTCATGAACGACATACACTCAGTGTCAAAATGTTAGACTCGCCTATTGAAATTTTAAAAAAACTTTTCATTTTTCATTATTTTTTATTGATGTTAATTTTTTTAAGTACAGTTTAAAGTATAAATTATGATATTGAAATTGGGACAATCTTCTCAGACCTTGAGGATTATTTTAATCAAATATCAGTAAATATTGACATTAAATATGATTAATGATAGACGCACTTGTTGTTTACTATTTTCTTAATCCTCTATAGTTAAAATCGTTAAAATACCATTTCTACTTCAGTGCAGTGTTGAATTTGTTTCATAATTGACCTAAAACAACGTGAGTTATGGGTCAAAATAAATGTTTTTCCGAAGAAGAGGATGATTTCTTCACTCCAAAAGGACGGTACGAGTTGTAGGGAAATAGCCCACCAAATCAAGCGGAGTTTTCATCGGTCGCGAAGTTTATTCGGCACGGGGAGACATACCGAACCCACCGTTCCACTGGGAGGCCCCTCTGCTTTGACATTACGAGAGAAACGGAATATTTGTCGAATCGCATCCAACTCTTGTAAAACAGCAGGAGCAATCGCTGAGGAAGCTGGAGCTCAAGCAAAACTAAGGAATGTCCAAATATTATTAAAAAAGTCAAAAACAATAGTTAGAAAAAAATTGATGAGAAAGCCAGTTTTGAGTAACCGTCACAAATTAGCCCGGATGGCCTTTGCTCGTAATGTGATGTCATGAACTGAGGAGTGGAAGAAATTCATCTTAAGTGATGAAAAATAAATCAATTTTGATGGGCCAGACTAATAATTTATTTTTGATAAAATTAATAATTTTATCAAGGCGTCAAATGGGAGGAGGGAAAGTTATGGTTTGGGCATGAATTGGTTACAAAAAGAAAGGAAATTTGGTATTTGTTTCATCAAGAGTAAACTCAGCTGAATATAAAAATTTGTTAGTGGAATAAAAGTTGACTTTTAATGACATGTCAGAAGGCACACCAGTTTTCCAGCAAGATAACGCCCCAATAAATTCAGCAAAAAGTATTAAAGACGGGTTTACTTGCAACAAAATTGCCAAATTACAGTGGCCTGCCGTCTACCTAGACCTGAACATTACCGGAAGGAAATGTTTGGGGAACTCTTTCAAGAAGGGTGTACTCTAAGTCAAGACAGTTCGGAACAATTTAGGGTTTGAATGCAATTCTGGCTTCATGGAACAATCAGCAAAAGAAACAATTAAACAATTGTACGATTCATTACCAAACAGAATTTTTTAATTAATAATGGTGCTGGAAAGGCCACGAAGTATTAAAATGAGTTTTATTTATTTTTACTGGGGAGCGTGTCTAACATTTTGACGGGCCTTAACTTTAATTTGAAAAATACATTTTTTTTTTGGCTTGATTACCAAAATACAAGCAGGCTGCTGATTAACTTCAGGTGAGTGATAGATTATTTTACTACTGTTTTACGGGTAATTTGAAAAGATGGGAGGGTAGGGAGAACAATTTTTGAAGTGTGTCTTACATTTTGACACTGAGTGTATCTGATATTCCATTTCCAACATTTTTTTAGTCATATTTTGAGTTGAGGATTTTCTGATAGTTTAGGTTACCCAATTGACAATGGCTGCCCGAGTTGATTCCATAGATTTGATTCTTGATTAGTACTGCATAAATAACACAGGTCTGCGATCAAAAAATTGTAGCATATTTAACTAGTGGGTTTAACAGTATTTTTTGTGCTGATTACGAAAAAAATAGTGAAAAAGTTCCATCACCCCTAGATAAGTCACAAATGTCTTCCTAAAAATTTCTCATTTGATTTATCAAAAAGGAGTTTCAAAGCTGTACTTTTATCAATGGTAACCGATATGCTTCTGTGCCTGTTGGACACACAGTCCATTCGAAAGAATGCTACGGAAATCTTGAGTTTGTTCTTAATAAGCTCGGCTACTCTGACCATAAATGGACCATTTGTGGAGATTTGAAAGTTATTTCCATGTTACTAGGTCAACAAAGTGATTACATAAAGTTTCCATGTTTCCTCTGTGAATGGGATAGCCGTGACAGGGAACAACACTATGTCAAGCAGACGTGGCCAATCAGAAAGGCTCATCATATTCCTGGAGTTGAAAATGTTGAAAAACAGAGTTTAGTGGATCCTAAAAAGATCTTACTAAACCACTTCATATCAAATTGGGTCTAGTGAAACAGATTGTGAAAGCATTACCCAAAGAAGGAGAGTGTTTCAAGTATCTCTGTTTATATACTGTTGGATGTTAAAAAGGGAAAATTCACAAGAACACAGCCGAACAAATACCAAAAGAAGTTTTGATGGAAATATAAAAGTGTTTTTACAAATACTTATAATAACTTTACAACACATGTGCATCACTTTTATGCTCATTTTAGCTAGGTATCATTGTTATTTTTTGCTTTTACTTCATATTAAAATAATAAAAACAAATACAAAATTTTCCGTTTTTTGTATTTTTTCCCAAACTTCAACTTTATTTTGTAGGCTAGCCTTACGTGATAGAAAAAAACCAATATCATTTTTGAAAACAGCGCAAAAACTACATAAAGATTAGTTAACTTAATCAAAACAATTTAAAAAAAAAGTTTTTTTGCAGACCTGTGTAATTATTCTCTCAGCGTGCCGTTATCGAACTCAGGATGCCGATAAGAAAGATAACTCAACAGATACCTACTTAAGCTATTGAAATTCGTTTGTAAACGTCTGTGACCCTTTTTAGCCGAGTCTTCAGGTCAAAATGGTAACTATTTATTAAAGTTGTCAAATTTTAACTTTACAAATTAGAATTTTATTTTCATCGTCCTTCTATTTTTATTCTTTATCTATTAATATGTAAAGAAGCATAAGGCTGATCTTTGGCTCATGGTAGGGTTGATTAAGGAAGCTCAGCAGAGGATCGTGCTCAATGGAGGAGGATTGCCGATGGGTCAAGGTTCTTCAAGGATTTCAGCGCTGACAGAGTTAGTGTTTAGAATATCTAAAGGAAAAGTTCTAGGAATCAGTTATACTAATTTTTATTTTAATGTTACATATTCGGAATTGGAGAATTAAAATCAATTCCAAAAAGTCCCATCAAATTACCTTTACCCTTCGCCGAAAACCCATGACTTCCTGTCCTACTGTACCCTTTAATAGTACTCCACTTATCCCTGTTGAACAGATCCGCTACCTAGGACTCAACTTAGACAAACGTCTTACTTGGAACCCTCACACAAGACTGAAAAGACAAGAAACAGCGAGACGCTTCCGACTACTTCAACACATACTAGACAAACGCTCAAAGCTTCATATCAATTACAAAAGACTTATTTATGTTACTGTGATAAGACCTATATGGACTTACGGAATTGAACTATGGGGCTCCACCAAACCATCAAATTCCTCTAGTATTCAATCCTTGCAATCCAAAATCCTTCGCAAAATCCTAAACGCTCCTTATTTTGTCACAAATAAAACCATCCATAATGACCTGAACGTTCCATATGTTACCGATTTAGCCCATTCCAGATACCTATCATTCCATAATAAACTCCAGGCCCATCCAAACCCACTAGTTTCCATCCTTGGTTCCAATTCCATCCCGGACAATCCTCCTAGGCGTCTGAAGAGAAGATGGCCTCGAGACCTCCTATAATAGAAATATAATTAGAGTGCTGCCAATGGGTAGTGCCTCTACACGTCCTTTCATGTATTTATTTATTCATACAGCCCTTGTACTAGATGTATATATTACAGTTGTACAATTCAATAAAATAATTAAAAAAAAAAAAAAAATGTTACATATGGAACAATGGCGGGTTCACACAGAAATAGAAACTTTCGCTCCATTCTTACTAATCACCTAAGGTTTTAAAGGACTGCAAATATTTTAATTATATTTAATACTTACCATTACTCAATAATACCTGTAAAACATTCTCTAAGCTTGTTTAATCCCATCCGCCTTCTTAAAAAAAATCCTAAGTTTTGTTATTTGTTTCAAAGAAGAAACATTACATAGCGCTACAAAATTCTCGTAATTTTAAGGCATTACTGGAAACAAAATTTCACATCCGCCGAACCAACTCCTGAAATTATTATAAATGAAGACGAAGGTGTCCTTAACCAGCGCACTGAACGCCGTTAGTTTGAAAAAAATGGTAGTAGAGACACGCCGTTGGAAAGAAAGAAGGGCTCCTGGGCACGATTAATGGATATTAATGAGGTTCTACAGGTAGCTAGTGTTGAGTCAAAGCTATTCACAAGTACTCGCAAACTTGCCAGGGGATGTGGTGTGTCGAAAGAAACTGTTAGTCGCCATCTACGCTCCATAGGGAATATGATAAAGTGCTATTTGCTGGTTCTGACGAACTTACTCCTCAGCTATTAGCTAAGAGATTAGAAATCTGTGAAAATTTATTAAAAACAATTCTGATAAGAGATTTTTTCATCCATCATATAATCCAGACCTCGCACCATCGGATTACTGTTGGTTTCGATACAAGGCTCATTTTTTTCATGGGTAATTTTTTTATAATTTTGGGTAAGTTGAAATTGCGGTCCATGAGCTCTTTGACAGCTATGCCAAGGAATATTATGGGATCGAACAACTGGCTAGCAATTGATAGTAGATAACAGTGGATTAATGCTTTGAGTATTAATTGTTTTTTATATCAGAGAAAAACAATACAATATTTGGTTGAAAAACGTTTATTTTTTTTATAGACCTTATTATTTTCATAAGACTACCAAAATAATTTCCTAAACATTTTTAGACAATCCCTCGGACATGAGCTATGCCCCAACGGTTTGGATTTCCCCGGAGCTAACAACAAGACAGCCGTTGACATGGATCAGGAGCAGACAGTGGAGCTCCATTACAACGCCCGAAGAGATGCAGGCAGCGGCCGCCGGTGCTAACAAGCAGTCCCTCGGCCGTCCTAATGAGACGTTGACTGCCCACTCCACTCCTCCCTGCCCTTAACGAGCGCCTCCCTTTCAACGAATATTCCCATGAAAAAAACAACAGGAAGGGTCTTCATCCTCGCTATCTCGCTACCAAATGATTATTGATGTGGCCATTATTACTGGAAACCGGAGGAATCGCCATGGCTGAACTACTGGAGAGGATAAAGTATATAAAATAACAGCTAAAAGAAATGTTGAAAAAGATAGCGGGTGAAATCAATAGATTTTACACAAAATGTCTTGTTTTATTTGAGCCAGCGTTAAGGGAGCGGAGTGGTTCAGTGGTACAGCGCTGAGTTGGTGTTCCGAAGGTCCTGAGTCCAAATTCATTTAATCTGTTAGAGGCCGGAGATGGATCCTATGGGATCTAGAAATCATCTAGGACTCGCCCAGCCTCGTGATGAAGTGAATATCCAAAATACTGGAAACATCTAGTGGTTTAGCTTGATTTAGGAAAAATCATCGCTACAGTGCAGTCTCTACCATAAAATGAAACCAAGACCCTTCATTAGTTGTAGTGACTATGGTTTTTTCAACGTTTCGGCCTAATTTTTAGATAATTATCAGGGCTGAGAGTAATACATACAGAACAGTAACATCAACATTGCAGTACCAAAGAAAACATAACAGGTTATTTAAATGATAGGATCGAAATTAAATGAACAAAAAATTGAAACATAAAATAATTGATGAGAAATAACAAGAGTGGATATAAAATCTATGAAGATAATACAACATAGTAATATATTCACATATAAAAGTGATTTTATACCAAATCATGATCAAAATCTCATGTTATTGGTGAAAGACAAAACGAGTTTGAAATCTGTTATGATTAAAATGAATACGAAGATATGATCTGCTATACTAGCGATATGATTTAATAAATTAGCCTTTTCATGTTTAAAGCTATTGGAAATATTTCACATATGTGAACACATTATTAGAGTACTCGTGCACTGTAACTAACGTACATTTCCCAGGACAAAATACTTTAATATCAAGATGGAATGGTACGCCATGAGACATTTCTCTCCGTTTTCCTTATTTGGTTTTGTTCAATGTTACTTTGTTGTTTCGTGTAGCTTTGAAACATGTAAATGGAGAAAAGATAGATCTTGTTTTTTAAAAAAATGGGTGGTACTGAATTTATTCTCTTGATAATAAAAGCCACCTATAAGTTACTTAGATATTTCTTCTGAAAAAAAAAATTAACGTAAAGATATTTAAGAAACGTGGATGCCAGGTCTTTTAATTCGGTAATGATTGCAATTTAGATGGGAATTGACCCTTACATAAAGAGTCCTCTGTAATTAGCTGAGCGATTAACGGGTAGAAATAAGGCGCGTTGATAGTGCGAGCATGGGAGGATGTGGAGATAAGGGGCACCTCTGAAAGATCAGAGCTAGCGGATAGCGATCTCCAGGCAGTTGCCGCCTCCAGCGGGCCCTTCCAACAGATCTCTGCTAGTCATGTTGTAATTAGTTCATTACAAGAAAGTATCATGCTAAAGTAATAATCACGGCAACAAAGATTGAAGACACGGGAGGATAAAAGTATTAAGTAAGAGGTTAAAGATAAAAAAAAAGGTATCATGAATTTTAAAGATAATCTATTCGATCCATTAAGAAGTCATGTAATTAATCAACAATTTTTTGTTGTTATTATTGTAGAAAGGGGAGTAGCTCATTGTGTAAAAGATTGAGATGCTATTCTGAAAAGGTTCTTAGTTTAAATCTGGTATGGAAGATACATTTTTTAAACTGTTAACAGTCAAAGATGAAACCTGTGGGACCTGCGGGTCCCCCTGGGTTCACCCAGTCTCTACAAAGTCGATAGCTTTCATTTTGAGGAAACCTAGTGGTTAAGTGTTCATTCTGACCATGTGGAACCTCAGTCTCCTGGTCCTGATAACTGTTTCAAGATCTTCCAAATTTTTGTATGTTTCTTCATTGGATGTTCGCCTATACCCCTCTTGTGTTACTTTGTGTCCATGAATCCTCCTCAAAATGTTTCTCTCAATCTTCAGGACCTTCTCCAGACTTTGAAGGCTGACTGTTTCCATACCATACAGAATTACTTTACTTATTGTACCTTACTAAAATATTTTTTATATTGATCATTTAATTATTTCACTTTTATTTGAGGGATTTTAACGATAGCTTCTTTTTTAAGCGGGGTAGTTCAGGGATAGAGCTCTGAGTTGACCTGTCAAAGGTTCCTGGTTCGTTGACTGATAATTGATTTAATCTATTAACAGCCGGGGATGGATACAGTGGGATCTGGAGACCCTCTTGGGGCTAACCCAGCCTATATAAAGTGGGTACCCTTAATTGGGGAAAACCGGAGGGTTTAACGTGATCTTGGAAAAATTACCTCTCTGCACAATAGTTCTCTACCACGTCCTGAACTCAAGATCCTTCATGTGCTGTATTGGTACAGGTTTATATATTTATTTATGAAAATACATATTTTTTATTTTACCTAATTATTTTTTGGAAACAGATTTCATAATGTTTATTAAATTTTATATTATTATTCTCAACTGTATTTTTCACTCTTCACTTACAATTCTAATCACTATTGGTCTTGAACGTGGAAAGTTATAAATTTTATTTTTTTAATTCACTTCAGTCTAATGACCATTCGATAATATGGATGTCGGACCGATTTTTTCAGATAGCCCTAGATTGTTAGACCAAATTAATTTTACATAATTGTTTACACATCATCTTGATCTATACTACAATACTTTTCAGATATACCTTGTTGAGAATACCAGAGAATATTAAGGGTCCCATATATTATTGTACTCCTCGACGCTAGCAATGGTATACGATGAGGTCAAAGAAGAAGATATATTATTATACAAGATTTCATTATACAATAACATATCGGGCATATTAAGTTAACAGTTCGAACTGAATGATTTATTCGGACTCTTTGTTTCACACAGGATCTTGTGCGTTAAGAGAAGTAACGAATAATAGGGCCAAGTTCTTCACACTAAGTGAGCGATGAGTGATTCAGAAAAAGACGCGACATCTCATTGCAGTGATCCATGGCCTCAACTTCCTTACAGGACCGCTTACCTATTGCTCTGTACCCTCATGATCACTTCTCCAACTGCTTCCTATCTTCAGTTCCTCTTTACCGGGGGATTGATAGCTCTTTAATATTTTCTCCCTACCTCCAAACCTCTTCTTTATCTCATTACTTATTGGAGTTTACTCATTAAGAAACGATTTTCATATTTAGCCCGCGGTATGAAAATTTTATGAGGAGTAAAATCGAGTTTACTAAAAGGCGTCGCGTTACGTTCCTTTCTCGATAAGTTTGTATTATTTGTTTTACATAAAAGGTATAAATTAAAAGTTAAATTCCGGGGCTAATCGGGAAGAGATACCATGTGGTATCTATGGTAACAGTGTATTCTATTGGTTTATTCACGAAGTGTTGAAATGCAATAATTATTTGTATAGGGGGCTTTTTAAAGACATCTATCCAAACAAACACTATTACTACTCTTATTTAGAATCCGCCTAAAGCTGTTGGGGTTCATTCATATCAATTGGATACAACCTCAACAGACGACAGGGCAGCGTTGCTCTAATAAGAGTAGGAAATGACTATATCTAGCAAGGCCGTGCAGTGACTATTTATTTGTGTAGAGTGTGTAGTGATACTAGGACAGGATATCAGTGTATTAGGAAGTGGATAGGCAGGGATCATGCTGGGCTTAAATACACCCCTACCGGATTATGAAGATGAGGCCCCTTCAAAAAAAAATTTGCCTAAGAGGAAGACAAGGAAAAAAGAAGAAGAATTAGTGACTAAAAGGATGGGGGAAAAGAGATCTAAGCAGATCAGTACTAACCAAAACATACCCAAACTAATGACTAACAACATGAAAGTTCGCCCAGGTGTAGAATACGCATCTTTTCTACAAGGTACCAAAAAAAACAACCGAACCACAACCATCACCAGTATATATAATAACAATTTTAATTTATTAATATATAATCGATAATTTTGATTAAAATATTTCACTTTAATTTAAAATAGTTTTTTAAAATAATTTACAAATAAAAAAATAAGAATACGCGATGATAAGTATCAGTAGAGAGCGATTAATTGGCAAGAACATTAGAAACGGAAAGGGGTAAACTCCAGTCGCGTGTCGGAGCTGACACACTTTTTTTTATTGAGTGAGATTACAACAGATTATAATCTCCATCTCAACGGGGAGTGATTGCTTTTCAATCAGAGGATTTTTACAGACGATAGCTACTAGCTGAAGCAAACATGGAATCTTATAATAGAATAGAAAATAAATCATTATTTCGTTCATATGTCCCATTAATTCTCTCAAGAATAGCATTAACCAGACATGAAATAAAAAAAACATCAATGTTTCCAGCCAGGCGCATATAGGTAATTAAATTCATAAACAAATAAAGATAATACAAAAGGAAATTATTCTTGTGCAACAGGATATTAGAAGTACTAATAAAAAGAGCGAAAATTAAAACGAATTCATAAAGGGAACTAGCAATTCAAAAAGGGAGCAAAATATCATTAGATTTGCCGGCATCGGATGGGACGTAAAATGGGGACTCCGAGTCTGTGTGGTGTAGTGAGTGAGTTAAAGATCCTGATTATATCTGGAAAGTAAATATTAGGACTCCCACTATAGCATTGCCCGATTAACAATAGAATATATTGGCTATAATGGCTGCATAAAATGGCGATAAAGGAATAAATAAACAAACAAACCTAAGACCATGAAATTAATCGTAATATACAAAATAAAACTTTCAAAATAATATCACGAAGCGTTAAAAATATAACAAATTACTATTTAACTCATGATCAATCAATGTATTATCATGGTTAATTATTTAACCGTTAAAACTTTATATCAACTTTAAATTCGTTAAATTTATTTTATACTAGTGACGCGCTCCGGGTTCGCACGGGAAGTTAAGCCTACATGCGTAGTAAGTCGGAGGATCGTATGAGTTTGATGCGTCGAATATGTGGATTAGATTTAAATATAATAAAAATATCAACACTACTTGGAGTATTTTAATGTATTTTATTATGTAGACATCACAAATATAAAAACAGACTATAATATTTCTTTATATACGACATTGGTAACTTCTCCCTGATTACGTCTAAACACGAAAATATTTTGTTTAGAAGTTAGACATGAGAGGGCAACATACAATTGTCCGTGAGGAAAGTATCGAGTGGTTAAGTCAATTTCAGCAACTCTTATAGTTTGACCTTGTGCTTTGTTAATAGTCATTCCAAACGCTAATTTTATTGGAAATTGTAGCCGTTTGAACTGAAAAGGCAATTCTGAGGGTATCACGGAAATTCTTGGTTTAAAAACAGTTTCACCAGTTCCATTCCCAGTTAATATGGTACATTCGATCAACAACTTTTTTAAATTGACTACTTGGAGTCTTGTACCGTTGCATAGTTAGGTTGAATTTAAATTTCTTAGTAATATAATAGGGAAACCTAATTTCTAGTTTAATCTTTGTGTTGGAACAACATTTACCCTTGGACTCATCAATCCATTGTAGAGCTGAACAGTATTGACAAACAATAGAAAGAGAGCCTATAGATATCGCTGGATCGTTTCTGTAATCAATTGTCGAATCGTAATTCATTCCAGAACATTCTTCCACTGGAATTAATTTGAATAATATACCTTAAATTCCTTTGCCTTTCACGGACAAACGATAAACGGACATCCCTCTATTGATCATTTTCGTTGCTTCGATTCAAACGAACTCTTTTGGCAGACGACGTACTACGTCCAATGTAAGATCTTCGCCGAGACATGATTAAATTATCATGTGTTAATTTTTCCAACATTTCCGCAAATTATCGTTATATTATAACCCATTTAAACAAAACCTCGAAGAATTATATACCTAAACCTTCCTGGTGAATCACTCTATCTATTGGTGAAAACCGCATGGAAATCTGTGCAGTAGTAATTGAGTTTACCGCGAACAAACGCGGCCGAGGACTTTGTTTTATTATATGTATAGAGGTTATTTAATAATTACACAGGGAATCTACAGAGATAAATAGTTATGTAAGGAATATAATAAAAATATATTTAAATACACACAAATTACAATACAGTATAATAAAATACAATGCTATTATGTAAATATATATAAATTCGGGATAGATGAAACATTGGAATAATATGGTTCAATCTGCGATTATGGCCTAAATCCGCAGGGGCCTACTATCGAACGTAACATAAATTATCTGGATGGTGGAATTGATATTCGATGCCAACCGGAACTGAGAACATTTATATCAACTCCTTATCGCTCGCCTCTCTCCCCCACCCTCTCCCTACAATTGCCGCGCCCTGCTCTGCTATACCTGTCTGCCCTGGCTTGGGGCGTTATGCTATATCAAGTGCTTTCTGCTCTAGTTATAGTTCTTCCCAAGATATCACTACAATATCTTCTTAATCTAAAACATTAAAACAAAAAAAACCTGTACCACTACAACCCGTGAACGAGTCTGGGAGTTCAGTACATGGTTGAGACTGTACTGTTTTATGGAGAACGGTTCTGCAAGGAGATGACTTGTTCTAGGTCACGCTCAACCGCCAGGTTTTTACCCCTTATTATGGGTACCCTATTTTTATAATATTTTATAGAGGCTGGGTGATCCCCAGGAGGGTCCTAGATCCTATGTGATCCATCTCCGATTGCAAACAGACTAAATAAAAGTAACTGCCCGCAGTGGGATTTGAACCAGGATTTCCGGCATGGCAACTCAGTGCTCAACCACTGAGCCACTCCGCGCCCCTAAAACATTAATAAGATTTATAACTTTTATAAGACAGTCAGTCATAGATACAATGCCTAACTATATGAAATTATAAACATTAAAATAAACTAGCATCCCTTAGATCGAGGATTTGCAGAAGAACAGGTGTCCTTAGGATTGCTTAAAAAGGATAAGGAATCCCAAGTTTAGGCGTTCTTCGGATGGGTCGTAAAATGGCGATCCTGTAAGCCAGCCTGGGCGGTGTCCGGTACTCGTTTACATACCTACCTTAATTATACCTGGATAAGTAAAAATCAGAACATCCTTAAACAGGTAATCCTCAGTTACGCTGTTATTCGTAAGGGAACGTAAAATGACACTCCCAAGCATATGAGGTGACAGGTACTAGTTAAAGATCGTTGTCCTAACTATATCTGGATTGGCAAAATTTAGAACTCCCTTTGTTGTGTAGTCCGAAAAGGCATAGCAGGATAAAGTGATATTAAATAAATTAAAAAAAACACAATGAACATTAAAATCAGTGCAACGATGATCAAGAATGTCGAATAAAGAAAACAGTGATGTAAAGTATCTAAATCTATCATATTGTAATATGTTTTTATTACTTTAAATAATTAGATTAATTATTTAAGTAATTCAGTAATGATGTGTTTTTTATGAAAGTTATAAAAAAAAATTATCCAATCCTCCTATATCGATGTAGATACTACTTTTAGAAAATGTAATTAATAAATAAAAACGACTAAGATTTTAAAATGATAAGGTAAAGGAAATACCGTAGAGGTACTTTCCATCACGACCCCATCCAATTTAATACTAATTGCTTAACTTCAATTAAACAATTGAGGAAAGTTTTTACATAAGGGTTAACTCTAACGAGTTGTAATTACGAATGACTTTTGAACTGCTAAAACTACATCATAAACTAAGTATAAAATTAAGAAAATAAACGGTGATTTTGTTTTCTTCTCCAACACTTTTTTTAAACGTTCATCATGAACAATTGTTAAATTATATTTGTTAAGGAAATAACAAACCGTTTTACGGTTAACGTTAAGGTTTATTATTTATAATTTTAATCAAACGTCTTTAATTAATATATTAAATATGTCAAAGTGCATTGGATATGATTTTAGATGGGTGTGATGAAAGCTGATACAAATTTTCAGTGAAGTACAGGTAATTGAATTCCACCAACAAACAGCATATTCCGTTAAACGAATTCTTGTAAATAAATTAATAATTCCGTAGGATTGATTTTATTAGCAGTTTAGTGGGGATCACGTCTGACTATTACCAAAGGTAGAGAACTATTAAATGCAATACAGGAACTCGTTTGCAATCCTTATCGACTGGTAAACCGACATATAGGCCAGACTTAATAGACTTTTTTGTTATAAAAAGAATCTCAACCAATAACTTAACAATAGCCAGAATGCAAAGATGCACCTCAAAATGGATAATTAAATTGAACGAATCAAAATATGTGCATGTTGATTTTACAAAAAAAAAAAAAAATCAACTATCAACCAGTAACCATAAATAACAAAGTGATCCCGTATTCAAATCAGGCTAAATATCTTGGGATGTCTCTGGATACAAAACTCCGATGGCTAGAACACGTTAAAAAAAACTAATACAACTCAATTTGAGTTATCAAAAGTTATATTGGCTCCAAGACAGAGAATCCACACTGTCTGTAAAAAATAAAATATTAATTTATAACCAAGTCCTGAAGCCAATCTGTACATATGGAATCCAGCTGAGGGATGCGCGAGGGATTCCAACAGAAAAATAATTCAAAGATTCCAAAATAAAGTGTTAAGGGGCATCATAAATGGACCTGGGTACATCAGGAATGATGATCTCCACACAGATCTTCGGGTGCCGACCGTGGAGGTGGTAATCCAAAAATTGGCTCAGACACATCAGGGTCGCCTGCAAGACCACGCTAACGCAGAGGCCGCCCATCTCCTCGACTTCAATGCACTGGCGAGAAGGCTAATGAGAAGGAAGCCCCATCAACTAATTTAAAGTGTTGTGTTTTATGTCCGACATTTGAAGCTCTTAAACTTGAAAAATAAAACTATATTATGAATATATGTTATAAGTGTGTTGTTATTATTATTATTAGAAAAAATTGCTAATAAGCTCGTAAAGAGCTTGGTTGTAATATAAATAAAAAAAATTAGCAGCATAACCAGGATTTTCATCATTCTGAGTAATTTTACTTAGTGATAGTTAATCTAATTTAAGGCCATTTATTCCATATAATATTTTATATCATGTACATTGCTTCTATAATGTTTAATTTTTTTTCCACAGAACTAATGTAATGATGTAAAAGTAATATTATAAATAAAATAATGATATTCAGATTAAGATACGTTATAATATTTTTAAAAAAATCTCATCAGTCAGTGATGGAGGCGTTGTAACCCAATCAGTTCCCATGTGCCATGTTCGTTACAACCACGAGTAAGGAACGAAACGACTTTTGTCATGTCTTGAAAGAAGTAAGGCTCCTATAGAGCGCAGCACTTTGTTTGAACATATTGTTTTTTTAAATTTTATATTTATGAACCGTTACATTATATTATAAATAAATGTATGACCATGCCATTTCATGTGAACAGATTTTGTAATATAAGTTTTCAATGCTCACTTTTTTCTTCATATTTTTATTAAAACGGTGTATAGGGGTTATATGGAATAAGAAATATGGATATGAAATATAGCTGAGAACGTTGTGAATTTAAAAAAATAATTGCTATTATGATCTAGACGATCCCAGAAGTCAATATTTCATCTTAAGTTGAGTAGGCTGTTCCTGACAAAGCGTTGCTCCTTCGCGTACAAAGCGCTACGTCTTAATATATAAGATTTATCGCTGAGGTGTTGATTAGGCGAGCTATCAGTATGTGAGGTGTAAGTGGGCAAGTAGGTCTTGATACATCGCCCTCACGCGCCCGGCATCTACATCACCCACATTAATAACTTCTGTCCAGATTGCCTCCCCATTTTTCTCTTGTTTTCAACCCCATTTTCGGATATATTTTCGACAATTTCTCATAAGATGGATAGCTCTCGGGCGGTTAAACTGAGGCTATATCGCTGATATTTCTTTATTCTAGCCATAGTTGTAAGAATTACAATTATAAGCTTATATTATATTTGAATATTCTCTTGTTATTTAAAATTTCCCCTCAAAACTTTCTTACATTCAAGTAATCTAGCAAAAAAAAAGAGGTTTTTTAGCAATACTAAAAATATCACCACAACAACTAATGAATGGCCTTGAGGTGATTTGCCTGCCAGAATTTTACAACTTTTCAAGGGGACTGGGGGTATACCAGATCCAACAGAATCCCTCACAGCCCGTTAAAACATTAAATAAATTATGAACCCCGAACCCATTTGAACCCGGGTTCTTCAGGACAGACACTCAGCGCTTCTTCTGTCAATAACAAGCTACGACTCCAACGTCATTTTCTTCATTCCTGGAGTTCTGATAAAAACTTAAATTATTTAATGTTGAATCCAAACTTCGAGGCTTGGCGATAAAGTTTATTAGATAAGTTTAATAGCGGAAGCCGAACTTGAACGAGGAGTGAATTCGGGAAAAGATAACGATCTCAGAAAATACACATACTTTATGTGTATGATTTGACAAATATGTAAAAGTGTTGTTGCTGTTATAAATATGTTGGTTAAAATGTTTATTTGCACATGTTGAATTATTTAATGAATTCACATTAAGTCCAATAAATCTTCAAATATACTGCCGGCCCCAGGCGACATTTGACTGCATAGACGTGGGGCCAGTAAAAATTCGGTTAAGTTCCGGTTTTGTAATGGAAGTTTAGCGAAGAACCCATAACGAAAGTAGCGTATATTTCTAAATGTATTGGATAATATGTTCTCTTGAAGAACTGTGAAATGTTATTTTGTCCTTTTACAAAACACTGACTATTTTTGTTCATTAAATCATTTGCAAATGTTTAGAAAAAAGATAAAGATTATAAATTGAGACGACTTTAACTTATTCAAAGCCTCTCAAATTGCCGTTATGACTAATTCTCATCAAATGAGGTATCATCAAGAAGGCATTACGCTATAAAATAGCAATACTTAATAATTTAATTAATCTATGGTTTAAGGGATAATATGACAAAGCCGATGATTTTTTTTTAGAGTTAGCAAGTCAAATACCTAAAGGAGGGGTTCTCAGGCCTGATACTATCATAAAGTAGATACAAAGAATACGATTTTAATTAAAAACTACTCATTAAGTATCAAGTCAGTACAGTGACAATCTCATAAAGCTACATTAGTAAAACATTTAGTCTCAAGTCCTGAAGTGGAGTAACTAAACAGAAAGTCACTCTTTCACGGTTTATAGTTGAGCGTTAAACAGAAAGCCCCTAAACTTAGTGGTCTGCTGTTTACATTGTAATGTGTTTATATTTATATAGAACTGATGAAGGACCGATCTGAATAATTATTGTAAAAGTAAAAACTAGTCAACTTAGTATGAAAATGTTTCATCTTTAGTCTATGGTGTCATGCCAAATTATCTGAAAAATGAAAGAGATGTAAAGTCTGGGAACTTCTATTTTGATTACTGACATACATAAAGTAAATCAGCTGTAACAAATCGTTACGTAAAGCTCGATTGGATTAAATTATTCTTTATTCTTAACCTCAATGATTATGACTAGTTTGGTGAGAGGTATTTTTGTTTGAGAGACTTAAGGGTTTGATTAAAATGGCTCAATATTCTAATTACACTTCGCCGCATGGATCAATATAGTAACCGTATTGTCGCTGTGACATAAACTACAAAATCATGTGGCAATATGAGGACGAGCCAGCTACAGTAATGCTGGCAACACTTGCCGTAAATCGAATAAACTCCCCCAGCTCCCTCCGATCATAGCTATAAGACTAGGGGAGGCCTCTGGAATATGGCGCTGAGTCTGGAGAGCCTCTCCTCCCAATCTGTCATCATCAATAACTGGCCAATTCTTATTCTTGGCAGAGCCGGCTCCTGTCAAAAGGCCTACTAGTAAACCCTTATAGAAGGATCGTTAGCCTATTTTCGGTTACTTTTTGTAAACTCAACATTTTATTATTTGTTTGTTATATATGTTGGTATTCATTGCTTATCAAGATATTTAGATAAATTTATATTTCTGTACAGTATCTGAAACCCTATAGGATTTCAAGATGACGAACATAAGTATTGATTTATTTCATGTTTTGAAGTGAAAACATCTTCAGCCGTGTTTAGCAACTTTTGGTAGAGAATAATGGTTTCGCGTTAGCAACATGCTCGAGATTGGCGATACCTTCCGGCCTGTGCAAAGGTTATACAATTTCTTTTAATCAGCATTAGTTTAAAGGCTAGAATTCCATTTATATAAGAATAATTTTTGTTATCTGAAAAGTCGATATTTATATAAGCTCTACAATTGATTTTATTAATATTTTAAAACATCAATAACTGGTTTCCCATTGCAGATATTTTACTTCCAATAGATAGTAAAATTATTTTTTAAAGAAATGATCGGAAGTACAAAACTTAGATTGTTTAATAATCTAGTACAACACATAGTATTGTTGAACTTAAAGATGAAAATAATGCTTTTTTTTTTAAATTTATTTATTGAAATTTACAACTGTATACAAAATACATCTAGTAAATATAATGAGTGAATATATTGACATGAAAAGACAAGTAGAGAAACTACCCAGTGTTAGTACTCAAATAAAAAGTTCAGTTTAGAAGTTCACGAGGCCATCTTCTTTTTAGACGCCTCGGAGGATTATCAGGAATTGAAGAGGTTGCGAGGTTTGAAACTAGTGGGTTTGAGTGGAAATACGGTTTGTCATGAAAATATTGATATCTGATTCGGGCCAAATTAGCAATAAACGGGACGTTAAAGTCATTATGGATTACTATGTTCGTAACAAAGTAAGGAGCATTAAGGATTTTACGAAGGATTTTGGATTGTAAGGATTGAATACGAGAGGAATTCGATGGCTAAGTGGAGCCCCAAAGCTCTATTCCGTAAGTCCAGATGGGTATTATGATTGTCATGTATATGAGTCTCTTGTAACTAATTGGGAGCTTAGAGCGTTTATCTAGTAAATGTGAAACGGCGAGTGCTAAGTACCGGATCTGTTCTACAGGACTTAGAGGGATGTTATTAAACGATACAGGGGGGCAGGAAGTCGCTGGTTTACGACGGAGAGTAAAGGTGATTTGATGAGATTTGTTAGAAATTTATATTAATCCTCCAGTTTTTACACCAATTTTCAAGGTCAGTGATGTGGGATTGAAGAGTACGGGATGCTATAACTGGATCAGTGTTGACAGATAATAGACATGTGTCATCCGCATGCGTGGTAAGGATAATAATAGGATGAGTTGGGATGTCAGCTGTATAAACTGTGTAGAGAATTGGGCCGAGGATACTACCTTGAGGAACGCCGGCAGATTGAGGAAAAAGGGGTGAGTAGACATTATTATGATTTACTGTAAATGATCTGTAGGAGAGATAGGATTGGATAATGAGAAAGTATGTAGGAGGTAGGAATTTACGGAGTTTGTAAAGCAACCCGGGGTGGAAAATAATGCTAAAATTGAAAAAAAAATCAATGTAAATACAAATACAATGTAAACTTAAATTAAATGTATACTAATTATTATTTCAATTAAATTATTGAGTTTCTGTAGCTTATCGTAGGTTTTGATCACTAAATAAACTACTTGAAAATGTATATAATTATAGTTCGGAGTGTCTTAATATTTGAATATGCTTTAATTATTTGGCTTGCTGACTCTAATAAAAATTCATCAGCTTAATCTTGTCATCCTTTAGAACTTGGATTAATTAAATTATTCAGTATTGCTATTTCATAGCGTAATGTCTTCTTGATGATGCCTCCTTCGATGAGAATTAGTTATAACGGCAATTTGAGAGGCTTTGATTTAGTTAAGAACGTCTGGATACCTTTCAACGTTTTGGTGAACATTAAAAAACTATGTAATAAAAGAAATTTGTAAATAGCGTGTTCTTAAAACAGAAATTTCACGGTTTTTCAGATCATACTTTGCATTGTATGCATCAATGTTCGTCACGGATTCTTTACTCAGCTTATACTTAGCTTATATTATGTTGTAATATGTAATACAGATATGTATTGTAAATAACATTACAAATCAGAAATTTGTTAAAATGCAAAGTAATTAACTTCGATGTTTGTGAAGAAAAGTTGGAAATTAGGAACGATTTAGTTGGATCATTCGGTTCCATTCAGTTGGAGTAAGTGGAAGGGTAAGTGTTTCGATTTTTTATTTTGATTCACTCAACCTGAGAATATTTCGGTTATTTGATAATAATTGCCCACACTGGCGGATAGCATGAATACCAACCGCATATATTATTTAGTTGGGAAACAATTTCCCTTCAACTACTGAACTACAGATTCTGAAGACTAGCAAGTTAAGTAGACCTAGAGGCTGTCAACTTAGAATAGTAGTCTTTGTAAGTTTACTGTCTTATTATCAAACTTGTTATTCCGTTGTTAATCAAATAACTATTGTTATATTTTTTAAGGCACCTTCAGTAATTGCGTTGGTATGCTTTTTGGTGTATCCTCATCTGAGTACTATAATCCTTTTCTAGGTGGGGACTTTGTGATGCATCCGCACAACTCAGCACCCTTATAAATTCATTACACTTATAATAATTAATAAATAATACAGAGATGTAATATAAGATACCCAACATTAAATTATTTTAAGTCATACCGTTGCTGCAGAAATCATGTTTGTTCCCCAACATTTTAGTGCATACCTGAAACAGAAAAAAGGAATTAAGTTAGTGATAAAAAAATGAAAATACCGAAGTTCAAATATTAAAATATGCAATAGAGGAGAGAACGTGTCTACTTGTCATAAAAGACACGTGCATTATTTTGTCAGAGCTCAGGAGCACCAACATCCCACAACGCCACGTCCTACTTTACAGATACTTGTTATAAAGTTTTTAGTATTACGTGAGCTTCCTCGGATGTGTGGTGGACGAAAGTTTTTTTTTGGCTTCATAAGTAATTTTTTCTCAAGTTTTATTTATCTTCTTCAAAATTCGCAAGGCAGGAAAACATTCCACTCTTTATCACATATTATATTTTACGATTTTCATATTGCTATACTTTTGCTTTCCTTTAAACCCTGATAAGCCATTATGTTTGAAGCTTGAATATTGATGTGATAATGAAAAGGCTGATACAATACATTAAATGAGATCTAATTGTTATTAAAAGAATAAATTAAATAAAAACCTGTACCACTGCAACCCATCAAGAGTCTTGGGTTCAGTACATGGTAGAGACTATTCATTTTCTTCGACAACGGTTGTGCAAGGAGCTGATTTGTCAGAGATAAAGATCAAGCGACAGGCTTCCCCCTAATCGAGGGTATCCTATATATAGAGATTGTGTAAGCCTCAGGGGAGTCTATAGATCCCACAGTGTCCATCAATAGCCGTTAACGGATAAAAAAGTAGATTTACAACAACTGGATTTGAATTCGGGACCTTCAGCATATCCTCTCGCAATCTACACATTCAGCTATCACAGTTCCCTTATAAAATATCTTAATATTGAATTAATAATTAAGTAATGGCTTATCCAAAGCGTGCAAATTAGTTTTTCAGTTTATAATTTACACCATTGAATATTTTATATTTTGAACATTAGCATATTTGTAACAACTTTGTAACAATTGTATATTTTTAACAACTTACTTACATTTGTAACTTTGTGTCGACCAGCTGATTAAGGGACAATTTTCTTGATCTATCATTTCCCTCAATGAAGAGATTATTTATAAATTTCCAGATAAAAAATGTAATTAACGTTGCATTGCCCTTGGAATTTCAAGAAAGAGTCTATATTTTCTGATTCCGCTGTTTGCGGTGCTAAAATTGCGGCTTCGCCTTTTATTTCATTTACCTCAAATGAGGAATACTATAAATATAAAATAAAATTCGGCACTTAACAAAAGTTATTAAAACCAATACTGGCTTAGGGAGCGGAGTGGCTGAGTGGTAGAGCACTGTGTTATAAAAATGTTATAACACTCTATAAAATGTTACTCAAAATAAGGGGGATAATGTGCCGGCTGATCGTGATCTAGGACAAATCACCTCCCTGCAGAACCTTTGTTTATGAAAGAGGACAGTCTCTACCATGTACTGAACCCCAGACCCATTCATGGGTTTTAGTGGTACAGTTCTTTTTAAATACTGGTTTATTCAAACAAAACAAAGCTAATGGGACAATGTCACTGTAGTTAGAATGAAAAATCATACCATGCTAGGTTGGTGTTGCCAAATAGTTCCTCTCTCCTTTTAAATATGTAAGTTTCATTTATATTTTGTAAAAACAAGATCGTATTTGACAGTTTTTATCTATCTAACTACAAAACACAAAATTGTTTTACTTAGCAAAACACATACACATACTTATCAGTTAAGTTAAAAAGTTATCTGTCAGTAAAAGTTATCAGTTTCTTTTGTCCAAGGTTACCAAACATAGTATTTTTTCCCCTCCGAATAACTGAGAAAAAAATACATCCTTATCTTTGGCCTTAGAAACACGGATGAGGTCACTACTATCTCGATATACCAGTATTTCCCTGCCTTAGTTTCGGCCCGGACGTGACCAAAGCTTTGTGGAGATAACTGTTTAGTATTATAAATCATATGAGTTGAAAAGTTAGCAAGTAAACAAATAATAGAAGTTGTGCATAAAAAGTAGTAATAAATTTATGAAAATATAAATTACGAAGTTTATAAAATACGTGGAGGTCAGTTTCAGTTTTATCAATAACAATATTTCGACTGTTATGGTTTTATATTTTAAATTTTTTTGCTTTTATTTCAATTTTTTTAAAGTGTGGAATTATATTTTTAAAAATATTTAATTTTGTTTCATTAAAAATACAAAAATCAGACAAACATTTTTTTTCGTATTTACATTATTAATATTGGTAAATATATACAACATAATATATTGCATACAAGATTATACATAATATAATTTATGTAGAACATCTTACGTGTCCCTGTGTTATATGTCATTTCCAGAATCTTATAAGAATCTACTATCAATAGGTCCATGTCAAATCGTCTATACTCCTCGAAATAAAATGACCATTGGGAGATATTATTCATTTCAGATGTTTCCGAAACGTTTTTGAATGTCTATGGTGGACACCGTACAGTACATTACTAAATTATCAACTATTTTATTCTTAATAAGGAACGCTAATAATTAGGAATTTTATTCCTAATAATATTCAAAATAAAATAAGTACCCACTTATTTAGTGTTTAATTTGCCTGCACCCCCAAATATTTCCTTCCTTATTCAGATCTTCCAGTCAACTATCTCCTTGCATACATATTTTATTCCTATGTTGATCCTGTTTTGTTTAAAATATTCACCCCGTTGCTTATTCAAATGATGCCGGTTTTATAAAAAAAATTTTGCTGTAACAAATCAAGTTTTATTTTTATGTCAAGGTGTAGTTAAAATACTGTTTATAAAACTTTCTTTTATGTAAACACGATGTACATAACGGGACTTTAAAAAAATGACTCTTGCCTCTAGACTTCTTACCCTCTGATAATAGAAAATCTATATTACAAATAGTACTAAATGATATATCTTAGCTCTCTGCAAAATAATTAAACGATATAGCTGTACTGAATGAAAGACATAAATAAAGTCGGATAGAAAGCTATATTTGGAAGCTAAAGAACCGAGAATGATGAATGTAGAATTTAATCTATAAAAATCCCAGGTCGGACAGTACGCGATCAGATGGTGATAAAATGGATGATGAATGGTGGCATCAACCTGCTACCAGGAGTGAATAACTGTGCCACTAGATGAATTACCTTCTAAATAGGGAAATAAACGCTCACCATCATTTACTTATTTTATATGTCGTTAAATACAGTTTCGTTAGTAATTAAACTAGTTATTAGTAATTATATCTATCAAATTGGTGACTGTAAATAACTATAACGAATTCAAATTTAAAATACAACGGAAAAAAATCCCAAAAAGCCAAGCCTTAAATAACTAAAATAACCAGCCAACGTTTCACTAATACACTCATCATCAGGATGTAAACCGATCGAAAAATCACAAAACAGGAAACAAAGTGCAGCACATGTCAGGCCAAGAGATTCATCAAACAGAGATTCAGCAAACCTCACATCAAGAGTTTAACAAACAACAAAGGCAAAATAAGGCAATAGACGGACAGTTACAGCAAATAGCACAAAGTTATATATTTGACAAATTTAGTTTCGTGGCTGAAAGAAATCTAGTGAAATTAGTAGATTTGACAATGGAATTAGATGCAGTCTGTATTATGAAATTAATTATTGATTGGTTATCGAAGCTAGTGATAAGAGACGAACGATAATATACTTGCACCCTTAGGTACATAGAGACTCGACGAAAGTTGAAAAGTAAGTATGACAATTTCGAATTCGGTGAAAGTTCGAGGTTTTGATGCACATGTTCACTTCAACGTTCCGTTATGTACTAAAAATGATCCATAAAATAAATAAAAAACACGTCTTTTTTGCCCACTCACTTATTTTTTCTTAGCATATTGAGTGGCCATTCTAATGAAATACATGTGCACAAGGTCCAGTTCAGTGTATATTTGCTAATAATGATAAAAAACATATACCACTAGAACGTATGATGGGTTCAGTAGTATTTATACGAGTTCAGTAGATAGTAGAACCAGTACTGTTTATAGGACAACAATTATAGAGAAAGATGTTTGTCCGAGTTTAGGCTTCATTTTACGACCGACAGGTTTTTCAACAAGAGGCTGGGTGAGGACCAGTAGGGTCTCTAGACCCCATAGGGTCCATCCTGGCTGCTAAAGGCCACTACACACGGTCAGTTTGATGAGTCACTTTGCTGTGGTCACATCGAATTGACTGTTTGTAAGCTAAATTGATGTGAGGTCACATCGAAAAAGTGGAATGATGAAAATTCATCATTTCGGCGACACACCGAACTGACGACAGAGCGTGTGTACCATCGCGTCAGTTCAGTTGGTCACAGTAATAATCTTGAGTACAGGTGTCGTTTGCATAGACATCACACTTTCAATCGACCTCGTCTGTATTCCTTCGTTTTGTGTGTTTGTTATTACTGAGTGAATATGGCTAGTTGGGGCAAACATTTTCTATTAGAATTTATAGAACTGTTCAGAGGGGAGAAATGCTTGTGGAAAATAACTTCAAAGGACTATCATAACAAACAATAAACAAACAAAAAACTGCACTGTATAGAAATAACAATTCATCGTCCGAAAACATGATGTGAACACAAAATTGTGTTTAATAAGTTATATTAAAAACACAAAACACAATAAGAGGGGCGGGAGCTTCCAAGAGGTAGCGCATTGAACTGACACACCGAAGTGAGTGATGCGAATGATGCGCTCAGTTAGAAGTGACAGTTAGAAATGAACGCACCAAACTGACCGTGTGTAACGGCCTTAACAGATTAAATAATTTTCTGCCATAGCAAGATTTGAACGCAGGGGCTTCGGCACAGCAACTCGGTGCTCTACGTACTGACGTACTCCTCTACCCTTTAGTATTTGGGTTCCATTTCGAATATTTTTTATAAATAGGAGGCAAATTAATTAATCACAATCAAAAACCTATACCAACGTATAGCTCAGAAAATTAAAAGCAAAGATTTGAATATGCAATAGATTCTTATAATACATTTTTTTTTTTTAATTTCCTACTTATGGGTTTTCTCTAAACTTCGTAAAGGCATGTCTTCTATATATCACTCATAGATCTATAAAAAAAAATTATCCTAGAGACGTAGATTTTTAGAATTTTTTTACACACCATTATTGTTAACGTTATTTATAGGTGTTTTTACTTTAGTGATGATATATAATGAAGATATGAGCCCCTCAAAACAAGCTGAGTATCTCGAAACACCAATAGGAACATAGCAGCCGAATACAGAAGAGTACTCTAAAGCGGGCCAAAGGATTAGCGTTGTACGAGCGAAGAGGGGGCAAACAGACAATCAGTGGATGGCAAACACGAAGGACTGTCCTGTTAATCAGTGGCCCCTAGCGGATGTTAAATGTAACCACATTCCTGTAACGATGTTTGAATATTCGATAGCGGCCGGCGCAAGTGGGGTAGGAAATGGCTTTTAGATTTACTACTGTTCCGTCTGGAACAGTGATGGAAAAATGGACAAAATTAAAAAAAAATGGATTCATTCTTCAAGCACTGGCCATAACTTTGTCACGCTTTTTAGGAGACAGTCCATAGTTTGGAACAGTGAGTAAAAATGGAGGTATTTTATAAAAAATCCTCCAAAGCAAAACGAGTTAAATACTATTTCTTATCGTGGATTGAATTGGCCAGTGGGTGCAGTCAAAGATAACACAAAAGTAAGCAAAACCTTTTTTTTTTGTGCCAATGTTTCGGCCTAAGATATAGGAAATCTTCCTGGTAGCAAAATAGTGGGTGCTGAATCTGAGTTGACGCGTCAAACTAACAGCTGTCAACTCTATTTCTTATCGTTGATTAATTTTATTCTGAATCCATTGAAGAATCGAATTAGACCACTCTCATGACGATCCGACGTAGTTTTGAAATTATAAACAAGTAGTATACAATACTATACAGCTATGTATATAGATTTTATCCCATAAGTCATGAAACATTTTTAAATGAGATTGGAAAAGAAACAACAGGTTGATAAGGAACCCACAGTTCAATTCCTTAAGGAAAAGCGGAAAATTTAATTATTTTTTTTGAGTGAGCCCGGAATGGGGTATCTCGGTGAGTAGCGTGCTAAGTTACTAGGCAGAAGGTCGTGATTTAAAATCAGGTTGTCACAGATAAATTATGTAACATATCAATAGCCACTATAATGTGGGTACACTTAATTGGGGAAAACCTGATATTTTTCTATATCTATGTCTACAAATCAAATTAATCAGTACAATTTCATAGTATATGACTTTATTTTTTTATTTTGTCCAAAATTAAAAATAAAAATGATAAATTAACAAATCATCTCCTAATAATGACGTTGTCCAAGAAACTATAATGTCTTTACCGTGAACTGAACCCAAGTCTATACATAGGTTGTACTGGTATCGTTTTTTATTTTATTTAATGAGCCACATTTGTTGTTGAATGGATATGGGAATTCAAATCGAATATTTAACAATTCACTTAAAAAATATATTTTGACATGAATAAATCCATAGGAAGGCTAATAAGTGGAATATTTGGAACAGTTTTATTCTATATAAAAAATCATATTGTATCATTATTCTGTTCATTATAACACAGGCATTCACAATACCACGCCCTAACTTATACTATTTACAGCAAGCTGAATTCCTCATTACCCTTACAGACAAAGAACCAGTATTCGAAAACATAAGGGTTACCGCCCCAAGTATCAATCGAGGAAGGAAAACTATTGGGACGGGTCATTCATTTAAGGAAAAAAGATCTATAAATTTATTATACGAAAAGATTATTTTAACCTCGTTCTTCAATCTGAAATAACATTATTGAGGGAATGTTTCGGTGTTCTATAAAAGGGGTAAACTCTTCTGAATTATTTCAACGAATATATTGAAACCCGTGAAAAAATGGAAGATGGTTATATATTTACTGGATGATTAAACATGTCAGTTTCTGAGGGTATTCAAATCAAAATTTGTTTTCGAGAAAGAGGCTAAGCTTTGAATTAAGCCAAATCCTAAAAAAAATAAAGGCAATGAATAATTCATGAAGGGGTTCAACAGCTTTGGTTCCGAGTGAAAATTCCAAATACTCGTTATACACCAACCTGTTTTTGAGTATTCTAATTTTAAAAGGAGAAAAATACTTGTAAAGACTTACTCTTTATATTTTACTACGCTTAAAATAAAATCTCTCTTAGTTGTAAGTATTGAAAATGTAATTTTTTAAATTTCATTAGCAGGGTATTTTTTTTCCTCAGTAATTCTCCTAAAAAATATAATGATACAAAAATTAAATGCTGGATTTTAAATAATTAAGTTATTCAGAGCATTGCAGCACTACTTAGTAATGCAGACCTTAAGATGTTATTCTAAACCTAAACCAGAGACCCAATCCTTGGAGACCTTGACTTATGCCCCGATACTTCAGCCGGATTTATATAGACTTGGAGATTACCTTGGCTTAGCTAGTCCAATTCCCGATCCTACCTTCTCTCCTCCACAACTAAATAGCTGCGGTTGTCGTAAACTGCTTTAGATTACTCCCAACCTGCTAATCCACTCTCGGGTCCTCTATGGAAACCCAAAACTTATAGGACATTCACGTCTTAGTGAATAGAAGATTAGAATTCTTTTGTAAAAAAAAAGTATATAAAAAGTATTGCAAGACATAAATCGTCGCTGCAATAAAAACTTCTTATATTTTACTGAAAGTGGAGTTGAAAAAAAAACATACAAAAAGAATTAAATCTTATCCCAGGTGTAAATGAGTTATTGATACAGTTTTAAGAACATAAACTTATTTATTGTTTTGATTTGTTTTAGAAAATTGTAAAGTTTAGTACCAACGTTTAACAATATACTATTAGCTAATTTTTTTATATATTAGCGCCAAATGGCATTTGTAGGAATTCTCAAAAAAATATTTTTTAAATATATATAATTAATTTTTAAAAAAAATATATATCATTTAATTTTTTTCGGTTACTTTATGTAGACAGATCGAGCTTTTTTTTATTTATTATTTAATTCAATGATATTTACAACTATAATGGTATTATATCAAGTAAATGTGCAAAAATGTAGAACATGACATGAAAACACTTGTGGAGAAACTACCCATCGGTAGCACTCCAATAAAGTTCTATAGTAGATGATCTCGAGGCCATCTTCTTTTCAGACGCCTCGGGGGGTTATCAGGAATAGTATGAGGAGGAAGCTGAGAGACTAGCGGATTCAAGTGCGTATGGAGCTTGTTATGGAAGGATAGGTATCTAGTTTGGACCAAATCAGTAACATATGGGATATTAAGATCATGATGGATGAGTTTGTTTGTGACATAATAAGGAGCATTGAGGATTTTACGAAGGATTTTGGATTGTAAGGATTGGATACGAGATGAATTGGATGGTTTAGTAGAGCCCCAAAGCTCAACTCCGTATGTCCAAATAGGTCTGATGACTGTCATGTAAATGAGTCTTTTGTAATTAATTGATAGCTTAGAGCGTTTGTCCAGTAAGTGTTGAAGTAGGCGAAAACGTCGAGCAGTTTCTTGTCTTTTCAGTCTTGTATGAGGATTCCAAGTGAGACGTTTATCCAGATGGAGTCCTTGGTAACGTATCTGTTCGACAGGGTTCAGTGGAATATTATTAAACGATACAGTAGGACAGGAATTCGTAGGTTTACGACGAAGGGTGAAGGTAATTTGATGGGATTTGTTAGGATTTATTTTAATCCTCCAATTTTGACACCATTCTTGTAGGTGTGAGATATGGGATTGAAGAGATTGGGATGCAACAAATGGATCCTTATTAACTGATAACACACATGTGTCATCAGCGTAAGTAGTGAGGACAGTGCTTGGATGGGTTGGGATGTCAGCTGTATATATCGTGTATAGGATGGGCCCCAGGATACTACCTTGAGGAACACCGGCAGACTGGGTGAAGAGGGAAGAGTAGGAACAATTATGGTTTACATTAAAGGTTCTATTACTGAGGTTGGAACTGATAATAAGGAAGTAAGTTGAAGGTAAGAATTTACGTAGTTTGTACAGCAGTCCTGGATGCTAGACTCGATCAATAGCCTGCTCTACATCGAGAAAAGCTCCCGTGCAGTACATTCCGCGCTCTAATGCGGATGAGACAACGTCCACCACACGATGGCATTGCTGGATGGTGGAGTGTGATGTTCGGAAACCAAATTGGTGATCTGGGATTATTTGATTGGATTCTATGATAGGATGAAGACGTTTCAGAATGAGTTTTTCAAGTATTTTCCCCATTATGGGCAAGAGAGGTATAGGACGGTAAGAAGATGGGAGTTCTGGTGGTTTTTTAGGTTTTGGAATCATCTTAACTATGGATAATTTCCAGGAATCAGGAAAATATGTGGTGTGGAGTACGGCATTGTATATATATGTAAGGAGTAGGATCGCTTTCCGAGGAAGGCGTTTTAGAATCTGAGATCGAGCTTAAATTTGAAAACAAAAGAGAAAAGTTCTCTCCAAGGATGGCAAAGCCAACGATGATTTTTACTCCCGTTAAAAATCATATCGCTTTCTTCAATAGAAGGTCAAAACTCAGAAAACCTAAATTTTCAATATAAATAAGTTCCATGTGTATGTCAAAACAATAAAAGTTTAGGTATGAGTAAAGCATAGCAATTCTATTGTAATGATGGTATTGAAATTATTTTACTGAACATTATAACTTATGTCATTATATGCATAAAACTTAAAGTTCAAGCATGATACAAATCGAAATAAGTCTCTATAAAAAAAAAATGTTGGAAATGGAATATTAGATATAATGTTCCAGAATTAAAAAGCTTCAACCGTTATGATTGCTACTGAAAGCTCATTTCAAAAATGCCAATTTTTGAAGGAGCAATTCTCTTTTGAAGAAGTGGGATATTTATTATTTTTATTTATTTTAGAGTATTTAATTGATGCTTATTTTATAATACAATACTGACAGTTAATTATAGACTAAATTTGAAAACATAGGGGAAAATAACATTACCTCCGAAGGACAGAAAACCAAGGATTTTTTACTCCCTTTAAATTTCCTATGCCCACCAACTGGACAACGAACCCGCGATCTTTGTGTATAGAGGTTGTCATACTAGTTGTCACAACGAAGGTTACCAGGATTATTTTATTAGTGAATAACCTTAAAAATAAACACAAATATAGGTAATAAACAAGTTTGATCTTCATGCAATGTAGCTGAATTTTTTTATTTCTTCTCTATTATTTACACCTGTGAAAACTGTAGACTATCAATTATTTTTGTGATTATAACTGAACATTGTACTATCATAAATGAATATATATAATATATATATTATATATATATAATATATATATTATATATATATAATATATATATTTATGTATCTTATATATATATATATATATATATATATATATATATAATATACATAAATATATATAAGAATATTGAATATAATAACATTGTATGGTTAATATTACATGAAATGTGGTTATATGCAATCATACGTTTAACATTTTAACAATTCTGTAATTTCTTTTATCGAAAAGTAAATGATTTATTGCAATATAGAGGTGTGGTAATAAAAACACGTGTGATAAAGTTATTTAGTGTTAAGCCGGCAATGCCGACAATTTACGTTGCATTATTCATCAACTGAAACGATCCGGAGTCAATCAATTTACGGCCTGTGCCACGTGGATTTGATTGCTATCATTTTTTTTTCATTTCCATCAACCTACGTGATGGTAATAATTGAACGGATTAAAGAAACGTGATTGACGAAATAAATACTGGAAGAATTGAAATAAATGACAAAGAAAATGATTTTTCGCCTCTGATACGTTTATTCTAGTAGGGGTGGAGTAGGATCAGGTACAAAAAGGGCCAACAAATTAATAATATTTAATATACAAGTTATTTTAGTAGAGGAAGAAGCGATGGAATCGATTATGTCGAAATAAGTAATAAAGGGGGTGTATATATATATGACATTACATTATTGGCGCGACAGACTCATAAAGAAGTCCTTGGCCTCCTCAACCGCTCAACCCCATTCGTCCCGATCGCCTGCACGAGTGATGGACACACCTTACACAGCCTCAGATCTTCACAGACGGCATCCCTCCATCTAGCCCTGGGCCTTCCTCGAGGTCTTACTCCATTCGGATTTCCTTTATACAGCTTTTTAGCTGTTCTTTCTTCGCCCATCCTATATAAGTGGTCCAGCCACTTGATGCGCTGCATCCTGATGAAGCTCGATATCATTAGGTCTCCATATAGCTCACTCAGCTCCTTGTTCCTTTTGATCCTGAGTTGGTCGTTTTCTCGAACCGGGCCGAATATCTGCCGAAGAACTCTAGTAGTTATAAACGACGGGTTGTAGCATTGGAGACTGTGGACTTGACCTTGACAAGGCGAGGGGAAGGGTGCGGGGGGGAAGCCTTGGAGGTCTGAATGCCACATTTGGCAACGTCGCAAGGAAAGTGCAAGATTTGGCAACATCGCTTTGTTTACATTAGTGTTATAGTAGAGGTGCAAATGACCTTGTGACGTCACGGGGGCATTGACCCTCTGACGTCATCGAGGGGCCGGGGGTTCCTTTATCAGAATTTTTTTTTTTTTTTAATATTTTATCTATATAGTGTGTAAAACTGTGACGGGGGGGGGGGGGCATTGACCCTCTGACGTCATCGAGGGGCCCCGGGGTTCCTTTATCAGAATTGTTTTTTTAAATATTTTATCTGTATAGTGTGTAAAACTGACCTTGCGACGTCAGTTCCATCAGAGCATGAGTCATTGATGGCCTAGCGCTGCCCGGGTATGCTTGATCGGCAGTTTATATTTTATCTCACGGACGAAAAGGTTGACATTGAACTATAGCAGACGACAGGACAAAATAAGATAAGTGAGATTGTCTTACGGATGCAATATAAACTTAAATAATCACCTTGTCTGTGAGTTACATTAACCAATTCATTCACAGTTCTCTATATTTCCATGTCCATATATGGGTCGTAATACCTCCTATTCCCAGTATGCCTAGCTCATCAGTTCATACACGATTAATATCTGGACCGTCAGTTAAATAGTCACATTCGCAGTTCTCTATATTCCCATGCCCATATATGGTCATGATACCTCCTATTCACACTTTGCCTAGCTCATCAGTCCATACTCCCTTTATAAACGTTCCCTCTTCGGCCCACTGGCACTCCGTCACTCCGTCTCGTCTGCGTGTTGTGCTGTCCACCGTCTCTAATCACTGCTTAAACGTAAGTTGTTATTGCTACTTGTTTTAACTAATCTTAACATAATTACAACAATCTGATTGTTATAAACATTGCAGATGTCCCTTTTGAATAGATTAAACGGTCTTACATCCTATAAAACCATAGGAGAGTTGCATGAGGGGGTATGCTATTCAATATTGGAGTTGCGGTTTAAAACAACTGAACACGGCCAAGGGGTGGAGGCTATTATAGAGGCTGAAAGAGGAGGAGAGCGCTTTAGGACCTTTCTTCCCAAGAGGTACAGTGAATGTTTCACTGATGCGGAGATCGAACATTATAATGGTGAGTTTTCATATTATCAATTGCTTCATTTCAAACAATGTTAATACCTGATTGTTAGAAAAAAAAGTAAGATTGTTTTCTTTATCGTAGGATCATTGAAGATGACATACAAGGGAAAGCAGAGAAATTCATATATAATAACTTTTAGCGAATAAATATATATTAGCAGCGAACATAATGGTCATAGGAAAATATTAATTTTAAAAAGGTATGGATGTTTTGTGTTCAAAATGTGGGCTTTTATTGAAAACATTAAACGCACATAAATGCAAATGGCAATTTCATGTGTGCACATATTGTAGACGTGAATTTAATTCGAAAGGTAGCTGTACACGACATATAATTACCTGTAAAAATAAAAAGCACATCAGTCCCCTTCAAGCATTAGTCGGTAATACTAGTCAATCGATAACAATGGAAAATTTCCAAACTCCGGCTGGACCCTCTTTAAAACAATCTGTTTCCAGTTCTCAATCGCATTTACCATTCAAAAAACGGATACATTCGAACATTCCACCTTTCTACAACACTAATATTGTAGAAAAAGGAATTAGTTCTCCAAAAAAATATAAACTTTATAATAAGGAACAACTTGATAGGTTAATCACATATGAACAAGGAATTAAAAAGGCTGCATTTGGTAATTCGGTGATAGACTTTTATTTTGAAAATCATAATAATAAAACTACTCCAACAATTTTTTTAGAAATCAATAAAGAAAAACTTATTGAGATTTTAACTTCATATTTGACACAATGGAACATATTTAAAATTAATTTACACTTAGATTGTACATACAAAAAAATAAATCATAACAACGAGGAAAAGTCCAATATGAATTTTAAGACTAGTCAGAACATCATAGATTCATCAACCGATTTGCACAATTATTTGAAAGAGTCATACGAAAAATTAATTATGGAATTAGATTCCTTTGAAGCCAAAGGTTCTGGTTGGGCCTTTGTTTCTTGCAACTTTCTATGTTTGCATTTTACCAAATATACACCTCTGAGCGGAAAACAATTTATTAATTTGCCAAAAGGTATAAAAAACAAACATGCTGTTATTAATGTAAAAAATATAAACAACGACTGTTTTCGTTTAGCAATACTGAGCAAAACAGTTGGTTCGAACGATCCTACATTGTACGAAAATTTAGAAACCCATTATCAATTCGATTGTATTTCATATCCTACTTCATTTAAAGATATTAAAAAATTCGAGGAAGTAAACAATGTTTTAATTAATGTGTACGGTTTGGATGAAAAAAACAATATATTTCCCTTAAGAATAAGCAAAAAGGAAACATATAACGAGAGATTTGACCTTTTGTTTCTTCAAAATGAAATAAACTCACACTATTGTTATATCACAAATTTAAGCAGGCTTGTTGGTAGTCAAATATCAGGTGACAAATCCGCTAAAGAAATTTGCCACAGGTGTTTAACATCTATTTCCTGGAGATACAAAACAAAAAGTGGAAAAAACGCGGAAGAACGATTAAAGGAACATTTATTATTTTGCGGTGCGCATAAACCAGTTAGGACAGATTTTCCTGCAGATGATAAAATCAAATTTAAAAAATTCGAGTCCACCCAAAAAATTAAAATTGTTGCTTACGCAGACTTTGAATCATATCTGGAACCAATTGCAGGTCCTTCCCAAAATCCATCAATTTCTTGGACCAAATCAGTTCAAAACCATAAAATTTTTTGTGCTTCACTTATGGTCAAAACGGATATACCTCAATTTAAATTACAACAGCCATTAATTTTTACCGGTGAAAAATGTATGCTAATGTTCATGGAAGGACTACATGATTTGGCTAAAAAAGCTGATGAAATATATGGTAAAGTTGAGCCTATGTCTGAAATGACGGAGGAAGAAAAGATAATTTATCAGTGTACCCATGTATGTGTTATCTGTCTGAAAACTTTAAATGAGGATGAGAAGGTGCATCATCATGATCATGTGTCATCTAAGTTCATTGGAGCGGCTCATTCTAATTGCAATTTACAAGCAAAAACACCCAATTTCATTCCAGTATTTATGCATAACTTTCAGGGTTATGACTCGCACTTTATTGTTCCGTTTTTAGCAAACCATGAAGGAGATGTTTCCGTAGTTCCAAGTAATACAGAAAAATACATAAGTTTTACCAAAACATTTAAAGATTGCAAAACTAAAATAAGATTTGTAGATAGTTATAAATTTTTAGCTGCGGGGCTTGATACCCTAGTGCAAAACATGAAAAAAGGTTCTTCAAGTCTTTCAATTACATTCCCTCATTTGCATCAGTTAATTCCTGACGAAACGAAAGTTGAATTGTTAACGAGAAAGGGAATTTACCCTTACTCTTACATAGATTCATTACTGCGGTTAGAAGAAACTCAGTTGCCTGTAATAAGTAAATTTTACAACAACTTAACTGCAGAAAATATTTCCGAGTCTGATTATAAGCATGCGCAAAACATTTGGAATACTTTTAATATAAATAACTTAAAAGAATATACCGAAATGTATATACAAACAGACGTAATTTTATTATGTGAAATATTTGAAAAATTTCGTAATCTCTCTATGGATATATATTCACTAGATCCTGCCCATTTTATGTCTCTTCCAGGCCTCAGTTACGAAGCAATGTTAAAAACGACAAATATTGAATTGGACGTTATTAAAGACATGGATATGGTATTATTTATCGAAAAAGGCATTCGAGGAGGTATTACACAAGTTGTCAAACGTTATGCCAAAGCAAATAATTATTATGTAGATGATTACGATCCAAATCAGCCCATTAACTACTTAATTTACGCAGATGTAAATAATTTATACGGCTATGCAATGAACTGTTTCCTTCCATATTGTGACTTTGAATGGCATAATGAAGATTTAGATGTGTTAAAAGTTCCTGACAACTCTGAAGTTGGTTATATACTCGATGTAGACATTGATTACCCTGAAGCCATACACGATATGCACTGTCAACTACCTTTATTACCTGATAAATTAAAATCGCCTGACAGTGCTAAAACAACAGAAAAGTTACTTACTACACTCACACCAAAAACCCGTTATATTGTTCATTATGTCAATTTGAAACAAGCACTAAATCTTGGCGTTAAATTAACCAAAATTCATAGGATTTTAAAATTTAAGCAAAAAAATTGGTTGTCACCATACATAAATTTAAATACCCAACATAGAGCTAAGTCAACCAATCCTTTTGAATCGGATTTTTTTAAACTCATGAACAACTCCTGTTTTGGTAAATTTATGGAAAACGTTAGAAAACGAATAGATTTAAAACTTGTTACAAATAAAAAATCATTGAACAAACTAGTTAAAAAGCCAAATTTCAAAGAAAGAATAATTTTCACTGAAAATGTAGTTTCCGTTCAGTTAGAGAAGAATAAAATTGTATTTGATAAACCTCTTTATGTTGGTTTTAGTATATTGGAACTATCAAAAGTTTTAATGTACGAATTACATTATAACATATTTTTAAAAAAATATGGTCCGAAAAATATAAACCTCTGTTATATGGATACTGATTCATTTTTATACCTAGTAAATACAAAAGATATATACGATGATATAAATTATGATTTAAAAGACTATTTTGATACCAGTAATTTTCCAACAAAACATCGCTGTTATTCTGAAGAAAACAAAAAAATAGTAGGAATGCTCAAAGATGAAACTGCTGGCGATCCAATCGTTGAATATGTTGGCCTAAGGCCAAAAATGTATTCATTTATAACCAAAAGTGGTTTATTGATAAAACGATCCAAAGGGGTTAAAAAATGTGCGGTTAAAGAATTCACGTTCCAAAATTACTTAGATACTTTAAGAAATTATGAGTCGATGTACAGCCAATTTCAGATCATTCAATCAAAAAGACATCAAGTGCAAACAGTTTTAATCAATAAAAAGTCTCTTTGTCCATATGATGATAAACGGCATACCTTAGATAACGCAAGAGATACACTTCCTTATGGCCATTATGCATTGTCGCTACATAAGTAAAGCAAATGTTTTGTAATGTAATTAAATTGTTTATTTTATGAACTAATTATATCTGAGATTAGAAAAGAAAAAATAAACAGAATAGTAGCAATCAAAAATGTTTTATTTGAAATATGATAATAAGTAATAAAAACTTAGTGTCTAATTTCATCAATGATATGTATAAATACATGTGTTATAAAGCTACAAATAAATACATTCATTACAAAAGTGCATTATTCTTTTCACACCACTATGCGATATCCTTCCTGTCAATCCAGCTGCTTTCTTTTAGCCCCCACCATTTCACATACAACTTATTTCCTTTCCTTTTCAAAATCTTTTCGACGAGATAAACATCTGGATGTTTTACTTTTTGAAGCTCTTCAGCATAAAAGGAGCCACTGATAGGTTGACTTTTGAGATCTTCAAGTAAATATGTATATGGATCCGTCTTCTGAATCTTGATTACTTTAAATATTTCGCTTGACCAATTTGGCTTGTAGCCTTTTGAAAATGCTGTTTTTTGCTTAGATATCCTCACAAAATCGTCCTCTTCAAACTTCTGCTTTCGCACTTTTGATTTGGAACGAACAGAAGAAGAAGAATACACTTTGTTTAGCAAGTAGTTTTCTGATTTTTTATTATGGGCATCAATTGGTCTCATACCTATTGTTGTATGGAATGATGAGTTATAATCATGTAGAATCTGAGGTAATATATCTAAAAACTTGTAATTTCCACCCAAGCTAAATGCTTTCCACATTTTCGCTTTTAAAGTTCTATTAAACCTTTCTACAATGGAAGCTTTCATATTAGAAAAGGTCGAATAATGATTAATATAGTACTGTTTTATTAGAGATTTAAACTTGGAATTATAAAATTCTTTTCCTTGATCGCTTTGAATATTTCTCGGTGTTTGTTTGCTCGAACGAAACACGCTCTCCATTGCCTTAGTTACATCATCAGCAGATTTCTTCTTTATTGGTACGGCCCATGCATATTTAGTAAAGCAGTCTATAACTGTTAATAAATATTTGTATCCTTTATTTTCTCGAGCATAAGGTATCATTTCTACTAGATCTATTTGCCACAAGTCATTTATCCCTTTCAAAACAGTCTTTCTTCTAGGGTATATCTTGCGAGCTGGCTTATGTAATTCATTTACGATTGTTGTTTTTATTATTGATGAATCCATCTATAATTTTCTTTTTTAAGTACTTTGTTAAGATAGCCGAGTGTGACTGCGTCAGATTCCTCTACGGGCTCACCGATGTTTGTTATTCTTTTCCCGAGACAATCATATATATTGTCAACTAGAGTCAAAGCAACTCTGTCGAAGAATTCTTTTGTAACAACATCATAGTTATTTATAGGTGGAGCGAAATTGACAAGTCTTTTTCTTTTTCCATCTATATAGCTACCCGGCCAATTCTTTAAATCAGTGTAGGTCAGTGCTAGTGTATCACAATATACTTTATTTGCAGCGTCATGAGCAGCGACTGGATTTGCAATATTGACGATCCTTAAATGATGTGCATCAATGTCCTTTTCAGACTTTAATAAGCTGAATGGAAAATAACGTTTTTTGTATTTTGTATGCTTTTTTGCTATGTGAGATCCGAACTTGTTTATTGTCATGTTTGTACTGAATCTAAATATAAAAATGTGGGCATTAATATATTATATTTTCTTCTCGTAGTTCTTCAATTATAGATTCTATTTCATTTTGATGTCCTTCATGCCCGGCATAAGTTGAAGACATTAGCAGCCTAAGGCGATCGACTAGTTCGTTTGGGTCATTCCAACGCTCGTACAGAGGTTTATCGACGCTCATAAGTCCAGTGCCCCGTTTGTAAGAGTGGGAACGGAGTGAAGTTAGCCTGCTCGAAGCTGCTGATGCTGAGGAAGGAGGGCGGGGTTTTAAAGATTGTGTTGGGAATAACTTCGATATTATATTTCTATACTTCTCAGATCTATTTCCGGACACTCCTTGTTCCTCACTATAGCCTTTTTTGTGAGCATTGGTCGAAAGTAAAATATTCTTATAATTATCCAAGTCTGACTCGGTATAATATTTAGGATTTTTCAAGTAGAGTAGCTGCAACAATCCAGGAGTTCCTTCATACACTATGTTGTTTATAGAAATATCATCACTGTTTTCAAAAAGCTGAACATCGGTCGAGTCACCAATAGCCAATCCTCCAGAAGGCATTACTCGAATGCCGTAACGAGAGTCATGTGCCTTATCACCTTTTAACAACTTATCCAAGTATTCTCTTTGCAGGTTTCCAAATGAGGCGAGATGTTCCTTAAATTCGGCTTCTCCTTGTGGAGTTTTAGCGTATTCTTTGACTTGTTCTGATAGTGGATCGCCTGTCACATACTCATCCATTTCTACTTCTGGTGACATGAACTCATGATGGGGATTTGACAAGTGAGATAATGGTGTTAGCGCAGTACTTGGAACGTCAGATGAAATTTGTGTAACTTTTTTGCGATGAAGTGATGTTTTCGGCATTAATGTTGATTTTCTGTAAATACTAGCAGACTCTAACTCGCTTTTATCAGGCGATTCGCCCCAAACATTAGTAGTGACAATTCTTTTTACTTTTCTAGACGTCAATGCGGGTTCCGATTTGGTCTCTTTATTACTTAATTGTACAGATTGTTTAATGTCCTCGAGAGGTTTTAGCACGGGTGTAAAAAACGCTTTTCGACCTTCCTCGATATCCTGGAGACCGCGTTTCAACGATTGAAATTTGTTTTTCAAAATTTCACTAGTTTTTATAATCTCGCGAGTGACTTTTGGGTCCATGATCGCTAATGCTCAATTATTGTCATGACTGTTCTTTATATATCTACAATGAACGTATCAATTCCTTTTCTAAAACGTCCATTATTCAGGTCTCTACTTTTGTCAATGACGAGGTAACTAAATGGTTCTTCCCAACATAAAGAACACATGTCTTTAAAAAGTGGAAAACTTAAATCTGGAGTGCTTACATGTTCCTCGTAAATATGTTTCAAATTTAATTCATCTTGAGGAAATACTATTAAAAAGTTAAAGTTACATCTGATAAGATGTCTCGGGATACAAACATAACTCTGTGTTAAATAGAAACAATCAAGATTCATATGACGACCATAACTAAAGTATCGTTTAATTATGTCCTGGTCTTCCATAGTGACGTCATCAAATATACAGACCGAATTGGATTCAACTTCTTGTGGCAATTCTTTCGCATCTTCAAATTCATATAACCCTATTTCAGGGACAAGATTTACGATACTTTTTAAATACTGGTATTTCCGTTGATGCAATGTTTTTCCGAAAAGATACACATTTTTAAATTTTAAACCATTCGGATTTAATAAAAGACCAATCATAATATTAGTCTTTCCACATCCGCTCGGTCCACAAATTGATGATCTTATAGTGCTCGGTAATAATGAACTGTGCCTCCCCTCTGAATCGCACTTGACAGGTGAAAAGTCTGTGGTAGAGAAACGTTGTACTTGTTTAACTAATTTCATCCTGAATGCGAACAACATCATTATTCCTCCGTATATATATATCTCAGTTCTTCATTTTCCAAGTGCAGTATGACTCGCAGGGTTCGAAAAGGAAGAGGTTTGGTGAACAGGCTTATAAACAAGTTACCAATTGAATTACACATACCAGGATATCAGTATTGCGGACCGGGCACGAAATTAGAAAAACGATTAATTGCGGGCGATAGAGGAATAAACCAGCTTGACAGAGCTTGTAAGGAACACGATATAGCTTATAGCCAAAATACGGATATGGATAGTCGTAAACAAGCGGACAAGATCCTAGCTGATAATGCTTGGAAACGAGTTAAAGCTTCAGATTCAACATGGGGAGAAAAAGCCGCTGCTTGGTTAGTTACAAATGTCATGAAAGCGAAAGGAAAACTTGGTTCGGGTATCAATAATAAGAAAAAAAAGAAAAAGAAGATTAGTTTTATTAACTTGGTTAAATCGTCAAAGGTAGATGATGTATCATCGATTCTGAGCGCATCAAAAGCGGCATACAAGAAGGCTAAAATGCATTTGCGCGGTAAGACGAAACCTTCACTGCCTAGAGTTCTCCCGCTGCCAAAGGAGGGAGGCTTCCTCCAATTTCTTGTACCGTTGATGGCAGGACTTTCCGCTGTGGGATCATTAGCAGGAGGAGCTTCGAGTGTGGCGAAAGCGATTAACGAGGTGAAACAGGCCAAACTAAAATTAGAAGAGCAAAAGAGGCATAATTTGGCAATGGAAGGTCGAAAAGTTGGCGAAGGACTTTATTTGAAACCACATAGGAACGGTTACGCTCTGTTTATAAACCGAGAAAAAAGACTTGGAAAAATATGACTACCAAATAAACCATTGACCGATATTGAATTAAATTATATGTCTAAACTTTTAAATATTAAAAATTTTCGTGGAGTATTTATGATTGATAGTCTTCCTATATACCCAAAAAAACATGAGGCCGCTATTGTAAATTTGCATACGAGTTCAGAACCCGGTTCTCATTGGGTGTGCTATGTAAAAAAAGATAGTCTAGTGAAATACTTTGATTCCTTTGGAAATTTAAAACCACCTCCACAGTTACTTGAGTACTTTAAGGGTTCAGAAATAATTTACAACAGACGTCGTTATCAAAAGTGGGATACACCGATTTGTGGACATCTCTGCTTAGCGTATTTAGCAGATGTTTCTAGCAAATTTTGATCATTCATAATCATGAGCTACACAGTAACGTTTACGGGCAATTCTAGTGTTCTCCATGCGAACTTTTTACCTCCGCTGGAATTAGGCTCAAGTTATACCGTTGGGTTATTATCTTTTGACTCATATAATACTATACCTAATATCAGGAAAGATGTTAACGATAAGTTTTACTTTGGAAATCTGACGATTCAGATACCTGAAGGATCGTATGATATCGATGCACTAAATTCTTTTCTTCGCGAAGAAATTGCTCACCAGGAACCTAGTGGTGGGTTTATGCTTCGAGGAAATGAGAGTACTTTAAAGGCCGAACTTAGAACAACGAAACCGGTCTACTTCAACTTCCCCGACAAGCCCCATTCTATTGGCCCACTGTTGGGTTTTCATCGTCCTAATCAAGTCATTGACCCATTGCATCGGTACAGCGAATCCGATGGCATTGTGAAAATTCTTTCTGTAAACACTATTTCGATTCATTGTAACATCGCATCAGGGTCTTATCTGAATGGGGATCCGGATCATAGCATACATCAATTCTTTCCGGCTGTAGAACCAGGATATAAAATAATAGAAACCCCGAATCCTGTCATTTACTTTCCAACTAACGCGAGGACTGTTGACAATATTACCGTTCGTTTAGTGGATCAAGACGGTGCGCTTATTGACTTTAGGGGGGAAACTGTTACATTGAGAATACATTTGAAGAACAATGGGGATTGATTTTTGTACCGGTGAGAATCGTGGTACTCATCACGCTTTTTTTTATAAAAGGGGATGTCATGCCATGGTAAGAATTAGTAAACCTAAGTCGACGAGACGGCTAACAACTGCAAACGTCAACTTTTTAAAACAGTGTGGGTTTCGATTAAAAAAAAAAAAAGAACAAAATGCATAACATACTAAACGTTACATCAGATGTAAAATTTGATGATTCTCTTACACAATTCCAATATCATTCACATCAGCCGTATGCGGGGAACACTCTTAACAATTCTGACGAAATCAGAATACCAATCCATCAACAAGATGCTTATACGTTTCCTTCTTTAAGTTTTGTTTATCTGGAAGGACGAATTTCTAAAAAGGATGGGACTGACGGAACAACTTCAAAATTCACTAATAACGCGTTTGCGTTTTTGTTTGATGAGATAAGATATGAATTGAATGGTATTGAAGTCGATAGAGTGAGAAACCCCGGAATAACTACAACGCTTAAAGGTCATACATCGTTTTCACCCAATCAAGTCAAAGGACTAGAAAATGCCGGGTGGATAATCCCAGGTGTTGATAAAACAGTTTCAATAGATAAAAACGGTTTTTTTAGCGTATGTCTGCCATTGGATATTCTCTTAGGGATATGTGAAGACTATCGAAAAATTTTAATTAATCTTAAGCAAGAACTCGTTTTGATCAGATCGAGTACTGACTTGAACTGTGTAAAGGGTAGTGATGATGTACAAATAAAATTAGATAAAGTGGTTTGGAGGATGCCTCATATTCGTGTTTCTGATCAAGAACGTCTAAAGTTGTTAAAAATGGTGGATAAAAACAAGGTCATTTCTATTCCATTCAGATCGTGGGATCTTTACGAATACCCTAATTTACCAGCATCACAGCAAGAAAATTGGACTGTAAAAACATCCACAAATTTAGAAAAGCCTCGCTATGTTATTATAGCATTTCAAACTGATAGAATGAGAAATGCTACCAAAGATATAAGTCAATTCGATAGTTGTAAAATAAAAAATTTGAAACTCTATCTGAATAGCGAACAATATCCTTATGACGATTTGAATCTAGATTTTGCACTAGGAAAAGTAGCTCTCCTATATGAAATGTATAACGAGTTTCAAACGAGTTATTATGGTAATAGACATTCACAACCCCTGTTGTCACGATCCGATTTTGAGACCTTCGCACCTATAGTCGTCATAGATTGTTCTAAACAATCCGAGGCAATAAAAAGTACGACTATCGATATTCGCGTACAGCTAGAGGCGAGTGAGAACTTCCCGCCTAATACTAGGGCATACTGTCTTATCCTTCACGATAAAGTAGTAGAATACGAAGTAGGAACCGGTTTGGTTCGTAAAATGTACTGATGATGCATATATAAAGCTGCTGTAGCGGCTATAATAATATCACTTCTCCGTTGTTCACCGACTAAAACATACGATGCGTTCAGCGGCAATTGATTTTCAGGGGTATCGCACGGCTTCTAACTCATTGATTGTTAAAGAATTATCTGTAGTCTCTATTAGTCACGGCTCATCGTGGCATTGGTGTTTCAATCCACCTCGAGATGCTGAAGATGTTGTTCATTCAAAGACAAACCTTTGGGTTAAGAAACATATTCATGGAATGGGATGGGACTATGGTGATGTATTATATGAGGATATGAGATATTTATTACAACACGCCACTGAGAACTTTGACATATTATGGGGGAAAGGAATGGAAAAGTGCAAGTTTATTGAAGATCTTATTGGTAAACCGGTCTATGATCTACATGAATTCGGTTGTCCTAACTTAAAACAATTAGAAAATTGCAAGATGGTATGTCATTTTCATTTAAACTCGTCTTTTGTCTGTTCACTAAATCAGGCACACCGTTTAGCATCATGGGTCAGAAAAAATGATGAAGCAGTAAACTTTAAAAAAGAAGACGTTCGTAAGCATACATTTGTAAATATTATCTCTCCTCCTCATAATCTGCTCTCATTCGCCGGATTTGTAAGAGGAGTAAAAGATACGGTCAAATGCATATATTGTGGACTGTTATATGACAAACAATCGCTCATCAATCCAATCAAGTACCATAAAGCGAATAGTCCTCAATGTTTATGGTTTAAGGAAGAAGAGTACTTTTGAATCTACTCGGAAACATGCGGTATCAGCATGGAGTCAGTTATACAACGTTTAGGAGAGGAAGGCATTGAAACCACTGAGCACTGAAGAATTGAGTATTTTACCTCGGTCTTTGGTCTATACCTTTTTGACTACGCATTAGACTACATCTGGAACAATTACACCTGAAGAAGAAATGGGTTGCAAGAAGACGAGGAACATGTATCCAGAAACGAAGACTTTGCTACTAAATGAATATATTAACTATTAATTATATTATTATGCTTGAAATGTTTGTCAATCTTTGTTTTTTTAAATAAACTATACATATTTTACATCTTGTTTTTTTTTTTTCCTCCTTCTTTTTATTTAGGGAAAGGTTCATTAAATAAAATTCACAGACATAAAATATAAAAAGTATTTATTGAATATAGTTCAAATTACAAGTTGCGTGGCTATTATTACATATTGTTGAGTTCATTTAAATTGTTAAAGAGAGTATTAGTATTAATATTGAACTCTAACGGTACACATTCCACAGGTTGTGTGAGTTCATTTTCTGTTTCTTTCTTGTAAATGTCGACCATCTTGGTTAGCAAGTCCAGAGAGTCGTTTATTTTTTCAATACTGGAACAAAGCTTCACCGTTTCATTCCTGCTGAAACATGTCGATGGAGATTTCATCTCAAGGGTTAGCGGACTTTGATTGAACATTGCAAAACAATGGTACACTTGTTCTATCTTCATTACCCTGTTTCTACCCCTCATAGAAAATAAACAGAGCACATTTTTACACCTCACCCGGTCTTCAACGCCCACCACGCTCTTGCCGCGTTTGCACTGCAAAAGAGACAGCAACCTAGGAATCTGGTCTGTGAGGAATCTCCACTCCTCCGTGTCCATATAGATGCTCGTCTTCTTGGCGATGATGGCGATAGTCGGCTCATAATCGCAAAGACCAACTCGAACTAGTTTGCTACTTGTGATGGGGTGATCAGTAACTAGTTCCAATCGTCTCGGAGCGACCATCTCACAAGGATTCAACGTGGACACTGTAAGATTTCCGCAGAGTGGAGGGGGAAAGATGAAGTTTTTCTAGATTCTTTATTAGTTGATTTATTTCATTTCTTTTTATTTCATACAAGGATATATGAGTTTTCAAAACCTGGAGTTGATTAATAAAGATTCCAAGTCTTCTGCACATATCACAGCAACATACATACCTTTTGTTTTCACATTTATTTTTTTTCCCCCTCTTCGCAATCAACTTCATTCTCAACATCTATTTTTATTGGCAAACTCCACTATCAATCTCATCCACAACACCTATTTTTATCGGTAAACTCTCCAGTTGATCCAAATATTTTATAAATGGACAATTTTCAGACCATTTCTTGTGTTCTAAAAAAGGATCGTCATATAATTCCCATTGATTCAATATTATTCCGCAAAATGGACACCTTGTATGGTCAGAGACTTTCAAGTAATACAATCCTGCTGCGGCCAACTTCACAACACTCACTGGCGATGTCCACCCGACAAATGTCGACAGGCGGTCTTTCTCATACCTCAGGTTCCTACTTGTCTGCCGTACCATTGTAGTAGACTGGTTAACAATGACCTGCAGTTACTCAGACACACAGGCGAGGAACGTATTCAAAAATGTAAAACAACACAGAGTTTATATACAGGTAGAACACGGAATAACTGTGTGCCAGGGGCTGGAGAGGAAAAGCTTATAAAGGAGTATGAACTGCTGAGGTATATAGGAGTGATAAGACCTGCTCGTACGGAACTGACGTCACAAGGTCAGTTTTACACACACACACACACACAATGTCAACCTTTTCGTCCGTGAGATAAAATATAAACTGCCGATCAAGCATACCCGGGAGCAGCGCTAGCCCCCTCAATGACTCATGCTCTGATGGAACTGACGTCACAAGGTCAGTTTTACACACTATACAGATAAAATATTAAAAAAAAAATTTGATAAAGGAACCCCGTATTCGTCCGTGAGATAAAATATAAACTGCCGATCAAGCATACCCGGGCAGCGCTAGGCCATCAATGACTCATGCTCTGATGGAACTGACGTCGCAAGGTCAGTTTTACACACTATACAGATAAAATATTTAAAAAAACAATTCTGATAAAGGAACCCCGGGGCCCCTCGATGACGTCAGAGGGTCAATGCCCCCCCCCCCCGTCACAGTTTTACACACTATATAGATAAAATATTAAAAAAAAAAAAAAAATTCTGATAAAGGAACCCCCGGCCCCTCGATGACGTCAGAGGGTCAATGCCCCCGTGACGTCACAAGGTCATTTGCACCTCTACTATAACACTAATGTAAACAAAGCGATGTTGCCAAATCTTGCACTTTCCTTGCGACGTTGCCAAATGTGGCATTCAGACCTCCAAGGCTTCCCCCCCGCACCCTTCCCCTCGCCTTGTCAAGGTCAAGTCCACAGTCTCCAATGCTACAACCCGTCGTTTATAACTACTAACTCTTCTTTCGAATCTATTCAGCCCCTCCACGCTGGATTCATTCAGTGTGAGGGTTTCACCAGCGTATGTCACTACTGGCCCAATCACGGTTTTATATATCATCACCCTGGACCTTAGGCTAAGGAGCTTACTTCTCAGGAGCTTTGACATTCCAAAACATGTTTTATTACCTAATACTATCCTGGCTCTGATTTCCTCCTCCTCATCCAAATTCTCATTTATACGGCTTCCTAAATACTGGAAACTTGACACTCGTTGGAAAGTGTGTCTTCCGTACGTGTAGCTATGAGGTGGTCGGTTTTGCTTACTATTCTTTATTACCATTATCTTGGTTTTCTCCTCATTCACCTGTAACCCCATTTTTCCAGCTTCCACTTCCAGCCTCTCGAAAGCTTCTTTTAAGATTATTAGCGATCTTCCTACTAATACAAGGTCATCAGCATATGCAAGAATACCCAGACTACGGTTAAAGATGGTTCCCTCCATCAGTAATCCTGCCCTTTTAATGACACTTTGCATTACAATATTGAATAGTAGAGGTGCCAGCGAGTCTCCCTGCCTAAGTCCCGTACTAATCCCAAATGCTTCCGTGATCGAGCCATTCACCCTTACGCTGCAAACTGTGTTTTCCATCGTTGCTCATTACCAAACGCACCAACTTGGATGGAATCCGCATTTCGCTCATAGCTCCGAAAAGCTCATTCCTGGATATTGCATCATAAGCCGTCCTGAAATCTATGAACAGCATATATATATATATATATATATATATATATATATATATATATATATATATATGTATAAAAAATTATAATATATATAAAGGAAATTTATAATAAATAACATATATATATTAATAATAATCTGAAATTTTTTTAGAAAAGAAAATGATCTGGGTTGAGGTCAAAAAATAATCCCTTAAATAGCAATAAACTATATATTAGAAACCGATCGTAAGGGATGAATTAACAAGAATTAAATAATTTAAAATATAACTAGGTTTTTATTTTGAATTAAAACAATAGGATATAGGTTAATAACAATAATGATGAAAAACATAATAAAATAAATGTATGTCCTTCTGAAATTATAATATTTCCAGGATTTTTATGACTCAGTTTCCTTATTTTAATTTTAATTCTATTATTATACTTATTAAATTTATGAAATTATGCAATGTGGAAGGCTTCTAAAAGCATTCGAGGATTGTTGTTATTGGCATATGCTCAGAGTTTCATGGGTGCACCTTGTCAACGACGAAAGCATATTACAAAGAATACAGAAGCTACTAGAGTTCTTGGACAGAGTTAAAAGATACGAATTGACAAGCCTTGGTGATTTGATTTCTAAATAAAAATACCTTCTTATGCAGTTAACCATGCAGAGCAATATTGAAGGAAAGAGAGGTCCAGGTCGCAGGCGTCACCCTCAAGACCCTCAGGCAATGGACAGGATTAACATCTATATGCCAGCGGCCAGGTACTCGAAGGCCGCAATAAATTGAAGAGAGTTGAATTTTTGATATGTTGTAAGGGCATGTCTGGCTAGTGGAAATCCAAGTTTGCTACCGAAAAAACGGATGGGAAAAATTTTGGTGACCGAAAAACCTCGAAATTTTCGGAGTTATTGTTTGTTTTATTTTTTTTAAGGGCAAACAACTACAAATGGTTATTATTGCCCTCACTACTGGAGAATATAAATGTTTACAGTATCTACATAATTACCACTAGAGAGTATACATATTTACATTACCTACATAATTACATTTATATATTCTTGTTACCTTATTAGACTTAGTAAAAATATTGTTACATATTTACATAATAACATACCATGCTATATTAGGCACATAGTAAAACCATATTAACATATTACACATATAATAGAAATGTAACTTATATGAAGTTGTTTAAATTAAAATAAAACGTTATACATAATTATATAAGATTTATGATATAATATAAAATTTATATTATCCATATAACATTATACACACCGACAATATATATATATACACACATACACACACACATACATAAACCCACATACACACATACACATAAACGTGTAAATGTATATGTCAAATTGACTGGTATATATTGGTGTTTTTAATAAATTTTAACGCATTATTTTAACATTGTTCGTTATCCCCCAACGCCTTTTGCATCTGCCGAGGTACGCAACACCTTTCCATCACTCCATTGTACCTAGGGCAATCCTCGAAGATATGGCGCACTGTAACTGTCACCTTACACAGTGTACATTGAGGTGGGTCTTTCTTTGTTATCAGGTATTCGTGGGTCAAACGACTGTGACCAATCCTAAGGCGAGTAATAACTACTTCTTCTCTTCTACACTGCCTGGAAGATGATACCCAGCTACTGATAGTCGGTTTGATTATTTTGAGTTTATTGTCTTCTAGCGATGTCCAAGTACATTGCCATTCGCTTTGGATATTTGTTTTTATTTGTTGAAATAAATCTGAAGGTGGGATATAAGAAAGCGTTATTTCTTCTAATGAATGGGCTTCTGATGCTGCTTTGTCGGCTTTCTCATTTCCAAGTATTCCTGAGTGGCTGGGGACCCAAAAAAAAGTTATCTTTCTTAACGAGTCTGCTATTAAATTTTCACTGAAATTTTCGGAGTTATTTCAGTTTTTGGCCTATATCTCCTAATCGATACTTTTTTATTAAAAAACATAAGTAACCATTTTGAAGTAGATTAAATTTTCTACAATTTGAATTTAACCGTATTTCCTTTGGTCTAAAAGATTTGAAAATTGGTATTTTTTCCAAAAAGTCCAAATTTTATGCTTTGGCCGACTTTCTTGAGGAACACCGGCCGAAGGAGTGATTTTACGATGAAAGTCAAGGTAGTAAATATAATTAGCTTTAATCACTTAAACTTTTTCACACCCACGTTCCCCGATTTTCCGTAATTCCCGATGAGGAGCGTAACTCAGAATCTTTTAGACCTTCAGAACTGCGATCAAATTCAAATTGTATAAAAATTTAATCTACTTAAAAATGGATACCAATGTTCTTTTAAATCATAAACGCACCGATCAGGAGATATAGACCAAAAAATGAAATGACTCCGAACATTTCGAGGTTTTTCGGTCACCAAAAGTGTTCCCATCCGTTTTTTCGGTGGAAAACTTGGTTTTCCAATAGTCAGACTTACAATATATAAAAAAATGACATGCCCTTCAATTTATTCCAACCTAAAGCACTTTTTTTGTACCTCGCCGCTGGCTTACTTACTATAGATTTGTTCCGTGCAACGGTCAGCAAAATAATATAGGTTGTTATAATCGCCAACATCCAAAGTGGATAGGCAGTTTTAGAAGGAGGATACGAATTCTTAACTATGATTTTTATGAAAAAAATTGTTTTTAGGTTAATTTATAAACATTATATCAATATATTCCAAAACTTTTACACACAAGGGATAGCAACGCGATAAAAATGATATATACTCAGGGAATATATAAAGAGAGAGCTAGGACAGAAGATACAAATGGTTGGTCAATGTTTACCATCCCTCATCTACTCTTTTTACGTTCTTCGGCGATCTACAAGAAGAAATGCCCATCTCCTCTGCAATATGTATTTGGCCCACTTTATGCAAAGCATTACAGCGGAAGATGTATCGCGGGAACTGGTACGAAGGGAGAATAAATATTGTTCCAGTAAAAACTGCATACTTCTTCAATGGCATTCCTTTTTATCCAAGTTCGAAACAGTAACTCCAAAAACAAAAAATAATAAATAGGCGCTCATAAAGACTTCCAACAAAATGAAACACTCAAAACTTTGGAATAACTGTGTTCTTTCTTAAATTTCTATTTCAATTACTGTCTGAATAATTTAAATTTCATAATCTGTAAATTGAAATTATTAACATTAGTCTGGTTTTCAAATATATTAACACTCCGTACAATAATTAATGTTTTCAAATAGTTTATTTATTAATCAAAACATACAACGGCCTGCAAAAGCTCAATACATAATAACAATAATTTAATTTAAATAATAATTAGTATAAAGTTATATTATTTATACCTTGCATTTGTATTTACATAGATTTTTATTTTATTATTATACGTTAGGTTCAACAATACATAGATCATTTGTACTTTCACATTTTTCAATCATTTCATAACACAATATATTTAACTATGACAAATAAAATCTTTTAAGGGAAAAGAAAAATTTTACAAGTTATTATTAGTATCAAATTCACAACTTTCAAAGGACCTTTTAGTTAGATATAATTATTCTTATACCACTGTGATTCTAATCTTTAAACTAATGTTTATTAAAATAAATCGTATAACTCAATCATAGACCAAGGCGTCTCCAGTACCGCAGAACACAACCAGTAGTTTTTAAACACAGCTAAAGATGTTTTCACTAAAAAAAAAAAAAAATCAGTTTAATTTTGTAATACTAAATGAGGCCTTGATTATTTTATTCGAAAGGATTTAATAATACAATATGAGATTTAAATTAAAAATTCATAAGTTATTCAGCAGTTTATAATTATTTAATTTTAATTTGAAAGGTACTCTGTAATGAAATGTCGAATCTCTCTTTACATTAGCAAGGTTGAATAAAGAAGTGGTCATTAGAAATGAGTAAAGCAATGTTTAATTTAACAACGTTTAATGTAAAAAATTTTAGACGTTTCTATTATAGTGATCAAATAGCGTTTAAAGTAATTAAAAGTGTATTAATTATGCATGGGTATAAAAGTTTAGAAAAACTTTTTTTTTAAATTTAACACGCTTTTATTAGATTCCTTCTTTTAACAAGAACTTTTAACTTGATTTAAGGCCAGTTTTAACATTTGATTTCGGCCAGTTCAACACATCGAACTAAATTGTAGCCTGGTACATTTCTCAAGGACTTATTACAATCATGTAATAAGTGTGTTTCATTACCTTGACTAAAATCTTCGGGATTAGCGATTCTTCATTCTCCGGGGGAGTTTTGTAATTTTGATACAAATAAATAATAGTCCAAAATAATAAAAAACCTACTTTAATAGAAAACAAAACAAGAAGATAAAAAATAAACAATAGTCACAATACTCTAAATAAACAATAATTTCAATTAAACCCTTTTATAGAGAACCAAACTAAAAGGTAAAAAATATAAAATACATTAGGAATCGAAATTAGAACTACAAGATAATTTTCAATTCATTTAAAATAAGAATATATTCATAGACGGGAAAATTCATTTTAGCGCTTATAATATAAAAAGCTTATACTAATTATTGTAATATTATATAAAAAGCCTCAGGGCCTTGATGTTAATTGTTGTTAATATTTTATTGACAGACAGTGTTATAAGCAGAATCATTAAAAAAATTTCTTAAACAGCACCCCACGTTTTTTTTTTTTTACGATAAAATGAATTGTTAACATCTTATTTTAAACTTACAAATTACTTTCTACATTTAATCTTGTTGCCTGTTAATGCGTATGTCTTAGTTTTCTAGACTGTTTTTATTTTTTAACGATTATATGGGCATTAGAGATTTTAGCAATGGAAACGTTTACTTATTTATTTTAATGAAAAATAACAATTATGTAAAGTTGCTATAATAAATTAAGTAATCAAACCAAATAATGGGTTACAGAAACTAAGAATTAAGGGAATTAAATTTAAAATATATATAGCCTTTTTTAATAAACAAGAGGCACAAGGAGTCTCAAGTAACAGCTTATTTAATAAAAAAACTTTTTAATACTAGCTTGAATACTTGGAAATAAGTTTTATTTAAATAAAAATATAAAACGAGTTCATAGGAAAACAATTTACTTAATGAAAAATCATATTGATAGCCTTGTTATTATTGCGTCGTATAAACTAATTTATCTTTTCGAAGCTCAATTATGGCAATATCTGAAACATTTACAGCTTTACAATATCGGTTCCATAATCAACACCAACCCAGACGAAACACATGTGCACCAAGTGCGTAGCATTACCCCAGGGGAATCAACTAAGGTTGTAACCGCGTTGTATTGAGAGAGCTGATGAGTTCGTCAATATGAGGTAATTAGTGAGTACACTAAATAGCATTGACACTGAGGCTGAAAGCGAGAGTAGCTGTGTTACCGTTCACTTCATAGGCATCTTAGGAGTAATTTATTATCGAAGCTGATCAGCACAACAATCTAGGCTAATACTAACAATCGCACCAATAGTTTGGTCTTTACCAAAGCTCTAGAACAATCATTTGTGATTTTAACAGGAATCTACGACTCATATTCGCGCGTTAGTATAAAAATATACCCTACAGAGTGTTATGAATGAGCCTTCTTACGAAAAAACAACAACAAATAAAATAATTAAAACTATAATGGATACTTCTAGTAGTTTGATGAGAAGCAGTGTTGTAGTTTCAATTTATAAATAATTAGGAAATATAAAGTTTTCCAATGAAAAAAAATAAAGTGAATATGCACGTCCTTGAAAGTGAAAAAAAGTATGGTTATTACTAAAATAAAAATAAAAATTACTACAATAAGTCGTTTTTCTTCACTACTCTACCTTACTTGTATCGACTACATTCTGTTATAAGAAAGAAAAATCGTTTGGGTATTTCATTTACTTTAACCAAGTAATGTAAATCCAATACCAGTTTGAATGTTTTTATCGCTTAGTTTCTTAGGGTAGGGCGAAGTTTAAAATCCTATATACCTATTCAATTTTATTATGAAATAATAATCATTAAAACCATTTAAATAAGAAACGAGTTTTTTAGGTCCAAATGGACTTAAACAATTTTCAAATATCTGCTAAGTTCGAATCCACATATAGTTATATATAAATCTAATACTACCATAACAGATCGTGTGTTATTGAATCCAGTTGCGGAAATTGGGAAAAGGTACTTAGACGCGGGAATGAGATGAATCGGAGAAATCAAATCGAGAAATGAGGGAACACACCTGAGCCTCCATTAGCGAGCTTGCAGCAATTATCGGACCACAAATTCCCCATCGCCAAATCCATCACTTCTATTAACTGGCCGGTTTCATTTGCTTCCTATCGATAGTGACAAACACGATTGGAGAGCATTCGATCATTATTTAACTCCATTCAGCGAAATTACTGTCTAATAGCGGAAATGGAATTACAGTATTAGATCTGAGGTATGTGGGATTGACCAAATATGATATCTACATAATATTTTATATTTTTTAGAAATAAATAACATAATATAATTGTTGGAAGTTCAAATAGGAGGATATTTTGAGGATATTCAAATAGGATATTTTGTCAAATATAAGTAGAATCTGGTAAACAAAAAAAAAACTTTCAATACAATGTATCATTACAATTTGTGAATTATCGAAAATTCTATTAACACTCATCTGTATGCATCTGAAAATATCATTGCAGTTCTTTTTCTGAGCTATAGAAATCAATATATTAAAATTAGTATAGCGATCCAAATTAATTTTGGAAAATCTTTGGAATTCATAAGACCGTTTATAAATGTATACATTCTAATTTATTTATTTTTAAATAGCTTGTTGTAATTGAGAAATTAACCAATGGAATAGAAGAATAGATCAAATCGAGGGTCAAAAGTGGCAAGAAGTGCAAGTGGTCCCTAATCATATTTTTTCAAAACTGAGATATATCTCGGAACATGAAAGAAAGAGTGTGTATTCGTTAGAAGGTATTCCGTTCAGTGGTGATGATTGCGAGGAGTGGACTCTTACTAAGCTGCGGGAGAGACTTCTAGAGGCAAAGGAGAGAATGATATAAAGAAAAACATATGACCCATGCAGGGAAGATACATATAGTTTCGGAATCAAAGCAAACAAGGTGCTTAGGGACGCGTATAAGAACCCATATTTAATTCCTGTATCAAAAATGGAGGAATAAGGTGGTTGGGGCATGTGAAACGGATGGATCAAGGAACCCAAATCAAGCAACAGATGGATACCCGGATGGAAAGAAAAGAAGAACCAGACCAAGACAACGATGGCGGGAGGATGTCGAGGCTGACCTTCGGCTCATGGGAGTGGTTGGGTGGAGGTGTGCAGCAGACGATCCTGCTGAAAGGAGTAGGATTGTCAATGGAGCCTTAGCTACAATACGCTTTGCTAAATACTTTACAAATGATTTTTATCAACTAAACTGAAAAATGATCTAGTAGCTTTTGGCTAATGATGAGGTTACCCTGTGTCTCGAGAATACAGACCAAAATATGTATCTGGTGAAGGATTCATAAAATAGGAAAATAGGACCACCTGAGTAAGAAACTGTCTAAATGACAAGAGAAAACCAATAGTTTCAAGAAAACCTAAAATATATTTGTAAAGAGCCTAAATATATAAAAAAAATGGTAATTGGCTCTATTGGCTGAACCATCAGCCTCTTCTACTTAAATAAGATACATAGATATAGATCTATAATAAAAGTAAGATAGTAAAATTTACGTAATTTATTTAAATATAAAGACTGATTGATGTTTGAATCTTATATTCGATTGATCAAAGAGATATATCTAATTAATTTTCAGGAAAAAACACACAAATACCAGTTGTCAATTTTTACTTCCTGTCCTGAGGAATATACATGTATTAAGACATCTTTGTCTATATAAATCTAAAATCCGTAATCAACTTGGCAAGAGAAACGGCCTCATCAACATAAAAGAAGTAATTTTCTTAAAAGCATTCTCGCTAGAACTGTTTCCTCTTTAGCCTGAATGGCTATATATCCTCATTGGCAACAAATGATTGCCTCTAATAAGCTGAAGTTAGTCAAGTATGCCCGATCAGCCGTATTGCCAACAAATATTTTTGTGTTATATGCAAATTTCTTTACTGAGGCGGGAAGGCTTGGTGGTAAAGCGTTGAGTTGCTGTGCCGAATTCAAATACATAAATGACAGATAATTTATTTAATCTGTTAACAGCAGAGAATGGATCTTTTAGGATTGGGAGACCTTCCTGGGGCTCACTCAGCATTTATAAGGGGGTAACCCAAAATAGAGGGAAAACCACCGCCAAGGTTGAGTGGGATCCAAATATTGCCAAAGCAAATCACTTCTCTGCACAACCTTTGCCCATGGCTCAGTAAAGTCTCTATAGAATATTCAAAGATTATAGTGATACAGTTTTTTTTTTTTTTTAATTTAGAACCTACCGTTAGTGAATAATATATTATGACAAAATTTTAGGTAAAACGTTGATGAAAAGTTTCAGGTTGTTGGGGATCAAGATAAGAGCAAAAAGAAAGTGACCCGATCAATGCTTTAGTTTCAGTGCTTTATTATTAATTTGTTAGACATTTAACATTTAGCCTTTCTGTTATGTCCGGATTAATTTCTTCGAAAATTATCTAAAGTTTAGACATTTTTAATCGGACAAGGTCTCAATGAATTTTGCCTAATACCTAATATATATCTTACTGCTGTAACGAGTTTCTTTTTTTTTTGTCGCTAAATTCGTCCGTCAGGTGTCTCTGACCTCACTCTACTATACTCACTCTACTGTCGTTGCGTACGGTTGTATATCGGTGGTTTATATGGCCAAGTAATTGGCAAATTTTATAATTTTTTTCTTATCGTTTCTTTGCGGCTCAGGGTTGGTGTTGTGTTATGTTATGGTTGCGTCGTTGGTGTTACCGTTTGACGTAAAGAATATGAATACAACATTTTTTTTTGGGCTTCTTTTTATTTAATCAATTTGGACCTTGGACCGAAAACCCCACAACCTGGTGACACTTCATTTTAACAAGAGACTTGTTATATGAAAAAGTATGTATTATAAACTTCGAAATCTTACAAAAATAAATTAAAATATTTTAAAAAATTGTCAACTAATGATTCTCTCTTCCCTACGGTTATATTCAAAAGATATTCCCAAACGCCAAGAGCAGATCCATTGGAGCCGTGATCCCCTTCCAGATACTGAAACAATTCATTAAACTCCTGGCACTGACAGAGGGTTAACCTGTCGTAGGGCGCACGGTTCTCAATGTTCCGCATCACATCAGTTTCCAACAAACATATTGGTCTCAATCAAAACAATCCCATATAGTATTATCGTCAATTTTCTCAATCAATATTCAAATTCGGTGAGCGGAAAACTAAACTAAATGTTATTCAGGCGAAAATGTTTGATTCGATTAGAAATCAGCTTGTTTATGAGTTGATGAATACTAATCAGGCTAATTTTTAGCAAACAAAAAAAACAATACTTGTGTTGAATTAACGAAACGTATATCTCATACTAATTGAGAATAAATTTCTTAATAATGGATATCATTAAAAAAAAGTGTATCTCATATCTTATCGTCAATTTTCTCAATCAATATTCAAATTCGGTGAGCGGAAAACTAAACTAAATGTTATTCAGGCGAAAATGTTTGATTCGATTAGAAATCAGCTTGTTTATGAGTTGATGAATACTAATCAGGCTAATTTTTAGCAAACAAAAAAAACAATACTTGTGTCGAATTAACGAAACGTATATCTCATACTAATTGAGAATAAATTTCTTAATAATGGATATCATTAAAAAAAAGTGTATCTCATATCCCAGTATCTCAGTATGTGGTAGAAGTCTAACTTTTTCAAAGCCAACGGTTGCAGAGGTAGATAGTTTCTCTGAGATCATGCTCAAACACTAGGTTATATTTCTTTTAGCCTAGGAGGATGAATAAAATAAAATGTTTCACAATAATTAGTTTTAATAATATAAAATTAATAGGAATTTAATAAATAGTATACATATATATTAACTTAGTAAACCTACTAAAGTATCTCAGTGAGCACCAAAACCAAAACTTTTTTAGGTAAGTGTATTGCATGTTAGGCTTTAAAAAAAATACCTAGAAGAATAATTAGTAGATACAATAAGTAACTGGATGTCCTAGAGAGGAATATACATAGGCAATTTGGAACGGGGGAGCTACTTCAGCGAGATCAACACAAACATGAGCAAGGATAATCGCTACCTGCTCTACCTAAGTGGCTACCCTCATTCCTAATTATCTCCTGGAAAGAGTATTTAATGAAATAAATTTAATTAAAGTGTTTAAACCAATTCAAAATTATTTGTAGAACAAATATAATAAATATAATAAATCCCAGGATGAATTAAATAATATCAATTTTAATATATACATATTTTACCTTCTAGTTAACCCTAACTAGTATATTTACGGAATACGCCGAGGAAATTATTGGAGATTATCAATACGAATTTAGACTAAACTGTTCAACTATCGATAAAAAAATAGAATACAGCGGAGTAATTCATCAGCTCCATATCAATTTCAAAAAATTCTTTATGATTCCATCGTTCTTCAATGATGTATAACATATTGATTGAAAAGAGGACATCAAAGAAATATTAAATCTAGTTATTATTCGGTCTCGACATTACGAAGCATGCGCATTTTGTCAAGAATTCTAAAAATGAAAAAAACAACTCTTCTTTACGTACGAAAAATGTGGCAGCTATCTCTCAGCGATGAACATCGTCTCAAGGTATTGCGTAGAATATTCGGGCCAAAACAAGGAGAGACCACCGAAGAATTTAGAAAATTATACAACACGGAATTGCGAAGCATGCCCACAGTTAATATTAGCGAAGTGATCGAACCTCGACGATTAAGATGTAAAAATGTTAAGTTCTGTAACGAACAAATTCCTAAAAAAGTTAGTAAGCGTTGTATCGAATGGTAATGATTTCGAGACAGATTGCGCTAGAAGTACGAAAATATGTCATTCAATATATATATTAAGTTAGATAATGTTTTTATTATAACATTAATACAAATTTTGGGTAATTAATAGAATATAAAATAATTCAAAAGACAAATCACAAAAGAGTTTAAAAAAAAGATGTTGAAGATATGAATGAAGAGGATGAAGTAAAGTTTTGCCTTAAAACGTAGGCCAAAATGTTGAGTTACCGGTCAATGAAATAAAGTAAATTATTTAATGAAATGGTTTCGTACCAAGGAAGTTTCATCAATGCTTCCACGTTATCAGCAATTTAAAGTTCCCTGATCTCCCCTCTTTTTTTATATACACATATGAAGCTTTAAGATTAGAGAGAGTAGAGATTAGATATTATGGCTACAGTATAGCACGTAAAGATAATAGTCACGAAGTTATGTTGGTCGTCGATAGTTAATAAGTCTATCTTGTTATTCCACACCTAAAATTCATTTTGTATATCTGTGTTATACCGTTCCAGGCCTATAATAAAATGGCATATAATAAAAAAAAAGTTCTGTGTAATATATATAATAAAAAATAGTTGTTCTGTTTTTCGCCACTTAGCGCGCTCCCAGCCAACTTCTCCTTTAATTTTTTTTTTATCATTACTGGCAAACATAAACCACAATTACGCATAAAGATTCCAGCGACATATTTATTTAATCAAAAAATGCTCAACGGATTTTCTAAAAAAGATAAAATCTTTGTAAGTCCATAAGTAACCAATTAAATTATCTTCATTATTTAATCGTGCTCACAATTAAATGGATTTTATATTTGTGTATGATTGAATCGCGAAACTGAATTTTCTCTCCTTAAGTTATCATCTCAACACCTTTAAAAAAAATGTTATTAAGATAATATTTCACGATTATTATTATTAACCCAAGAGGATTAGTCCATTAGTCTTTCCGAGTGAGGGACCCAGAAGGGCAGATAGGTGAGGCTAAATGTATGCTTAATTTACTGCGTGGGAATCCATCGACTTAATCCCGGGATAAAAGATGGGCGCAGGGATGAAAATGGCGAGGAAAATAAAATAAAACTTCCGGAAAAGTGGCGAACGCGGGTATAGCTCTCGTCGTATTTCCACATCTGAAGCCTTCAACGGGAAACCGTTTCCCATTTCTCGGTACTCCTTCCAGTCGCTAATAACATTCGATCAGTCGGGATGTTTGCATTCCGAATCGACCTCCCGGGCAAATAGCGTCGCTAACGTCCCACGACAAATATTTACAACTCCTACGCAATAAAGATGAAATTTTCGATTAATGAGGAAAAGGGATGAGAGATAGGTGGTAATGGGGCTGTGCTTCACACCTTGAGTTGGAACAGAATATCGCCAACAGTAATGGCTTCCATGTTCGCGGTTTCGATCTGAAAATAAAGAGATAACTTCGTCATTCGCAACAATGTAAATAAAATCACTGAAGGGACTTTTTAAATTATTTAATTGCGTTAACTGGAATATTTTATTATTTTATTTTAAGTAATACTTGATGGAACTTTCCTATTAGCTGGAAATTATGCAATATGACAAACAGTTATTTGAATGAAATGGTATTTGGTATTTTACTATATTAATTTTATAAAATAAATTTACGCCTAATTTATGCATAAAAGATACACTAAACGAAAAAAAAATCAGGACAGTAAATCTAGTATATAATTATCATAAATTGTCTTTCTCTCTCTCACACTCTCTCTCTCTCTCTCTCTCTCTCTCTCTCTCTCTCTCTCTCTATATATATATATATATATATATATATATATATATATATATATATATATATATATATATATATACAGTCTGGCCAGAGACACCGTCCTGTACGCATCGTTAAATCTCCTAATTTCTTCTGCTCTTTGTTCCGTGTTTTTGTAGTGTTGTTTTTAGTTTTGTCTCTTTTCTTCGCTCTATATATTTATCGGTTATTATTTATTATTTATTATACTATAAACTTATTCAAAAAAAGCAGAGAGAAGATTTTCATTCGATAAATTAAGCTAAGTTCGACGACCTTGAAGACTGTGAAGCATTCGGTCCTAATACCAACAGCATTAGGCATTATCCCGAACTTACAAACAACTGTGAGTTATTTATTTACTTACGTAATTACTTTTACTCTTTCTTATCCATTATGGTTCACTGCACTATTTGCAATAGCGTCATTACCCGAGATGACAAAATCAATATAAGTTGCTCTAAATGCAATCTCATATTTCACGGGCGATGCATTAATCTCACTGATAAAGATTTAGAGGCCCTTAAATCTGTCAAAAAAAATCTGTGGTTATGTTCTCAATGTGACCAGGCGAAAAAGAATACGGCGACGGGAGAAAAACTTAAAGCTGAACTCTCATTATCAGATGTTCTAACGGCCGTGAAACAAATTGACACAAGTATTAAAGATGAAATTAAAAATATCAAAACAGCCATTGATAAACAAGGGGACCTCACCTTTGAGTTTAGTGATAAACTAACCACAATAGAAAAACATCTAGAGGGCCAGTCAAAATTTATAGAAGAGATATTGGCGGAAAATAAAGCTCTAAAGGCCCGGGTAGGAGATCTCGAAGTGCGGGTGAACAAAAGTGAGCAGGGCCTGTTATCTAACTCCCTGGAGATCCGGGGGATCCCAGTCCGAGCCGGTGAGACCCCTTCCGGCCTATTAACTAGTATCGGTGCGGGCCTAGGCATAAAATTAAATCTAGAGGACCTGGACACAGTGCAACGACGGAGAACAAGAAATGATGACCCGCGACCCCCACCTATCATAGCACGCTTCGTGAGGAAATCAGTGAGGGATGACTTGATACATAAAAGAAAAGTCAAAAGAGATTTCTCTACGCGAGATTTAGGTTGGCAGGAAAATGACTGCCACCGCATCTATCTGAGCGAGGAGATGACAAAAGCTAACAAGCACCTCTACTGGTTAGCCCGTCAGAAGAAGGCAGCGGGAAAGATAAAGTATGTGTGGTTCGCTGGGGGCAGAGTGCGATGTAGAAAAGAAGATGGTCACCAGGTGGTCTTCATAGATCAGGCCCAAGATCTAGACGTCTTCGGGTGACTACTAAAGTTTTGTTTCCCCGCTAGCTCTATGACAACCTATGGCGCTCACCACGGAATTTTGGATTTTGCCCACGCCCTCTCTATACAGTTAATTTCTTTTTATTGGTCCATATTTTTAGTTCTTAGGATCTTATGTTCTATATTTTTAAGTTTGTGCATGTTCAAGCAGCTATACATATTCTATTACTTTACTTCTCTCATTATTAATTCATTATTTTCTCTTTTTACATATTTTAACAGTATTATCATTTCTATACTATTAATATTCTTATCTGTTTTTTGTTTTATCTGGCATGTCTTCAACTATCTGGAACATTTCATAGCTTTTTACCTAATCTACCTGCTAAAATTAATTGCACACAGCATCTTATCCTCTTATACTGAGATCTTCTCTCCTACCTCACCATCATGTCCAGTATCCTGACATCCTGTCACGTCAACACCCAATCCTTGCCTGCCCATTTTGACGAATTCCTTCAATATTTTACCCAAAACTTTTATCATACCATTGGAATTTCCGAAACATGGCTAAAACCCCACATCCCCTCCTCTGCAATATCCTTACCAGACTATTCATTCCTCCGCCACGACCGGGTAGACCGGACTGGTGGAGGAGTAGGTCTTTACGTACACAACTCCCTAAAATCACGTATCCTTGATTCCTCACCCGCAACCGGTTATCCTCACACAGAATTCCTTCTGGTTGAAATCTCTTTTAACCCAAACCCTCTCCTGTATGTCGTAGTATATCGCCCTCCTTTGGCCCCTCTTGATTCAATTTTTGAATCTACCCTTTACGACTACATTCCTCTCTATAACCATATCATTATCTCCGGTGATTTTAATGCCAATCTCCTTGTCCAATCCTACGATCAACTATACCTGGAAAATCTCTTTTACTCTCTACACCTTTCCATTGTCCCATTTTCTCCCACCCATCACACCTTTCAATCCGACACCTGCTCAAACCTGTTTGTCATTGATTCACGGCAGAACCTCCTTTCTTCCTCTCAATTACCCGTTCCATTTCTGTCCTCTCATGATCTTATCCATATTTCATACAATATCCAAACTCCTGTTATATTACCTAAAACCGTAACCTTTCGCAACTTAGATGCTCTCACCCCAGAGAACATCTCACCCTCTCTTGAAGCCTTGGATTGGAGAGAGATTTATTCTTGTGCCTCTATTGATTCGATGGTTGACATACTTACTTCCAATCTCAAATATATCCTTGACACCCATGCCCCACTGAAAACCTCAACCTTCCATCACCAGCCTGCTCCCTGGTTGTGTCAAAAAATTAAAGATCTTCAAAGGAAGCGTGATGCTGCCCGAAGACGCTTTAGACGGACAAGGTTAACTGACGACTATCAAGCGTTTAGGGCTCACCGCAATCTGACACAGTCGACAATCAGGCAGGCAAAAACCAAATACTTCCACGAAGCCCTTTCATCTGCTCCCGATTCTAAATCCAAATGGCATCTCCTTCGAAAGCTTTCACTTCTTAATTCATCTTTTTCTAGGCCCTTTCCAGCCTCTCCCAATGAAATAAACTCATATTTTTTGTCCACCTCAGTTAATACTTCTAAATCATCCTCTCCCGTATTTTCCCTACCACCATCTTTCAACCCTGACAACTTTTACTTCGCTGACATTTCACCCAACGACATTATTTCCTCTGTTCTGAAATCCCACTCCAACTCCATAGGCTTCGATGGGATTCCTGTCAAACTGCTAAAATCCTGCCTTATCGATATTATACCTGTCTTACTCTTTATATACAATTTTTCACTCCAAAACGGAGTATTCCCAGCCTCCTGGAAAAAAGCCATAGTCCATCCTATTAATAAATCCTCTAACCCTGTCTCACTCAAAGACTACCGCCCAATCTCAATCCTCTCCAACCTTTCCAAGCCTCTAGAAAGAATAGTCCAGTCACAAATGTCAAATTTCCTCGAACAGTCCAACCTCCTTGACCCACTTCAATCTGGTTTCCGTCCCGGTTTCTCCACACAATCGGCACTTACCAAAATCACCAATGACATACATACCGCTATGGACGACAAAAAACTAACTGTCCTTATCCTTCTTGATTTTACTAAAGCTTTTGATTTCTTGGACCATACTATCCTTTTTAGCAAACTCAAATCAATGTCCTTTTCTAACAGTTCCATCCGATGGTTCCAATCCTTCCTCTCTGATAGATCTCAAGCAGTTTCTATACCTAATCATCTCCTTTCCTCTTTTCTCACTCTTTCCTCAGGCGTGGCACAGGGCTCAAGTATCTCTCCTCTTCTTTTCAACTGCTATATCAATGATCTCCCTAAATCTGTTCACCACTGTTCCCATCATCTATATGCTGACGATTTCCAAATATATCTGTCCTTTCCCCCTTCCGAGCTATTTTTTGCGTTCGCTAGTATTCAGGAAGACCTAGATAGGATCTGTGCCTGGGCAAAGCTGAACAAACTGGAATTGAACGCATTGAAAACTCAGGCCATTGTTTTAGGTTCCAATTCCCTCCTTACATCCATCCACACCCTCCCAACATTACTCCTAAACGATAATCCTATTACGATTACCTCATCGGTGAAAAACCTAGGCATCACCATCGACCAAAACCTTTCCTGGAAATCCCACATCGCCCAAATATCCCGACGGACAATAAGTTCCCTGAAGTTGTTCCATCGTTCTCGTCATCTCCTTACACAATCTTCCCGTAAGCTTCTAGTATCTTCTCTCATCTTCCCCCACTTTGACTATTGTAGCGTGGTATATGGAGGCCTCTCTAAAATGCTTGAAGACAGATTAAAGAGAATAATGAACTGCTCTCTAAGATTTGTGCTTGGTACTCCGAAGCGATCGCGCGTCTCCCACCTCTATGATGGGTTAAAGTGGCTTTTCCCTCCCTTCCGAAGACAATATTTCCTCTGTTCATTCTTATACCAATCCATTCACTCTCAACACCCTTCATATATCTACAGTCTCCTCCAATTCAAATCATCAGTTCAACACCATAAAACAAGATCCCGCCTTTCTGATCTCTATATACGTTCACACAGAACTAAAGCATTCGAACGTTCCTTTCTCGCCCGCTCCACCACAATGTGGAACTCAATCCCCCCTAATATCCGTCATACTCCTTCTCTATCATTATTCAAATCCTTGCTGTATCAACATCTATTAGCTTCCCAAAAGGATAGTCTCTAGGTAGGTTAGTCATTTGCTTAGAATACAATGTATATAATAACTCATTGTGTTATCTAGTTCTTTTAATTCTGCTCTTTGAAAAGCTGTACATCATGTAAACAAATTATGGAATGCTAGCTCATGCATTCAATTTCAAAAGCTATGGATTTATCTATTCTCTGTAATTGCTTAATATCCTGTCAAGATCTGTACTATTTATTTACTTACTATTATTTTTGTTTATATATTTCTTTTTAAATTGTTTTCTGTCATGTTTTCACGCTTTATGATTTGTAACATTTAGCCTTCTGGCCAGATATATATATTATGTTTTTATTCCTGTTCATATCTGTTATTCTAAAGGGACTTTGTCCCAGAATAAAGTTAATTTTCTATTCTATTCTATTCTATTCTATATATATATAAATAAAATCTAGTAACCTAAAATATAGTCCACGTAAACAATTAACCTTTAGAGCATTGATTATCGGAGCGATACTCGATCCACAGAAAAGATACGTAAAAGTTGCAGTAAGAGCGTGAATATCTTTGTCGTACTACTAAATTATTCATGGTAGGCGTAAAGATTAAAAATAATACAAAGAAAAGAAAGAGTATAATGGATTAAATACTATTGTAGGACGTGATCCTAAGGATTCTAGCCCACACGATTCGGGAAGGTTCAATAAAGAAAGACCGTAGTTCAATATCTGTAGACTTACCCTACGTCCTACGTAGGCGATTCAAAGCAAACGCGATCGCAAAGCGAAGTGTTGCGGCTAGGCGCGAATTCAACGCGATGCGGTGCGACGCGGGGGCTAAGTCCTACGTGTGCGCGCATCGTCCATATAGTTGCTATAGTTAACCGGTTGTAATAATTATTATTCCTTCTATCCCATAAAATAGGACTATTCCAGGATAGCATTAATTAAAATTAATATTTCTGACATAATAGCAAAAACACAATATATGTATACACAGTATAATAATAACATATATGAAAAACGACGGGACCAGATCCAGTATGCGCGAATAAATCAAGCCAATTGATTGCGTTCGCTTCACGCAACACGTGCATTTGGTAACGTAGGCAACTTCTGTAAGTTTTGACTGTTAGTTGTTTTCGTGCCGCGCCACTTCGCTTCGCATTCGCGTCAATATCGCTCACGCAGGACGTAGCCTGACAGGTTTTTTTAAAATGCTTTTTATTAATAACAGTGTTTGTTTAAAAAAGCGCTTGTGGTCGAAGAACTTTAAACCAAAAAAAAATATTTTTTCCCAGAATTGAATTTTAAGTTTCATTAGTAACACAACGAAAATTCCATGAAAAATTACTTATACCCGGAAGAGGTGTGTGGGGGTATTAGGCTAAACCCTGGAAAATCGTTTTGTATATTCTAAGTGGAAAATAAAACATAAACATTTATAATACATTAGCGATACGTGGCATTCGAAATTAGAGATTAAAACCTAAGAGATAAACGACTGGATGATTGCTCGTTGATACGGAATCGATTCGGATTCGTTTGTCATTAGCAATCCCATGGTTTTCAACTCGCATCTATCTTTCCATGCATCATTAGTCGCGGGCGTTCTGTGTGTGTTTACTGTCAGGATTGCGTCCATGCCAGGACCAACAGGTCTGTGTTTGCGTTAGGGCGTTTTGGATTATCGAAATTCCCTTATACCTGAAATTGAAATCGGAGTGATTTTATAGCGAAATAAACACGAATGCGCGATGACAAACAACGGATCGTTATCATAAATTTATTAACGTTCACGTTAACAATTAATTATCAACAAATTTCGGTTGATATTTTCCACGAATTGACGAACAGTCATTATTGAAGTATCTTATATCAATCAATAACGTAAATTTACCTCTACTTCTTACATTTATAATTACTATTAATTCACCGGATGTTAACAATGTCCACCGTATTCAATAAAGTGGACGGAACCAATATTAAAATGTAAAAGGTATAAATTTGCCGTAGTTGGACCGTAAGCACTTCCATAAGGAAATTTTGCGGCTATTTCACAGAACGGGTATTTATTATAATTTATTGATTAACAATTTAGAGTAGCTGGGTAAGCTCAGTGATAGAGCGCTGAGTTGCCATCCCGAAGGACCCGGTTACAAATCCGGCTGTGGCATAAGAATTATTTAATTCGTCTAAACCCACGGATGGACAATGTGCGATCTATCAGGTCAGTCCAAAAGTTCGTCTACATTTTGGCGAAATTTTTAAGTAGTATAAATAAAATACAATTTAACATTTTAAGCTATGATATATTTTTCTCCGTTATCTACAATATCTCGCCACATTTCTGGTAGAATTTTTTTTCGATTGGTGCGAAATAACTGAAACTCACTTGGGGCAATATCCGGGGAGTATGCAGGATGCGGCATAAGCTCCCAATTCAGTTCATTAATTTTTTGCAGTGTTGTTCGACCCCTATGTGGTCTAGCGTTATCATGGAGGAACACTTTCTTCATATTCACCAATAGCGGGCGTTTTTTAATGAATTCTGAATTTAAACGGCAAAGGTGTTCACTGTATACATCTGCATTAATGGTTTTATTTGGTTCTAACAATTCATAATAAATGACACTATACATATCCCACCACACACTTCTCAGAACCTTTTTGGAATGTAAAGACGCCTTTGGTGTTGGAATTGGCTGCTTATCTTTGCCTGTCCACTGTCTTTTTCTGGTGACGTTATCATAAATAATAAATTTTTCGTCACCTGTTACCAAACGGGCAGATCCTGGATTAGTAGGAAAAAAAAAGTGTTTCACCCCTCAAAAAGAAAACATATAACACAGCACGTTTATATGGGTTATCGATATTCTTTTTTTATCGGTACTAATATGCGCCTGATCTTTACGAAATTTGGTGACAAACTGAAGAATACATCAGTCAAGTGATGACAAGTTTCGACAAGTTCGGAATCTTATCGATCTGGTACTGAGTCATCGCTAATCTCATACATGCTACTAACGCACACGAACTTTTGGACTGACCTTATACATACCTTCCAAGTGCTCAACCAGCCTCGAGAAAGTGGGTATCCTAATTTGGGGAAAAACAAGCGGGTGAGCGTGATCTAGCATTATTCACTCCCCGTATTACCGATTTCCAAGAAGCATTGCATCTACGAAGCATTGGACCCAAGACTCTTCATTAGTTTTTGTGGTATAATTTTTTTTAAATATAAAATAAATGTCTTGTCTGAATCGGTGGAGGCCCCGGGTTTGAATCCGGCTGTGGTAGATAAATTATTTAATACGTTAACACCTATAGATCAATTCTGTGGGATCTGCAGAACCCTCTGGGGCTCATCCAGTCTGAATTAAGTCCCCCCTACATTGGGGGAAACATCTGGCGCTTGAGCGAGATCTAGAATAAATCACGACACTGCACAACTGTTGTCCAAGAAACAGTAGAGTCTCCACCTCGTACTGAACAAATAACCCTTTATGGATTGTTGTGGTACACGTTTTTTAAAAATTGTTTTCTATTTCATTTTATTAAAAAAATTACAAAACTATAAATAATCTACCTGAAATAAATTAACTATTAAAAATACTATTTATCGTCCCACGTTTTGTTCTCTTAAAATTACTTAGACTACTTAAATACCAACCCAAAATACTATTATTAACAAACATCACAGATCTTTTATGTGTTTTGAACGTTACTGATTCTGAACTGCTAATCCGTTTTATAAATAAATATTACTTTATCTCTTTACTATAAGAGCTAGAATATTCTAATAAACCCACCATTGATTGTATGCACAGGAGCAATATCATTAAGTCAGACTTGCCCTCGATTGCCTAATTTAAAACCTCATCAAATTTTAATTAAACAAACGCATTAAATATGTTATGCATTCTGCTTAATTGATAGGCTTATATAATTATTTATCAATACGGGTGAGGGATTAACGCTCCTACTGCAAGTCTGCGTAGTTCATGTACAACTATCAAACTTTTTACTAATATATTACTTAAACTTGAAACTATATCAAAACCTTTACTAATCACTAAATAATTAAAAATCAATTAATAAACTAAAAATAAAATCATTTTTTAAATTTATTGGCTAATAAATAAAAAATCAATGATACAAATTTTTGAAAGACGTTGCATATCATTATGAGTTCTTAAACATTTAATATGGGGTCTAATAAAATGTTTAATCTATAAAGTTTAAAGCTGTTACAAGATACACGAGATGGATTAATAATATTCAGTTTCATGTAGGATGGGAAATATAATTCAACCAATTAGCATATGACTCACGGTGCAAGTCAGTTTTTATTTGACTGATTTTATAACTTGAAATGACATTATTCTTAATTTAAAAAATGAAGGTGTTGCTGAAGTGATAAATGTATTTTTTTCCTGATTTCGGTTTAAGCGATTAAGCAGTCATTTATTCTATTCTATTCTATTCTATTTTTGTATTCTATTAGTTATTACGAGCCTGTTATTATCTATATATATTATAAAACAAAGTCCTCGGCCGCGTTTGTTGGCGGTAAACTCAATAACTACTGCACGGTTTTTCATGCGGTTTTCACCAATAGGTAGAGTGATTCACCTGGAAGGTTTAAGTATATAATTTGTCGAGGTTTTGTGTAAATGGGTTGGAATATCGATGGGTTTCACCGAAGACGCTGCTTGCCTAATCCCGTGAAATTATCAAACGTGGAAGATAATAAATTCATATATAAAGAAATATTTGGCTTTGTTTTTATTATTATAATTTCTATACAATAAAGTACATTGGCAAAGATGGGAAGAAGGAAAATGAAGACTCCCAAAGAAGCCTAACCAATGATATTCACGTGGTACTTAGTTGGCGATACGTGATAAAAAAATACATTACACAGACAAATTATGGAGGCATAATATGGCTTATTACCCGAGCAAAGCTGGGGTGGTTCGCTAGTTTATATTAAATTATTTAATATTGTATAACTTAACGACCATAAGGCCCTTGGAAAGCTTATAAATCCGATACTAAAAGGGCAAGAGTTACCAAAGGACCTTTAGACAGAATTTCTTACGCCTATTCTTGAGAAAGGAGACAGAAATATATGCCGAAATTATAGAGGTATTTGTGTCCAGACTTCGGTATCAAGAACAGTTGAAAGAATTCTGAAGCGAAAATTAGAAGAGGAGTTTGTCACCCCAGAGGAACAGTTTGGTTTCACTGCAGCCAGGTCTTGTACAGACACCATATTTGTCTTAAGGCAGCTCATAGAAATGCGAATGGAGAAAGGAAGAGCTGTACATATAGCTTTCATAAACCTAGAACAGGATTATGAAAGTGTGCCAAGACATAAGATGTGGGAATCCCTTAAGAGTGCGGGCATTAGCGATGCCTTAATAAATGCCGTGAGATGTCTGTACAGAGAAGACGAGGACAGCTCTCGCTTATCTGAGCCCTTTTCTGCCTCAAAAGGTCTTAACCAGGGATGCAGTATGTCCCCAACCCTGTTTAAAATGCATGTACAACAGTGCAGCGCACGCTGGAGAGGAAAGGGGATAGACATAGACGGGCATATGCTTTTCTTCGCCGATGACCATGCAGTGGTCACATATAACAGAGATGGTCTGGAAGAATCGCTGATGGTCTGGAATACAGCCTATGGGGTCTACGAATAAATTTTAATAAGACCGAATAACTGGCAGTGAACTGCAGAGAAGCCACAGACCTTCCTATTAGCGGGAAAATATGCAAGCGGGTGGACTCCTTCAAGTACTTAGAGTAAAAAATAGATGGGAACGGCAAGTTGGAATTCGAAATTAGAAGGAGACTTGGCCTGGCAAGAAGGGTGACTAGAATGTTGCACCCAGTTCTTTGGAACACAGTCATTTCAATGGAGAATAAAAGGCGTATTTTCAGAAGTATTGTTGAGCCCTCCCTCAGCTATACCTCAGAGACCTGAACACTTAACCCGGGACTCTACTCCAGATTACAAGCTGCAGAGATGGACTTTCGGAGGAGATCCCTGAGGATCACCCGCCTGGATAGAGTCAGAAATGAAGATGTTAGAGAAAGCCTGGGTGTGACCGAAGGAGTTCCGGAGAGTTTGGGAAGGAACAGGCTGCGATGGTACGGACGGAGATGGCCGGTAGAGGACTTGAGGAGGATGACTGGTGGAAAAGAGAAAAGTGGAGGGACGCTCTGACTTAACCAGGCAACCCATTGAGGGAAAAAACCTGCAAAAGTAAAGTAAAAGTGTAACTTTTATATTGTAATGAACATATTGATGCCTTAGTTCACAAATGTGTTAAGTGCCGAAAACAAGATTTTACAGGAGTCAAATTTTATAATAATTTAACAAATGAAATATAGTTCAATGTTAAGAAGCAAAGATGCGACGGAGCCATCAGATGGGAACTTACCGCTCTTATCAATATTATATAAGTATGAATTTGTGAAAGTATGAATTGAGATACTAGTACCTATAAATAATATGGAAAATAATCTAAAAGTTAGCGATACTTTTTAAAAAATTAAATTATTAATACTTCCATTATAAGTGTTTCTTCTTTCCAAATGGGCTGGGAATATGCAAAAATCCAAGTAATATTTTGAAAATTATCATGTTCTATTTTCCGTGTGGTATTATAACTTTTATCATCACATTAATTTTAGGAGTTTTAGGTCATTATTTTTTTTACTTTCTTTCGAGATAACTATATAGTTCTAATCACTTATGGCATTTGAGATAAATTCAATTAATTTAATTAAATTAGTATTCATTATATAGTTTTGTATTTTTACTGAACAATTTTCTATACTTCCTTCCGATTATTCCATTCCAGCCCTGATTATAGTTTAAACATTTTGGCAGAAACTTCAGATTTTATAATAAAATATCATATTTAGTACATCCTTCTTATTCTCTTATATTTAAATAATATTTTCAGTATTTAAAAGCCATGTTATCTTATAAGTTTTGAAGAGGGTAGAGTCCTGAGTTGTAGATCCCTTGGTCGAATTCGCCTATCGCAGAGGAATTATTTAATCTGTTAAAAGACATGGATCGACTATGTGGGATCTGCAGACCCACCTGGGGTCACCTAGTCTCATAGAAAAGGGTACTCGTAATTAGACAGAAATATGGATGCTGAGATAACCCTCAGGCCATCATATCATGAATCGTAGATCTTGAACTGAACCCAAGACTCTTCGTGGGTCATAATGTTGTTGTTAGCTCATTTAACGTAGCTTAATGTTTTTATGGTTAATCGGACGATGGTACAGTTGTGTAATAAATATATAATTATAATTAGGAGTATAATTAGGATAGAATTCTTTAACCACCTGACCACAGATGACCTTGTGTTTTCTAGTGGTAAATTTTTTTTGTGTTAGAAGGTAATAGACAATAAACTCACTGAAAAGAAGGAGGGAAGAACAGACGGAGGAATAAAGGACATTGTGAAGAGGAAGTAGGATAGATGTGCCCAGTAAAGGCAGTTTGTTCCCTACAAGGCAGTAACCCTTCGACTAACATTTCAGTTCAAACCATCACCTGATTTAGAGCTGTCTCTATCTCCTAGCCTTTCTCCTAGTTACTGCCAATCCCATTATGCTTCACGCCTTTTCCTGAACACCCTATCTCTTTTATTGCATGTTCTGCTCGAGGCAATGAATCGTAAAAACTCAACTGATTGTTCTTCTTGAAAATTGATAATAAATTTGTTTTGTAAGACAAGTTATAGATACCAACAAAAACTATGTAACAATAAATGTCATTTTAATCTGTTTCAGAACTGTTATATTTATACAATTGTTTAAGGTAAATTTTTTTTTCCTAACCCCTAATATTTCTTTATTTATATTATTTAAATATTTATATGTTTGTTTAGTATTTTCCCTTTTGCTGAAGCGAGCTTTATTTTAAGGGATTATTATATTATTTACAATTTTGTTATTTTCTTATGCGTAGAATTACTTGATTTATGTGGTGTTTGCTTATATATTAATACTGAATACAAACTTATGCTAAGGATATTGGATGGAGAGTGAGGGTGTTTTTTTTAAAATTATTGTTGTTCTTTTACTGCCTGTTGCCATCTAATTGGTGGTGGAGCCGGTTTCAGTATTTGGAATATTGGATTCATTAGGTAGTTGGGTAGGTAGTATCGAATCAAAGAACTTTATAAGCCTTCCACTGGTACAGTTGGAAGTTCTAGGAGAGAATGAAGTCCCTTCGGGTTCTTCTTCTTCCAGGTTGTAGTAGCTACAATTTTTCTTAATATTGTGTCTAGGGGGCGTTAAGTTCCTTCAGTGAGATGTTTGAACATATGTGCACCATAAAGTAGAGAGGGCGCAGGTGATGTGAGGAGGTGATGTAGGCGGAATGATTTTCTTCTTACCGTTCTGTTTTTCTGGTATTTTAAATGTCCATCCAGTTTTATTCCTAAGTACACGATGGAGGTGGATGGTGACAGTACAGTGTCACCCTAGAGTTTTTGGTAATGTTGAATGTTTACCTTTTTGGTGTGAAAACACTACACAGTCTGTCTTTGTAAGATTGAACTGTATATTTAGGTGTTTTAATTGTTGTACAATTTCTTCACATGTGATCTCGGCCTCTCTTAGTGCCCTCTTGGCATTCATACTGCTACTGTATATGTGAATATCGTCTGCATAGGCAGCGATTGTAGCTCTTCTGTAATTTTTGCCAGCAGTGTATATGGAAAATAAGACAGGTGAGAGGGCTGCTCCTTGTGGGGCTCAGCATGTCAATGGAAATGTTCGGGAGTACTCTTCATGGGCTCGTAAAGATAAGTCTTTAATTTCTAGGAACGAGCAGATGAGGCTGTATAATTGTTCAGGGCGTTCTGAGTATTTGAGGATAAAGTAGAGAAAGTAGCATCCATTTTTATGTGATATGGTACTTTCTCTCTCTGGCATAATGTCTTTACATTATGTCACAATCTTTATTGTGAATGATAATCAGAATAAAAGACATCATAAATTAAAGAATATAAAGATAACATAAATAGTATATTAGTTAGTGGTTCGAGACTATTGTTGGTATCTTTCTTCTGGGTGATTGTTTTCTCCCTTCCCTGGTGTGTTTTCTACTCCACGCTATTGAGATACCTCCTGTAGTGAATAGAGCACACGCAGTCAACGCTAGAGTCACTAGCTGCTCTGATGTTCTTCTACTTCTCGTTGTACATGTCCATTTTGTCCCTAGTTGAGACCTAGGCGGTAAAGATGGTTCCATAGCTATAGCAACGAGGCAGAGCAGAAAACCAAGGGGTACGTTTGACGGTTGATTTAGATTGAACATTTTTTTTAGATTAATATGTTTTACGCCTGACATAAAAACCAATCCATATCGAATATTTTCTATATGTTAAACTACTCTTAACTAAATGAGTCTCCATAGAGTTGTGATAAAATAAACATCGACATACATATATTAAAACTTGGGTATTTATAACGAATTAATTACAATATATTTATATTTGACTTTAAACAATTAAAACCATATTAATGAAAATAAAAATACTTTTCGAAATTAAAATTATCAATATTTCAAGCAATGTACACACAGTTTCGTGGAGCACTCCAAGCATATGTTTTTTGCATATATTATAAGGAAAAGATATTTTACTCATCTTTTTGTTGGCCATATGTAACATTTTTTTCGCATATCATCTAACAAGTGGCGTATTTTTCACAATACATCTGGTCCGAATAACTATTTTTGATTTGCAAGATTGGGGATCCATAACTGTAACATTACTAAAAATAAAATAAAATAATGTAAAAATTCAAAAATAATTAGTAAAACGGTAATTTTCTGATAAAATTTATAAATTCAAAAGCATCACTGATTTATATTAACTAATAAATATTAAACATTATATGAAAGCTTACTTTGAAAAAATCAAAAACGTCGCACAAAGACTGAGGTATGGTCCGTGGAACCAGGCGTTCCTTGTATTTTGTGAGCAATCTTTAGAACCAACCTTCCACTAACACATTCAATAAGGTAATAGCAAGATAGGAAGGTACTGAGTCATACGGGGATTTCCCATGATCGGACGGTTGGGAAATTCCATTAAAAAGGTCCCAGGGACAATGCCTCAGCACCTGAGGGTTAAATGATAAGACTACATGTTTCGGAAACTCGTTCATTATTCAAAATAATATTTAGATCGATTTTCAAAATTAAGTTTGCTATGTAATATAGTTTTACTTATTATTAATTAATCTATTAATAGTTCTAGATGGACCCAGTGGAACCTGCACACCCTCTGGGAGCTCTTCTTCTTCTTCCCGGGGCTACAAATCGTGGTGAGTCAAGGCCTCCTGTAGCAACAACCGCCAGTCGTCACGGTGCAATGCTGCTGCTTTCCAGTTCCTTATTCCCAAGATGGACAGCGCATCCTCTGCCACTCCATCGGCCCACCGCAGTCTCGGCCTGCCGATTCTCCTCTTGGCGTATAGCTTTTCTTCGAGTAATTTCTTAGGGATTTCTTCATCTCTCAATCTAGCAACATGCCCTACCCAGCGAAGCCTTTCAACCTTTATATATTTGATGACACCTTTGTCATTATAGATGCTTGCCATTTCGGCCTTTTTTCTTTGTCTCCAAGCATTATCGTTGAAAACTGGTCCAAAATTTCTCCTAAGGATCCGTCTTTCGAATCTATTTAGCATGAGTTCTTGAGCTCGCGAAATTCTCCAGCACTCAGATGCACAGGTCATAAAAGGCCTTACGAGGGTTTTGTAGTTGTAGGTTAGTGTTGCGTGAGAGGTTTTTACTTCTGAAGTGTTGTAGGAGCCCGAAATAACATTTGTTTGCAGCCAATAACGTTCTATTTATTTCTTGCTGTATATTATTTTCAGAGTTCACCAAAGAGCCCGAATAAATGAATTCATTTACCCAATACAATACAAAGACTCAAATGTGAAGCCTCCGATTTTTCAATGGGTATCCTGTTGAAACTGTTCTTGCAGAGGTGCTCACATATACTTGGCTATTGCCTCATTCACAGTGAGGCCTACTCTTTGTCCGGCTTCATTGAGTGCGAGAAATGCCTCGTTCACCGACGTCATATTTCTTCCAATAATGTCCAGATCATATGCGAACGCAAGGATCTGAGCCGATCTATTAAATATGGTGCCCCCAATTTGTATACCTGAGCCTCTTAATGCACACTCCAGGACCATATTAAATAAGAGACAGGCAAGACTGTCACCCTGTCCGAAGTCTTTATGCATTTTAAAACCTCTAGAGAGGCCTCCGCATATCCGAACTGCACACCACCGCACACCGAACTTTCTACCTTCTTCATAGTCATTTGAACTAAACGAACTAGCTTGGGGGGAGTTCCCAATTCCAGGAGACTTTGGTATAACTCATTCCTTATAATCGTAAGCCTTTTGAAAGTCGATAAAGAGGTGGTGCATGGTAAGATTGTACTCTCGGGCTTTTAGGATAATTCTTATTGAAAATATCGGGTCCACAGTTGCTCGACCTCTCATAAACCCTGCTTGGTACAATCCGGCTTCTCTTTCTGCAATTGGATGGAGTCTCTGATATAGCACCCTAAAGAATACTTTGTAGCCCTAGAGTAGGGATATTCCTCGGTAATTCCTGCACTCTAGAATGTCCCGCTTCTTATGTATGGGACATATTACTGTCATGTACCAATCATCTGGCATTTGTTCACTCTGTCATATGTCTATAACACGATCGTACATGAGGCTTTGTAATTTCTCTCCTCCATATTTCAAGTGTGAATACCGTCAGCTCCCGGTGACTTATTGCTTCTTGAACATCCTCAAAATCTGGTGGCTCAAGGTCCCCCTCCGGGATTTCTATCATAGGCTCTGATAATGTTTCTCCACTTTCAAGAGACAGTTGAAGTAGTCCCTCCAGCGCTCCAATACTTTCTTTTCATTGTTCAGTAGAGTACCGTCAGCGTCTCTACACGCTGCTATTCTCGGTTGAAATAGCTCCCGGCTTGTGTTAACCCGCTGTTAGAACTTCCTAGTTTCATTAAGATTTTTAAGGTTCTCTACTTCTTCCAATCGATCACATTCCCATTTCTTTTTCTGGTGCAGCCTTTTTTCCATTCTGTTTTATACGGCAATTTTCAGTAGCGTTTATTTCTCTTTTGTATCATCAGTCGATAGGCAGAATTCTTCTCGTTCGTCGCTTGTTCACATTCCTCACCGAAACATGAAGCTTTTCTTAAATGTTCCTCTTGGGCTAAAACCTCGGTGGATACTTCTAAGATAGCTGCATTGAATGTTTTCCATCCCTGGCTGAGGTCATCATCTAGTTCAAGACTTTGTAGCATTTGTTCCATCGATCTCAGGGAGAGGAGTTTTCCCTGTGGATCCCTTAGTTTTTCCACATTTATCCTTTTTATCTTCGTATTAGTCATATTGCGAACTGTTGATATTCTAGCACGAATTCGTGCCATCATTAGGTAATGATCTGAGTCCACATTTGCACCTCGGAACACTCTTGCATCCATTAGACTTGTTGCGAATCTAGCACTTATGGGGATCTGGTCTATCTGGTTTGTGGTCACACCGTCGTTTGAGCGCCAAGTAGCGAGGTGGATTCTCTTATGTGGAAAAATAGTACTCCCAATCACTAATCCCCTAGAAGCCGCAAAGGTAACAAGTATCTGACCATTATCATTTGTCCCAGTGTGTATACTATGCATTCCAATAGCATGCCGAAATTCGCGCTCTCTTCCAATTTGCGGATTGCAGTCACCAATCACAATCCTTATATCCGCTCTAGGACAATCATCTATGGATCTTTCAAGTTCCTGGTAGAATATGTCCTTTTCCTCTTCTGGTGATGGTTCCGTGGGAGCATGCACATTAATGATGCTGAAATTATAGGATTTGGCTTTAACTCGCAAGTAGCATATCCAAGGATTAGTGGGTTTAAAATCATTTATCAGCTAAAAAATTCTTTTACTAACGACAAATCCAGTTTCAAATGTGTGGTTACGATGGTTACAACTATAATATATTACATGTCGCTTTTCGGAGAATATCCCGCTTCCTGTCCGCTTTTTGTGCTGTACTGTATGTGCGTCAGAGTAGCTGTTCCACCAACCTTCGCTAGTTAGCGGGCCATTGGCTAGTTGCAGTCTAAAGACTGGGTGATGGGGCCGCCACCTCTATACGCCGCCTCTGGGAGCTCACCCAGATTTTATTTAGGAGGTACCATTAATTAAAGGAATACCTGGCTATTGAGTGTGATTTCAGCCAAATCCGTGCTCAATCGTTAACTTAGAAACAGTTTAATCTCTTCATTGTACTGAATCTAGGACCTTAATGTGATATAGTGGTACTGTTTTTTGTTTTCTACGTAAGAAATATATTAGCATATTTGTTGATTAATAATAAAAACAATCTTATTATCAAATATTACAAAAAAGTTATGCATACATTTGTAAAATTGGAGTTCTTAGTTATAATTAAATAAACTTAATCATTATTTTCTTTTTCAACCTTCCTTTGAACTAAGTTCCTATTAACCACACTCATCCAATCAGCTAGAGGTCTAACTTATGTTAGACTGTTTGGCCGTGCCTTCCACAAGAAGCGTTTGAAGTAACTAATGAAAGATTAATTATTTCTGTGGACAGTCTTGTTCCTAGCTAACTTAAGAAGCCTTCCTTCTAGACTTCCAGAGGCAATCTTTAAATAATAAAACTTTTTTATTAGTATCATCATCAAATTAATCCACTCTTTGAAATTTAAATATTTACTTATGTTTGGGCTTCTTCATTTTTTTGCCTTGATTATTGCAGCTAGACGAAAAAGATTTTTCGTTAATGCCTCTCTTAGGGAAATAAACTTTGTTATAGTCCAACGAATGAAAAAAAATTGATAACTACCACAATTAAAGCATTTAGATTGCTGTATTAAACTTATTTATAGTAATAAATATTTATAGCTTAAATGTACATAATAAATGTAATAAGTACACAAATAAACTAACTTATCAAATACATATATAAACTTATTTTTGCTAATAAATATTTATATAAAGTTGTGTAATAGAAATAAATACCCCAATAAGTATATTAAATTCTTATACATATATACAATCTTATATTTAAACATTGCCGTTATATTCCTATATATTTATGCATAGATGTACTTATATTTGTAAATAGCAATTCTATATATAAAACATGCTAATTACTCACTCAATACAACATAGATAATTACTAATTATACACTCTATTACATAACACAGTGTCCACAGAGACGGATCTCTCCGTTTGTTCGTTTATCTATAAAATTAGTTACAAAAAACATAAATATCAAAATTTCCTCGGTCATGTAATCAGCATTATAATCAGTATATTTAAATGATCACACAGCTCAGATTAAAATGGATAAATCTGATAAATAATACCAATCTGTATGATGCTGCTAAAAATATATTCAAAATAAACTAATGACTAAATACCTTAGCCTATATATCAGCACAACTATTTAATTTAGATTATCAAGGAAAGGGGCGTAGAGACGTAGAGATAGAGATAGAGATACAATGGACAAGAAGAAAATTAGAGGGAACAAAACCACAGCATTGCGGTGAGCTCCTGTCCCCAGGTTAGTTCTAATGAGCTCTCCTCTAAATTTACGAGTGTATCCTTCTCCTTTCATCCGCTAAGGATTTCTAACCTCTTTATTAATATAAATCAATAAAATTAAGGGAGACAAGTTGAAAAAAATAAAACAAAAAAGAATATGTAGCAAAAGATTATGTTAAGAGATGAAGAAAAAATATGAAAACTGCCATTGTTACTTCTATTTTTAACCCCAAGTATTTGGTTTTAATTTTTTGTTTTTATGATCTATTTAATTAGAACTAAATATAGAATGGCATGAGATAATAGTGTACATACTTTTTAGAATTAAATGTGATATTAAAATAAAATGATAGAAATATGAAAATGATTTGTGTGTGTGTGAGTGTGTGTGACTGAGTGAGTGAGAGAGAGTGAGTGAGAGAGAGTGGGGGAGAAAGAGAGATAGAGATAGAGAGAGAGAGAGATAGAGAGAGAGAGAGATAGAGAGAGAGACAGAGAGAGAGAGAGAGAGAGAGGGAGGGAGTGCGAGGGAGAGAGAGATGGATAGATAGATAGATAGATAGATACATAGATAGATAGAGAGAGAGTGAGAGAGAGAGAGAGAGAGAGAGAGAGAGAGAGAGAGAGAGAGAGAGAGAGAGAGAGAGAGAGAGAGAGAGAGAGAGAGAGAGAGAGAGTGTGAGAGAGTGATCGAGGGAGAGAGAGAGAAACATAAACACAATAATAAGAATAATAAAGAACTCTAACCATTACAGCCTCATTTAGGTAAAAATAATAAATTAATAGTGCAACGAATTGTAATTATTTCTCTTATTTTTAAAACATTTTTATCTAACGACTCGATCGTTTTACAAGAAATCATTCACCATCGTGAATACCGAATGAGTTTCATGAAATGAAGAATACAAAATAATGAAGGACGGCGATCAAGCATTAATAAGGCCCTAAATATTTATAATAGTTATATATTCATAAATATAAGTTGTGTATATTTATATATATATATATATATATATATATATATATATATATAAATATAAATAAATAACTTACATATATATATATGGTAAGTGGCTACTAAATCCACTTTTTTGGTTGTTTGGTTCATTTTTTAAATTTATTTATATTCTTAGTTACGCCTCTTTCATTCAGAACGTTAATGGTGTTGGAGGTAGAACCATGTTTATAATATGTATTTGTATCAGGCGCTTCTATATATTTTTAATCAGTCTTTTCAATCCAAGTTTTTATACATATGTATAGTTTTGTCAACAGAAGGCAAAAATTAAAAAAATATTTTTGTGACGTGTGATAGACATTTGAAAAAAAACTTTGTATTTTAATATCAATTATAAAACAATAATAGTTTTGGTATACAGCCATGCTAGTTATAATAATTATTTAAAAAAAGTTATTTAATGAAATTTACAAGAATGTAACAGAATACATCAAGTAAATATAATGAATATAATAATTATAATACATAATTATTCGTTATTTGACGAATACTACATTTGCAGTAATTAGCCCTTATGTTATTCCAAATTTTTTCATCTTAATGAGCTCTAATAAAGGAAAATAGTTGAATTCGGATTCGCAAAATCAACTAGGTAACGCAAATATTCATGATAATAAATAAGTTAGTGAGTAAAATGGCATATACTCGTAGCACAGACTTTTCTTTTTAATTTTAATCTCTAAACCGAAAAACAATGAAGCTTTATCTGAGTTTATTGTTACAGTATCTCCAGGTTGAAAATAAATCAGAGTACAATTGTGTGGCCGATACGATAACGCAAACAACTGGGATTGAATCATTTTTTCTTTCAAATCACATTTTTATTCTTATAAAAGAAGTTATGCTTCAGATACGTAAACATATTTTCAATCTCGTAATATGGCCGAAAAAACAAATATTATTTGAAAAGGGTAAAGACATGTGTCATAGTTATCATTATAAAAACGACAACTTTCTACTACAATGATGCAATTTTCACTAATTATGAGACATATATAATTATTTTTATTGTAATGAAATGTATAGCCTACTCGTGATAAGCACGGACTTTCAATAAAAAAAATAATAATAGAAACATGACTTGAACAGGGTTTGAATAATGTTCTGACATATAGCGAACACCATTTCGAAAAATGTGGACATCAATGCAGAGCAAAAATCCCCATGTGATTAAAGAACCCAAATTCTTCTTCAAGTATTAAACGCGAATTTTAAAAATGGAATAATACTTAAACCTTGAAGCGTCCACACATATATTTTTTCAAACGAATCTTCACGTTTATTGTAAAAATCCCATAGGTTTTGAAAGCTATGTAAGAATAAAATAAAAAAATAAATCTCCTTTCATATTTCATTATTTTCTGTATTATTTCATTTATTTAATTTAAAGTGGTCTCCATTGGTGCACACTTTTATCGATGCCCCAAAATCACAAGTGTTGACAAAAACACGCCACAAAAAATAACACATAACATAAACATAATCAAAAAATCAATTAAAATAAAATCTCAACATAAACCGCACTAATATGGTAAGACCAGATTTTACAAAGAATGTTAACATAGAGAAATAATGATAATGTGAGATAGGAGTAACTAATACAAGTTATTATAAGTGAACCGAGATGTACATAAGTACAATGATATAAATACAAGTGCATTTAAATCAGCCCAGTAATATTTAGAAAAAACAAATGTTAAAATAGTCGGGGAGTAGGGTAGGTGATTTGATACCACCTCCTAGGGCTCAGGTTGTGCTATGTTTCGTACTGGGTGTTACTATAAAAATAAATATATATTTGCACAATGAGCAAATGACCGTTTGCAAGTTATATGCCGCTCAGGTAGAATGATTTGCCCACGTGGTCAAGGTGGGTGAAGAAATACCAAAGGGAGCGTCTAAGACTCCACCTTTGAAAAAAGGACTCTCTAAAAAGATCTCGAGGAAGAAGGAGGCCGGCAAACGATGGAGGTGCAGGAGTATCCAGAGGTGGCCAGGCCGAAGACCTACCTGTAGACATAATCTACCCCTGTTTCATAGATAAGTTGTAATTTAAGTCCTGTATGTATTTTATGGTAATCCTCTATTACATCTGAATCATCAAGTGTACTCTTCAATGTATATATTAAATCATAAATCTTATTTCAAATTGCATTAATAAAATATATTAAACTTAATTCTTTTGGTGCTAACTTAACCCAGATGCATTATATATTTATGAATAATATAATGATGGTTTAAATAATTAGTAAAATGGTAAACACACAACAGACCTTTGGAAAAGAATCCAATTAAGAATAAAGTTAGAAATAATAATTTGAGTAATCATCATAAATGATTACTCTGGGATTCCATAATCAATTAGAATATTTAAAAGATATTTAAGACTATAAAACATAGCACTTCTATACAGTGGGTACCCTTTATTTCCTAATTGGGGGGAAATTGTTGAACGTGATCTAGGACTGTTCAACTCCCTGCACAACTGTTTTTCTTTAAACAATTGGTTCAGTAAAATTTAAGGAACCCAATATCCTTCATTGCTTATGGCGGTAAAGGGATTTTCTTTTTTTTTTTTTTATAACTAAACCGTCACCAGAAAGAGATATAAACGTTATTTATTTATTTATTAGATCTCTAATTCACAGATTTAGTTGGAACTAAATCTATTTGGCAGCTTTCACCGCGTTTAGTGGTCCACACCAACTCCCCTGGCCTTAACGAAAATCGGGTCTAACCGACGGTGGAGGGAACTCCTGACAAAACCGCAGAGCCGGGAAATCGACCTAACAATGTTGTAAACTTGTTTCTGCGGAGCTAGTACATAAATCAGTCTCAAGCCAACCCTTAATTCAACAACTTGTTTTAGGCCTACATACACACCCTTTACGCTAGAATACGTTGTTAAAAACCCATAATTGCTGACTCAAGTTACAAATATTTGAGTCATTAGTGTAGGAAATTGTGAATAAACGCAGTATGGTGCTTAGAAAATAGTTTTTTTTTCGTAATGGCCAGTTTAATTATTCAGCCGGATATTTATCATTCTCCAATATTCCTCCATAGGTTCACACAGTTTTCAAAATCACTCCTTTCTATCATGCGAGACTGTGATTTGTTCTTACAGATCTTTCCTTACTTCTTTAGTATTAGCTTATGTGATCAACTAAAGTTTTTTCTCTTAGTTATCTCTTTCAAAAGATAGTAATCGAATTATAATAGATCATTGCGCAATCGTCCAAGTAATGCAAATATTCGTGATAATTAATAAGTTAATAAGTAAAATTGATTATACTCGTAAGACAATCTTCTTTTAGTTTTAATTTAATCTCTAAATCGAAAGACAATTAAGCTTTGTCTGAATTTATTGTAACTTTATGGCTGATTTATTGTAATCAAGTTGTATTAATTATCCAAAAAGAGTGTTTTTCCCGAAAAGAGTAAAATTTATGGTTGGTGAAATTGATTGATTACTAATTATTTTAATTAATCGTATTAAATGCACTGCTGTATTCGCATGCTAACCTAATTTATTTTAACAGTGTATTCCAAATCTTAATGGCGTTTATATTTTAAACCAACATCAAGAGAGAATGGCGGTGTGCACTTTGGAATGGAACATAAAATTCTTGTATACGCCGATCGAGAGACCCGCTAAGGCGTTGATGAGAGAAGCAGACCAAATTGGCTTACAGGTAAATGATGAAAAACAAAATACATGATAGTAAGCCGTAAAGTCCACCCCAGAAACAGCATCTGCGTGGATCGCAAATCGTTCCCGAAAGCAGATCACTTCGAATACCTTGGCTTCACAATAACCTCAACGAATGAACTAATATCTGAGATGGGCCAGCGTATAACAAGTGCAAACAGACCATTCTTCGCTCTCTCAAGAGTATTGAAATCCGAAGCACCTCAAGAAATTTAAAATTATGGGTGTATAATGCTGTAATAAAACCGATTCTGATATACGGCTGTGAGACATGGGCTCTCACCGGCACCCTGGAAAGAAGAATCGAGAGATGGGTAAGAAAAATACTTCGCACGATAACAGGAGCGGTATGGGATGAGGGTCTAAACTCGTGGAGGAGGACAATAAGGAATTGCTAACGGAAGCTGGTTAGTCGATATCTCACGATATGAAAGCAAGTAGGTTAAGATGGGGGGGGGGGGCATGAAGATTGAAGTAATCCTTCAGGACGCCTCTACAAAACTATGAATGCAACAATAGTTGGCAAGAAACCACGTGGAAGGCCAAAGACCAGATGGATAGACAGTGTCAACAAACATGCTGCGGAGCTTCATATAGGAGCCTGGAAATAAGCGGCCCAGGATAAACAAAGATGGAGAAGGCTGGTAAAGGCGGCTAAAGATTTACAAGGCCTGTAGAGCCAACCGAAAAAAAATATGTCCATAAAAAGTGATAAAGGGAGCCTCTCTCTATCTCACGGTCTTTTCTTCCTACTGATTTTTTTTTCTCTGTGAACTGCTAACATATATATAAATATTTAATTTTACAACCATATTTGAGGGAAAAGAAAAGTTACGCTGTCATGATAAAAAATATATAAGAGTACATACGTAGAAAAAAAGTCATTCAACATTAGCCTATTGAGGTTTGGACTTGAAAAGCGAAATTTTCCCCGAAAGGACTTTTGAAGAAAAAAAAAAGAACGTTTTATGCAAATTGACAGAGGTTTATATTTCTGACCGTGTGGGATGAAGCTAAATGAACTGTATCTGTCCGAAAGAGGAGAAAAAAACCAGGGAAAGGTGAGAGGCTAGGGCGACAATGAGTGCCATTGTGAAGGGCACAATAGGCTCGAGCCCACAATGAACTTAATTCCTCTCTTCTAATCCTCCCTTCGTTCCAGCTCTGATATTTCAGCCTCCCCTAAGCGTCCTGTCTGTCTCCTCCGCTATCTCTCTATGTAAATAGTTATCTCGGTTTTAGGGCTCTTGCAGAATGGACTAGCCAGGATTCGGGAGAACAAAGCAGTGGCGTATCCCTAAGCTGTTTCATTAAAGTAATACGGCAAAGGAACAAAACTAGTTAATTTTATAGAACAGTATATTTTGAATCTAGGAATAATGTATTTTCATGGAATCGACTGGAAAATACTCAGTATCTATACTTTGATAAGAAACAGTGAGCCCACGAGAAGGATCATTTCATACGAAGTTTGGTCAAATAGAGCTTCATATTATCACATAGTGTTTATTGATGGTCACTATAGTAATTGAAAAGTAGCTGGTATTTTTTTTAATTTATTAAATAATTAAAAAAAGTCTTAATTTTTTTAAACTTTTAAAAGTAATTGACGAATAGCAAAAATCAACTCTTTTATCACTTATTTTATGGATGATAGTCAACAATCCAAGGATGGTTATTAACGCTGAAAAATGTATTATTTATACCTTATAGATGTGTGAATGTTTGTATATTATGTATATTATGGGGATGTTTCGATTTTTATTTTATTTTCATGGTCATGCCCTAACAATAAGGAACAAAAAAATGAACTAAAATGTTATTCAATATTTAAAAATTTTAATCAACAACTAATTAAATTAAATTAATAAACGAAATTAAACACATATGATATCACAAAGTTGATATTAGCAATGCAGACATATTAATTTTACTTATGAATTCACGATGAGTTTGTAAACAATATCGCCATCCGATTGTACTTTAGAAGTCCAATAAATACTCATTTTAAAAATATGTTATATATATAATGTTATAATACATACATATACTATTATTATTCAATGAGAAATTATGTTTTATTTATTATTTGTATTGGAGTGCTACCGATGGGTAGTTTCTCCACAAGTGTTTTTTATGTCATATTGTACATATTACCAGATTTACTTGTTATGCATATATATTATAGTTGTAAATATCAATAAATTAAATTTAAAAAAAAATGTTATTTGAGCATTATTATGAGAACAGCAAAACGAAAAACTTCGAAACGATGCTCAGATATAGTTTTACAATAATTGAATTTAAGCTCCACTCGATTAACATCATTCGTAGTAAAAATTTATATTATAAACATTGAAAAAAAACAAATTATAGATATAAAGTTTGCTTATCCCTCATAGTAATTTGTTTGCAGGCATCGTTCTGGATTAACTGTCAAAATATCGTACATCTATTAATGGATCGAAGTAATTAAATATTACGGCGTAGACTATACATCACCCGCAACACCCAACGGTCATGAGGGTTTAGCGACAGTTTCGATCAGGGGCTTCGTTACACAGTCGCTTTTCAGTGAGCCCACATACATTATAAATTTTGTGACCGATTAAAATTTCAGGAAAAAAATTATTATTGGATATTGCATAATAAAAATAACAAAAAACATTACTCACTTCTCCTAAGCTTCTCAACATTGCATGTTGGAATTATTTTCATTCTTAATTTGGAGTACCAAATAAAAACATTAATTTTTAAATTTGTTTTACTAAAATATGATATTAAAAGAATTCCCTCTGCCTTTAATTCCTCTTGAATTTCACATACTACTTAAACAATATCAGTCGACAGAAAAATAATGAATTATTAAAGATCATTTTTTGATTTATAATCCTTTATATGATGATCATATGGCGTTATAAAATAGTAACAGCATTTTCTTAATCGGCGTTTCGAGGCGATTTCTTCGCTTGTGTAGATTCTGTATTATCGCTTATCGTATCTTATTTTCATTATCTCATTACACAGAGGTACAATTTTCTTAAATTAATACTTGTTTAGATGTCGTAAATTATTAATAGCAAAATTATATCTTATTATGAGAACATCATTGGAAAAATCCAAAAAACAAAAATTTAGTCTCTAAAATGAGGAAATAAAATAACTAATCAACGATTCTCCAAGACAGACATTCACATAAATAATTCACATCAATATATATCAATTGCGGGACATCTCACATCAACATTTGAAAAGACTTACTAATCATAGACACCTACTTCACTACAAGTCGTTCAGCAAAAAACTATATCTTGGTCCTAAATTCTAGTATATGTAATATGCTATATAGCAGATGTAATATGCGAGACTGGCAAGCCTAGCTGCCTGTGCATGAGTTGTACAATTTGTTTTAACTAACTTTAATTTAAAGGTTCCATTTCAAATGATATAAGAATAACTATATTTAACTAAAAGTTCATTTAATAGTTTCGAAGTAGAGCTTTGGGGCTCCACTAAGCCATCGAATTCTTCTCGTATCCAATCCCTACAATCCAAAATCCTTCGTAAAATCCTCAACACTCCTTATTTAGTTAGGAATAAAATCATCCATAACGGCCTTAATGTCCCATTTGTTGCTGATTTGGCCCGAACCCGGTATATATCCTTTCATAACAAACTTCATTCCCACTCAAACCCTCTAGTTTCAAACCTAGCTTCCTCTTTAATTCCCGATAATCCTCCGAGGCGTCTGAGAAGAAGATGGCCACGTGACCTTCTTAGTTGAACATGCGATTTGAGTTCTACCAGTGGGTAGTTTCTCTACTTGTCATTATGTATCATTCAGCCTATTTACTTGTTATATTACTGTAATATAATTGTAAATATCAATAAATAAATAATAAAAAAAAAATAGTTTCGCAACTGCTACTGGCAATGACATCAATGATTAGTAGAACTTTTCGATTTTCCTAAAATATTTTATTTATCATGTCTTGTTTTATGAAATGCATTGATTAAAAATACAAATGATCGAAATATTGTTGAACTCAATGGTGTAAATAATGCTAATTAAGGAAATAAATTTGACCAACGTCTATGAAAATACAAACATTAAATTATTCATAAGCTCATCATAAGTTCTGATTAATAAATAAACTACTATAATATAATAATTGTTTGGAGTATCCATGTATGTGAAAACTAGACTTTAGTAATTCAGTCTATGAAAATTAATATTAATATATATTAAGCTATATGTATATGATAAGATTTTTTTATCATATACATATACGACTGATATTTTCTATAAATAATATTAAATAATTTAGAAATTGAAAAACGACCACAGCTATTCCAAAGTCATAAGTTCCCGCTTCTGTCGGCAGTCCTCATGACAACATATATAATTATTTTTTTCCAATTGCATTCATATATTTTATATAAGTCTGTTTTTGCTCATTTTTACTGATTTACCATTTTTTAACAGCGATAATTTCTCATTACCTTCACCGTAAATAGAACAACAAGGAAAAAACCTAATCTCTTTGAAGATATTATTAGATGAAGCAGGGCTCCTCTCAATCTTAAAAATTACAATTTCAAAGCGGCCTTCTACTTGATGATTACCTTTGAAGGAAGTAACGGCCTTTTGGCGAGCCCCTAACAACGTATCTCCCGCAAAAATATGATTACAATATAATCGAGGTTTCTTGCCTTCGCTTTATACAAACACTGTTACTCTGCAATATGATGAAGCTTCCAATCATATTCGGTCAACCAGGGAGTAAAAACAATAAATGAAGACTTGGCAATTAAATTTAAAAAATAACGAAATTATAATAAAAGAAAATCTTATCATATGATTTTACGAGGAGAAGAATGGTTAAATAGTGTTTACTACAAGAAACTCTATTCGGGTTCTGACCATGTGAACTTCAGGTTCTTTATAGTTGAATTGCGCCTCTAAGAAGGCAAAGAATAAATCTATAGCATTAAAACTAAAATCCTTTATATTAGAATGCAATTAGTAAAATCGAGGGAAAAAGGCCTATTATAGTCTCCAAATACCGGAAAACAACTAGCCAGTCATTAACGATCAGCCAGATCATTAAACCATTAAATGATATAAAAATAATTACTTTTTGCAGAAAAAAATGCTACACACATCACATCTATACTGTAAACAGACTCAAAATAAGGATTATATGCTTTATAACTCTGAGGGCTAGTAGTAATTCTTCACCCCTAACTGAAAACAAACATTATCATAATGCAAGGAAACGAAGAAATAAGTGTAGTGTGTTTAAATTTTTTTTAGCGTAATTCCTGTATCTTTTACTTATGGAAATTTTTGAGATAGATCTACTTTGAATAAAATAGGTAATTGAAAAATATGTTGAATAATTATGAACCTCAGGTGCAAACTTTATTGTCACTCCTTAATCCAACAATGCTTGTAAGATATTAAGAATAAACAATTTTCCGGATTCTAAATTAAATGCATTAAGAATATCCCATAAACAACACCCCACATAAATTTGATATATAAATATAAAGAAATAATAAACCATTCTATGACAATTAGCAGTTCTCTGGTATCACAATCCAGTACATAATTAAAATGAAATTTACGAATTTAAATTACGTTTTGTTTTATTTAACATATCATTGACTATTTGTATTAATTCTCGCTTTATATTCTTCTATATAAACAACACTAAAATGTGCTACATAGTGGGGCGAATTACTGGCCCCAATGATTTTCTGGAAATCTACGTCCACTCAATCAACTCTTCTTTTATCACGTGAAAACTTTTGGGAACCCCGTAGTCCATCTAGACGCATGCCTTACATATCTGACATCAAATCCTTAGTTATTAGGTGCTATTGTCCACCTCAAGGTTTTTTTTTCAAACTCAATTAAATGTTCATACGCACAGGTTTCACGTGTTATTATTATTGACAGTGGATTGATTCTGGAACGGAATATAGTTTCCTGGAAGGTACTGTACTCTTGATCTACTTTCAAAGATTATGGGGAAAGCTTGGTGATTACAGGAATATTTACTATATCATCTTCGATTTTCCAAGAAGCAATGCCACCATTTCAAGAATACTAAAGTATTCTGGACTTAATGTCATTTAATAACTATTAGTGTTTATTTATTTGTATGTAGTTATATGAACTTATTATTAAAAAAGTATTTAATGTTAATATATATTTATTCAATGTCAATATTTTATACGGAAGATGATAAATCAACGGATCTTTGATACAAAAGTCTCTAGGCTATTGTGTGTTTTTAAAACGTCTTAATAAACAGTAATAACGGAAAAAAATCAAACTGGAAAAATATTAACTAAACAAAAATAAAAATATGAACGGGAGAAAGTTAAAGATAATTAAGTTATTTTGAAAATTTTAGGAGTTTCGATCGATATGCCATTACTTAAAGGTGGTTCTTTAAGCTATACATTCCATTACTTTCTATTTTTTAATACAAATTTGTTTTCGATACTAGCTTTAGCAAGGCATTGTGTCATTTGTTTTCTATTGCATATACAAGAAAATCATAACCGCGAAATTAATTGTAGCTTTCCTGATCCCCGTCAATTCTCTGTCTTAAACTATATCAGAAAAAAATTATTAATAGGTGATGTATTATTTTAAAAATTAATGAAGGGTCTTGGGTTCAGTAGAAATTCAACAGTTTCTAGTGCAACGGTTTTGAAGTGATGTGATTTGTCCTAAATCATGGTTTTCCCCAATTTAGTGTTCAATTTTATAAGAGGCTAGGCGAGCACGGAAATCCTCTGTTGTTAAAATATTGAATAATCTATCGGCACGACTCAGTATTCAACCACTGAGGAACCCCACCCCCTTAAATATTATTAAATAATAAAAATATGACCAATTTCTGTATAAACCTTTGTTCTTCTCGACTGTGAAAATTAACGTTACCCGTTTTTAATAGAAGCATGAGACATAAATAAAAGAGGGAATTATAATTTTTCTTAATTCTTTTTATTATTCCCAAAGGAGAGAGGGAAAAAAATACCTCAGTTGGGTGAAAAGGAGCCAATTTTCGCAGAATTTCTTGCGAGATTGGATCATCGTTCATGAAAATTTATAACACTTCTGCTCTTCTCAACCGTTTTAATTGCGCTTTGATCCCTTTTTGTTACGTAATCAACCGGTCCTACTGTTACATAATCCCATTAGTGCAATAAATTTCCCCGTTTAGTTAATATTCAAACCGGCAATACGAGAGGTAAGGATAATTAATTATCGTATAAATTCTATGCCTACATTGATTCATAAGAGCAGAAAACCTTTATAACGTATCAGGGTTATGGTTTATGGGGAATGAGCATAATAAACTTAACAAAATAAAAGTTGATAGGGTTTCGAACATTAAAATAAATATTTTTATTTTGAACAGAAAAGATTTGGCCCTGGCTGGGATTCAACCCCGGGTCGTCCGCCTCTCCATGGCTGCGCTCTTACCATTTGAGCTACTAGGGGTCGCCTCTCAGTCAGGACAAATCCTAACCATTAAAATAAATAATTTAACAAATAACAAAACATAGTTTTAAATTTATGTGGAATTCCTTGAGGCGTTGACATGGACATGTAATCTGCCATGAAAAGGTAATTTTACAGAACGTGGAAAAAAACTGTTTTGACAAATTTCTTCAAGTAGAAAATTTTGAGACAACATTTTTTTATGATAAATATGAAAAAAAAATGTTTTAACTTACTACCTTTTTCAAGTCAACTCCTCAATTATAGGCCCATTTATTCAGACACGTTAACATTAATCAATGTCCAACGACATAATAAGAAAAATTTAAGCATAGCTTTAAAATTTCAAGGCAGCTGAGATCTGCAACAGTCCACGTTTATCGACTTTATCACTTTGGAATCATAAAATGTATTTTTTGTGTTTATAATGAAATATAAACTAAAATAACAAGACACGAATTGGAATCATTATATATAATTAAATTATTGTTTGATTATACACAACAAAAACTATTAGAAGAAACAAATTTAAAAGTAAATGTATAGTATCAACGTATTGATATTAAATGATCGACAATTTTATTCGCAAATAAAAGCAGGATTTATGAATTTGAAGAAGGCTGGACACAAAGAACCGAGTATAAATACCTAATTAGTTCTAATTTTTCGGACCGATTTCTTGTAATGTAATGTGAAAATTACACGATGTTCGATAGAGAGATGCTATTACATGTTGAAATTGAAAACCGAATACGTGGAACGGGTTCTAAATGAGAAAGATATATCAGGTTTCTTGATGTAACCAAATATTTTAAACGAAAGGCAGAGCTCGCATAAGCATTAAAATTAATTGATATCGTATTTTGGGTTCCACGAATTCTTTCCATAATAGCTAAATATAACTAAAGCAATAACACTATTTTCATTTTAAAATTCCAGTTATCAAACTAAAAGAATTCAATTTTAATTTATATAAAAAACATGGAAATCAACTATCATTGAGTAAAAAAAAAAGTTAATACTATTTTTGTCGTTAACCATTTAAATACACTTAAAGATATCAATTTAAATAGTCCAAGTGGAAAAAACAAACAATCGATTCATCCATATTCAAGGATATAAATGGTTCGTGCCATTACATGACCGATTTAGTTTTATATTGGATAACTGTTTTACTAATCAGTGAGAATATTTCAAGAAGTATTTTCATTGAAATCTTCCAAGATAATTGATTTACCTTCATTACGAGAAAAATAATGATAATAATCGTGAAATAACATTTAAATGATTATCAGGAAAGTATAATATAAATATAAGCATAGTATAAAGTATAAATACTAGTCAGAAAACTAATGAACATTTTCCAATAGATTTCAAAAATCTATAGAAACTAGAAAAAACATTGTAACCAATTACTCGCTGAGCTCAATAGCTCATAGCTTTGCGATTGTGTTAAATTTAATTGTTTAATAAGAGTTTGCCTCAGGGTTCGTTAAAGTGGTGCAGGATTAATCTGAATCACTACAACCCGTGAAGGGTCTGAGGGCCAATGCATGGTAGCAACTGTACTGTTTCTTGGACAACGGTTGTTCAGGAAGGTGTTTGCCCTAGACACCTGGGACCGCCAGATTTCCCCCTTTTTTATAGGTACCCATTTTATTGAGGCTGGGTGAGCCCCAGGAGAGTCCTAGATCCCATATGACCTATCTCCGACCGCATAAGGTATAACCGACTTTAATAGGTTAAATAAAAGTCTGCATAAGGTGCAGCATTACGTATACAATATAATAAACATTTTAAAAATGTAAATGGCGTTACGGTTCAAAATGAGATGAACCAAAAACAACTATAGCTATTATAAGAAGTTCACTTATGGGATCAACAAGGCATTTGCATACACGACAAACTAGCAAGGGCCTTTATCGAAAAACTTTCTCTCATAATAGTAACTATAAACTTGGTAAATTTTTAACGAGCCCATAACATTCAACGACGCAACAACAGGTGACAGGGTCTTTTAAATTTCATTAGCTTTTGTTTATGAGGCTTTAATGGGAGGTGGGTTATATTAGAAAAAAGTTTAAGTTAAAGGAAGGATGGAGTGGCCAAGTTGAAGTTGCAAGTTAGAAGTTTAGGGAACTTGGCCGGGCACACACGGGGCTTTATATATTCGGCTAGGGATGAAGATGGATCGCGGGCATTAAAGCATCAATTACTTTAGGGGTAGGTCCAATTACTGAAGTCTTTTGTTATCTTGATCGCAGCTCGTTGCGAGGCAGTCGAAGGCCTAATCAGCGGCTGTCTTGAAGAACTGTGGCTAGAGGAGGGTAATTGTCCAAATCTAATTATTTTCTTTAATATCCTTCCCCAATTAGCTGGATGATTTTTCTCTCTCGATGTAATTTATCTCTAGGTAATTTAAACTACCAATTAAAAAGGTATAAATATCCGGGCTGAGTGATTATCAAATATTTGTCAAATGAGTTTTCCTTATAAAAACAAAAAGGGTATTAAAAGTGTAGGGCCATTTTTACTTTGGGTACGCCAATTACTTTTACTAGTTTAAAAGTAATGATTTTCAATTACTTAATAAACTTGAACAAAATTACTAGATACTGGTTTTGAGCGTTTTTTTCTACATTTTTCCTGCTATTGTAAAACTTATTTATAAAAAGTAACTGTAATTAATTAAAATCACTCTTCTTTAAACATGTAAAGGTAGTCCGGAACATGTATTCACACTTATGGTGCTTGTACATGTAAAATTGCAAATAAAGTTGTTGTTGTTGTACAAGATACTTATGCAATCACCAGCCGTTGTCCATGAAACAGTACTGTCTCTACCATGTGCTAAACGCCAGACCCTTCATGGATTATAATGATACATTCAATTTTAAGATAGTTGTATTTAAAAGGAAAATAGTTAACTGGATATTCTAATAATAGTATGAAATGGTCAGATTGGTATGAATGGTATGAAATAAGATAATTTAATTCTATAAACAGGATTAAGTAAGAATTCTGAAAATATCATTTTTTCTGATGATTTTTAAGATATAAAAAAAAATGACATAAAATTAATTATTTAAAAAATACATACTGCATTTTTATAATATTTTTTCGTGCAATTCACTGTGAAATACAACATAACTTAAACTAATATTACTTATAATTTACGAAAGTAACACATTTAGTAAATACTTTTCATATCCAACTATTTAAGTTATTTTTAAATAATCAAGATGTCAGGCATAGTGGAGTGGTGTAAGATAACTTAGTTTTTATTACCTTTATGTAAATAACATTTAAAAAATATGCACCGAAAGAACAATAATTATAATAATAATAATATCGTAATAAGCATAACTGTCTAAGGTTATTTGTTGTTATATAGTTCATAAATATACTCACAGTTCATAAGATTGTGATTGTATTATATCATTCAAACCACATACCTGAAAAAAATAAATTTGTTTATAACAACAAAACTAAAATAATACAACTCATACATATAGCTTTTACTACTATTATTAGATTTTATTGTACCCCCGTATATAAATCAAAGTAATCAGTTATAGAGAGGGAGGTTCAAACTGTAATGACATTTACCAATTTTTGTAATGCTCCGTTGTAACCTTTTTAATTTTGTATTTTCTCACGGGATTTCGAATATTAAAAATATATATTATTTATTATTTATTTATAATTTAATTTTTATTTGCACCTGCGCAATTGCGCATTCAGCAAATTTGATACTAGTGTTTTTCACCTTGATTTTCTACTTGAACTTCTTTATGATGATGTAGTAAAAATATAAATATCAATTGGTGAGTAGGTCTCTTGGCCAATTTCTTTTTAATCTTTTCCTATCCAGTCCAGGTAACAGGGAGTAGGAAAGCGGAAGAACGAGTGGATTTGGGTGATGTTGTGTCGATGAGTGGAATGTCATGTATTTGTTATGAATATATGATTTTATAGTGGGAATGTTCATGTCGTTGTGTATGGTGTGATTCGAAATATACCATGGTGCATTAACAATTTTTCTGAGAATTTTGGACTGTGCGGTTTGAATCTTGTGTATGTGGACTTTTTTTGCTGAACCCCAAAGTTCTGCTCCATATGTCCAAATAGGTTTCAGTATGCTATTATAGATAAGTCGTTTGTTCCGTAAGTCAAGTGAAGATCTGTAGTCCAGCAGATGTGATAGTTGTTTGTACCGTCTAGTCAATTCTTGTCTCTTTAATTTGGTATGTATGTTCCATGTAAGTCTTTTGTCCAAGTATAGTCCGAGATAACGTACATAATTTTTGGAAGGTACTTCGTCGTTGTCAATTTTGACTGCTGGACATGAAGCTTTGCGTAGAGAGAAGGTTATATGGCTCGATTTCGAGGCGTTTATTCGTATTTGCCATTTATAGAACCACTTTTCTAAGTCAAATAAATGATTTTGAAGAGCTATAGATGCTAAGTTTGGGTCTCTGTGAGAAGAAATAATAGCTGTATCGTCAGCGAAGGTATAGATGTTGGTGTAAGGACGCTCCGGGATATCAGAGGTGTAAACAGAATAGAGGATGGGGCTTAAAACACTGCCTTGCGGTACTCCCCTGCATTGAGGAAAGAAGGAGGAAATCGAAGAGTCAACGGAAGTACAGAAGAATCTGTCGTGGAAATAAGATTGAAGAATTAAAAAGTATGTAGGAGGTAAGTGAGGTTTTATTTTCCAGAGAAGACCCTTGTGCCAGACACTATCAAAAGCTTTTTCAATGTCAAGAAAAATCGCAGAGCAATATTCTTTTTTCTCAAAAGCGATAGATATTGCATCCACGATACGATGACACTGTTGTACAGTGGAGTGATAAGAACGAAAGCCAAATTGGTGGTTCGGTATCACTCCGCTATTTTTGAGGATAGGCTTTATGCGATTAAGGAGGAGTTTTTCAAATAATTTAGACATTATAGGGAGGAGTGCAATTGGACGATAAGATGAAGGATCAGTGACAGGTTTAGAAGGTTTAGGTATCATTTTAATCATGGAAAGTTTCCAAAGGAGCGGAAAATAAGTTGTGCGCATGATTGAATTATAGATGAGGGTAAGAAAGAGAACAGCTTTTCGAGGTAAGTGGCGAAGGATGAAGGGAGTGATGAGATCATAGCCAGGAGCTTTTTTGTTTGGCATTTTGTTCAGTACTTGATAGATTTCTTTTGGATGAAACGCCGGAGGAGGGAGTGATAAGGGTAGTGCTGTTGTCAAGTCGCCATGTATTTTGTCAGTTAGGTTGTTATCCTGGATATCATTTGCCTTAAATGTATGAGAAAGATGTTTTGCAAATTCATTAGCTTTTTCTTCGCTCGTCATCGCCCAAGTGTTGTCTGTACGTCTAAGAGGATATTGAACCACCTTTTGCTTTAGAATACTCCTTGTAGCGGTCCATACTTGTCTGTCTCTGTTGTTTATAGAATTTAAATAGTCCTTGTAACTGTTGTTTTTAAATTTTGATAATTCTTGTTGAAGGTTTCGGGTTAGTTTGTTGAGTTTTTTTTTGTATGAGGGGTATCTTGTTCTTTGCCATAAAGCTCTGATCCTACGTTTTTCTTTAATAAGATTTCGTATTGGTTCAGGTAGGTAGGAATCAGGTTTTGGTAAAGTCGTCTTTGGTGTTGTGGAATACCAAACTGCGTTTTGAATACATTCAGTCAAGTGGTTAACAGCATTGTCCAGGTCGTCGGCTGTACGTATGTTAGTATTAAGGGTAATTTTATTGTTTAAATAATTTTCAAACTTATTCCAGTTTATATTGCCATTTATTAATGCCAAGGGTGCAGGTTTTGTAAATGGGTGGTTTGATAGCTCGAGGAAAACTGGACTATGATCTGAAGAGAGATCAGAAAGAGTGGAAACGTTGGAGTGTTTAAGTGGCAAGGAGTTTGTAACAAAGAAATCGATAACATCGGGTGATTTTGATATTGCGGTAGGCCAATAAGTAGGTTCAGAAGGGGAAATAGTAGAAAGTTTTAGTTCTTCTATGCATTTATTTAGCCTTTTCCCGCGAGTATTTGAAATTCGAGAACCCCATCTAGTATTTTTAGCATTAAAGTCACCACCAGCTAAAAATGGTTTACCAATAGATGAAAACATATTTTTCAATTCATTTATAGATATAACTTTGTTCGGAGCAATATAAACGGAAGAAATTTTTAGCTGATATTTTGGAGAAGTTAAGCAAATAGTGGTGAACTGAATTGTATTCGTAGAAGTGGAAGGAACAAAGTGATGATTCAACGACCTAGCTACAACGATTGCAGTACCTCCATGGGCCGAGTGATCCGGATGGTCTGTTCTGTATACTTCGTATCCATGGATTTTGAATGTTTGTTTGTCTGTTAAATGAGTTTCAGTTACAAGTGCAATGTTTATGTCGTGTTCTTTTAGGCAAGTTTCTAGTTCGTATTTTCGATGGAGCAGACCATTGGAGTTCCAAAGGAGTATTTTAAGAGAAGGTAATAGAGTTTTAGCCATAAGAAGGATTCTGAATGACAGAGGAAGTTAATTTAGTGAGAAGTTCAAGAATAGGAGATAAAAAGGATTTGAGTTCAGAAAGCAAAGATTCAATAGAAGATTTTATAATCGAAGAGATGTCGAAAGATAAAGAAGGTGGGTATGAAGAAAGAGTGGAAGAATAACTCCCTGTTACCTTTGTAGCTGTTTCTCTAGTTCTCTCCAACGAAGAAAATTGTTGAACTGGATTTAGGGCTGATTTTGCTGGTTCATTTGTTAAGGTTACCATTTAATATATATAAAAATATAAATAAACTAAATTAGTTATAAAATCCCATTAAGTTTTTATGGAAACTGAAACTACTTGATTAATCAATTAAATTTTCATTATATCCTTTTTCTTTCCTGCATTTTCTCATTACGACATTAAGACATAATGGAAAAGACTTGAGTGAAGAAATCTTTATCAAACTTGTGATCGATCGAACAAAATAGTGTTTAATTGATTATATAATTAGCAAAAGAGAAGTCGTTCTGTCAAAACTAAGGTATAAACCTATCTTAAATGCTAATTACATTTTCGTACAAATCGTTTTTTATATCTTCATATATATCCACACTCAGATCATGTTTGAAATATAAGCGTATGGCAGTGAAAGTGATAAATAATAATATTGTTACGGTCAGAGATAGGGAAAGACCGGCTGAAGGGATTAAGACCGATTAGACGGGCCTCGAAGGGCCTAGAATCTCCCCCACTCTCTTCGGGCAGTCTCGAACATTCGATGGGCCTATATATGCCGCCCGGCTGAGCCTTAGCAGTCAGTCTGTAGTAAGTGAGTAATAAGGTAGTAATGTTGTGACAGTCCGTGTGAGTGACAGTGACAGTGACAGTTAGTGGCCATGTGATAAGTGTAATAAACTGTGTGTCAGTTTGTCATATTTGGAGAGTTTTACGATCGGTGGACTTTAATTAGCGAACTGTAAGTGTTAATTTTTAGTAGTCAACTATAGTGTAACATTATTGTATTTGTACAAAATTTGACTTTTAGTAACATGTTAAAATACTTAACAATTTTTTTTTTTTTTTAACTCGAAGAACAGCTTTTAAACTCAATTTTGAGGAATCTATTAACACCCACCATTCCTATGGATGGGAGCGGAGTGGCTCAGTGGTTGAGCACTGAGTTGCCATGCCGGAAATCCGGGTTCAAATCCCGCTGCGGGCAGTTACTTTTATTTAGTCTGTTTGCAGCGGGAGATGGATCATATAGGATCTAGGACCCTCCTGGGGCTCACCCAGCCTATATAAAATATAAAAATAGGGTACCCATAATAAGGGGGAAAAACCTGGCGGTTAGCGTGACCTAGGACAAGTCACCTCCTTGCAGAACCGTTGTCCATGAAACAGTACAGTCTCAACCATGTACTGAACCCCCAGACTCGTTCACGGGTCGTAGTGGTACAGGAAAAAACAAATTTATATAAATAGTTTAGTTATTTAGTATTAGCAACATCTTATATTATTTGTATGATAATAATAGTAGTAGTAAATAGATAAGAGTTAAGCCTAGGTTATAATCTGTAGAATATTGTTATTGTAAATTGATATTAGTTTAATAATTTAATTGTTTTAAATAATTTCCTTGTAGTCTCTTTAATTTGTTAATAAATTTTAGTACCTTGAATTTAGCAATCGGTTAATTCATTTTACACCCAGTAGCCCGTAACAATATTTTAAGTTATCAGACTATATTATTAAATAAAGACAAACAATATTTAACCTTTACAAGCTATAACGAATAAAATATTGCTTAGTTTTGATGATTTTTTTCAATTTACAAATTAAAAAACATTCTAACCTGGAATCCTTATACGAGACTGAAAAGACAAGAAACCGCTCGACGTTTCAGGCTACTTCAACACTTACTAGACAAACGCTCTAAGCTCCCAATTAATTACAAAAGACTCATCTACATGACCATCATACGACCTATTTGGACCTACGGAGTAGAGCTTTGGGGCTCCACTAAGCCACAGAATTCCTCTCGTATCCAATCCCAACAATTTAAAATCCTTCGTAAAATCCTTAAGGCTCCTTATTTTGTTAAGAATAAAATCATCCATACCGACCTTAATGTCCCATTTGTTGCTGATTTGGCCCGAACCCGCTATCTATTCTTTCATAACAAACTTCATTTCCACTCAAACCCTCTAGTTTCAAACCTAGCTTCCTCTTCAATTCCCGATAATCCTCCGTGATTCATTCTTCGTACATCCTTTGTAGAAGATGGCCCGGTGACTTCTTAGTTGAACTTGTGATTTGAGTACTACCAGCGGGCAGTTTCTCTACTTGTCATTTTCACATGTCATTATGTATCGCTTAGCCCATTTACTTGATGTATTGTTTTCTTATACAGTTTAAATATCAATAAATAAATTTTTAAAAAACAAAAAAAAACATTCAATTTACTTAAAATTAATTACTAATCATTAAGGCTGGCTGATTTCTAAAATTTAAAAATAAACATCGGTGCAATTCCAGTATATCAAAAGTGAAAAACACCTCTCTTTTTAGGTTAGTTAAAAAAACTCTTTCAATATTCATTTATAATCAGTGCGTATCTTAAAACCTATATTACTTATGTCATTAAGCGTGATTTTGTAACTTGAATATGACTCTAAATGAATTTTACATTAATTATCCGTTTCATATCAAATCCGATACTTTGCATTTGAAACGACGAAAGATCTATTTTAAATAATTGAGTAACTGGTGTCGATAAGTGTATGTATTAATTCCTGTTAAATGTGAATTGATTGAAAAATGTTTTAGCAAACACATATAGTCGCATGGGGTGAAACACTAGTAATTCGTATAAGAGAGAGAATGCAGGAATCCTCAGAGGACGTGCAGGGTTGCATACATTAGCTGAGAATTATGCGATTATAGGTCCCAAGTGTTGTTTATCCTGAAGATAAATTAATCACGTCCATTCTGCCTATCACTGTATTGTTGATACTGCTTTCATAAATATTAAGGAGGCGAACTGTTAATATATTCAGTTATCAACATTTTACTAAATACGTGGCTCGATAATCTTCGAACATCAATTATTGTTTCCTATGGATAAAACTGCATGAGTAAAGTATTTTTAAGGTTTAAGAATATTTGAGGCGTTGAGGATCAAAAGGGGATAAATAATTTTTTTTAAAATTAACTTTTTCACATTTTTTGATAGGTTAGACAAGCAATATTTTATGCTTCCGAAACTTTAATTTCAGAATTTGACTAAACTAAAAAAAAAATGAAAAAAGTTAATATTTTATGTTTGAGTTATCCGTTTTTGACCTTGAATGCCTCGTTTGTACCAATTGTAAATAAGCCTATGTAAATTCCAAATCCAGAATCACAAAATATGGCAGGCTATAATATGGCAGATTACACATAACTTTAAATACATATAAATATTCAATTCCTGATTTCTGGTAACTGAAAAAAAACAGGAATTCATCCAATTTTTTTCCAGATAAATGATAAAAAACGAACAAAGCAAAAATTATAATAAGAATTCTTATTTATTACTCCGATAAGGAATTATTATTACTGCGACAATTTTAACAAACCTCTTTTGATCATCCTTGAACCTATTCTGACTAGCTTCGACGTAACTTCTATTTGCATGTCGATAATTTCTTTCGTTTTTTTCAAACTCAAAAACGGTTAATCGCGGAAATGAAACAATAGGTAAAATACCGCTCTGACTAACAAGTTAAACATTACTTCTGGTTAAAATAAATTGTATATGTTATTTACATTGAAAAAAAAACAACTGTGAAATAAAAGCTTATAATGAAATTTGTTAATATTTAAATATGTTTTTATGGACCAAAATTTGTTGTATGCTACAAGTAAGGAAACACTTAATGTGGTAAAAAAGTAGCCAAAAATAGTGGTACATTACTCTTTTTAAAAATGAATCAAATGAAAAATAATAAATTTCTTCAAAACTTTTTAAGGCATGCGACATACAAAAGAACGAACATGCAAAACACCTACATAAAAGTAAAAGAATATTAATATCTAATATCGATATTATTCCTGTGATGTGTAAAGGGAATTAAACAATATAGAACGAAATATTAAATGGAAACGTGTAATTTATATTTCAAAACCCCAGACAAACTTCGTTGAATTAATCGGGTAGTTTATCAGATTTAATTCCAAATGGCATTCACACTATTCCATGACAGCCTGACTTGTTGAATTAAGACCTCTGACCAAAAAAATAAATAACAAGGCCAAAAATATTCGAAAATATTTCAAATCCTGAGGAATTTCGGATTTACTGGATGACATAGATCAGCGGCTACAAAGGACAGGGCTGCCAAATGGCATCGCGGTTCCCGTCAGATAATAAATTTCGAGATATTTATCGCCTGTTATATATCCTATAGCTCTTGCCGTCCCTCCCATCTCTGTCTTGTTCCTGACTAATTAGATCGAAATTAGAGGATTAGGAATTAGAAATATACACATTTATATCGAATATGATTGATTTATTTATAGATTAAATCTAGGACAACAATTGTGGAGAGGGATGATTTGTTCGAGATCACGCTCAATCGCCAGGTTTTCCCCCTATTTTAGGTACCACTTAATTGAGTCTGGGTGTGCTTCAGGAGGGTCTCCAGATCTCAAATGATTCATTCCCAGCTATTAACAGATTAAACACTATCTGCCACCGCCGGATTTGAACCTGGATAGGATTTAAAACTGGATCTTCGGCACAACAACTCAGTGCACTACAACTTAGCTATTCACCCCTTTATATATAATTACATTATACAAAATGAAAGTTGGCCGCGTGACTAGGCTCCCTAAATAGTTTCATGAATAATCACACGCTGAAATCTATGATGCCTATTAAGACTATTACCATAATAAGTTTTAAAAACAACTTATACTTACACTTTTCATTAATATAACCTGGAAGACAATACAATATAAGGAAAAAACTTGGCTGTACTAGATATATCCAAAAAATGCGGCAAACTACTACACAATTTTTGTTATAATAACACTAATATAATTATTAAAACTATTCCTAAACCAATAAGCCAAGAAAAGCAAAGAAAGAAAACAGCATGACTGTCAAATATTTTTTTTAACTTTTCCTTAATCTTCATAAATGGCTGTGAGCCATACCTTGGCGAATAAAACCTTCGATTTTGAAGTAATATGGCTTACGGTTATGTCGTGTCAAATTACAGAAGAATAAACGCGGACTACAAAAAACATATAATTATTAGAATTATGTTTTTTTGTTCGATTTATGGATTATACTTAAATTATCATATTTTGTGGTTAATGGATGTTTATTTATTTATTTTCGCGAATTTTTAAGTTTCTTTAATAAAAATAATGCATCTTGAAGAAACGATAATATTTATTTGATATAAATATTTCTTGATTGATTTGATTTATATTACTATATTCTTAATAATCCATTGAAGGTAACGACTAATGAATGGGATGAGTGATACTTTGTTTACATATTCTATTTGGTGTTTGATAGGAATTACCGTAGAACAACCAAAGGGAAAAATAAAAATTACGATTGCAAATTATAACGATAATTTCATGTAATTATAAGATAATTAAGGAGGGCGTAATAATTTCATCTTATTACTGGTTACCAAAATTTGAAGGTTGAGTAAAATAACCCATTACTGATAGAGCAGGAGAAGTAATCATCTGCCACAACTAGATTTGAACCCATGCCCAGGAAACCATCAAGCGAGCCATACTCTCTGAGCAGCCTTAATCTCTATTGGTCAACAAAAGTTGGTTAATTATGCTAAAAATAGATTAAAACAAAAAGATTGTGCCTGCTCTTCTTTTACAATTTAATTTATTACATAAATAAACAATGTCTGTTTATAAACACGGCAGAAACCCTTAAGATTTCGCTTAATGAATGTTCCGGAAAATAAATCTAAGAGGATTGAAATTTAGCTAATTAGTGAAAGTAAAGAAGCTTAGCTCACATTTTATAAATAAGGGGGTGAAAAGTGGGAATAGATTCCTTAATCATAATGTTTAAAAAGTACATACTCTTTAATAAGTTGAATATTTAAATCCAGTTTATAGATTTCATACTTGCATAAATCTTAGATGCGAAAAACATTTACTAGCAATATGGAATAATGTTAAGCACCTCTTTTGAAAAAAATAATAATTATCGGATAATTTATATAAAATTGAACGTATGTCATAAAAGCTAAAGTTATCACATACGTAATTTTTTGTATTTTTAATAATTTGGGTAATGAAAGGCAGTTATAAGAGAATCGCGATACATTGCGATATATATGTATCAAGCCTGTTGATGGATCACAATAATATATGGAATCATGCTTTAGGTTACAATAAATATATCAATTGAGCATTAGATCAGCCAACATATCAGCGCGGTAGTTTCAGAGAATTGCGTGTAACTTAATGCAAATTCCTATTTCAATTATTACTTACTACAGGTTTTACTGTGATGTAAATAAACGACAATTTAGAACGATAAGGTTGGTTTCACTAATGATTCATTCCATTTTCCATCTAGTCTTACTCATACACCGAGACGGATGTTAAATATATAAAAAGATAATTTAGTAGTAATATAATCGTTACATAAAACCATTTTAGTTATATATATATATATATATATATATATATATATATATATATATATATATGTACTTATTCAGATAGCCAACTCGAGACAACTGAACTCGAGAAAGCTTAAAAGAGGCTTTCATAAAAGAACTGATAAGAAACTTTAATATCATGACATGAGAAAAGGAAGGAAAGCCATTCATGTACTCCCTCATAGTACTATTTTCATTTTGATGCTATATCACATGAATTGCAGAACGGTTGGCCGATAGTTCAATGCCTTTTAATAGAAGTTGGGACTGCGTAATCCTTCTGTCATAATTCAATTTTGTTTATTTTGTAGCACTTGTTAATAATAACATTTCTTCTTCCTTGGGATCAGTAACTATAAAATCAAAATTTTTATTTGACTCTGTTAGAAATTATTTTTTACTAAAGGACATCGATATTCAAGTTGAAATAAAAACTACACATAAAATAAGATACAGAACTATATAGAAAAATAAAAAATACTGTGATACTACAACTCACGAAGGATCTTGACAGGGCCAGGGCAGATTTTAAACCAACTGTTGTGAAGAGAGATGATTTGGCCAAGATCAAGCTCAACCGGGAGGTTGCTTACTACTATTAGGTATGTTAAATGGATTTTAAGAGTACGCCTTTCATGTCATTCTGTATTATACTGTCAGAAAATCTGCTTATTGTCAATTATTTGTATTTGAAAGGTATTGATGAGAATATATAGTGAAAAAACTTCGGCTGGGTTAGCCCTGGGAGGGTCTGAAGATTCTACAAAGTCGATCTACGGGTGTAAGCCTTCTTTTTATTATCTATCACATCAGAATAACTTACGTGACTAGTTTTAACGCCTTTCTAACTATGAACATCATATGAAATACGTTTTTCTCATATATTGTGTGTTATGTTTATTGTAATATAGAAAATAACTTCATAAATTGGAATCAGGCTTACTTATCATATCCCTGTTTGCTATTTTCATATAAAATGTTTGCTTAGTTATAACACGCATCCACAAACCAGATTATATATTTTTTAAAATAATGTAATTAAAAAATTGATTATAATGAAACGCATAGCCCCAGAAGACAACGCTACTTCCTGGATCTGACCAGATGCATTCATCTCTTAACCCTTCCATTTTTCCTACACTACTCATCCATAATGACCTTTATGCCCCTTTTGTTGCTGATTTTGCCCGAATGCGATATCAATCTTTTCATGACAAACTTTATTTCTACTCAAACTCACTAGTTCCAAACCTAGCTACTTCTTCAATTCATGAAAATCCTCCGTGGCGTCTGATATGATGTTGGCCTCGTAACCTCGTGACCTAAGTTGAAATTGTTATTTGAGTACCTGCTACCACTGGGTAGTTTCTCTGCTTGTCTGTTTGCTTCTATGTATTATTCCTGCTATTTACTTGTTGCATAATTATAATACAGTTGTAAATTTCACTGAATAAATTAATTTTTTTTAAATTTACATGGTATGTAGGAGAAGTTTAATACCATATATTGTATTTAGTATAAATAACTTCCAATGATCGTGTAGGTTTTGAGCCTTTTAAAAGGAGATAAGGACAAGGTAGGATATATCTGATTGTGAGAATGGTATACTTATGTATCTTACGGACCCGAAGTGGATATTGTTGGGATGCGAGGAGCAGCTTGAGGATAGCTCTCCGCCAATCGCAGATATCCTGATGGCCGATCGTGCTCTGAATCGGCGAGCTTTCCTGTCTTCTATACCTGAGTCACGTGTAGCCAAAGCCTCCACGAGGCAAACCGTTTTGGCAAACACGTCTATGTCCTGGCTGGATTCGATATTCAAGGAGATTGATAGTCCTATCTGGTATTTCAGAACTGACTTCCAGTCAATGTTTAGGATTGCTCGGTTCGTTATATTTCTTCAATTGCAACAATGTTAATGCACCGGCTATGTTTTCAAAAAATAAAAATGGCATATTAATATAGTTAATTTTGGGATGTCATGAATAATTATTGTTGATACTCAAACTTATTTATTTCAATGTCTTAACTTTGTTTTAAACAGGATTCCTTCCAGAGGTTAGTTGTGTGCTTACCAATTTACTAATCAGTCACACTTAATACCTTAAAGGAACTATGGTAATAACAGTAATGGATGTATGGAGAATAAGGAATTATATACAAGACTCAATCCTTAAACGAAATATAATTTATAGATATTATTTCGGAGACTATTAATACAGACATTGAGAAATTATTATTAATGATTCAGAATGAGTCTTGCTATATAGTTCACACATAAAATAAATTAGCTCTTATCAGAATTTTACAAAGGGATACTTCTATATTTCTTTGACTGGTCCGGCGTGACCTTTTGTTTTTTTCGAATCACATTATACACAACGACTTGTTTTTTCTCTTTCCTACTCTCTCTTACGCGAACTTCTTATAAGAAGATTAAAAATGGTCTAGAGATATGCTCAGAAAACATTATTCAGTTAAACAATTCATGCAAATCAAGAAGAAAATAAAAGCAGAGCGATCAAATTTGGGGTGTGCGACACAGCGCATCTTCAATTGTATCCTCATAGAATAAATAACATTTTTATCAATTATGCATATCATTTACAAAAAATACAGTTAGAGAGAGTTATTTTTTTTTCTTTCTACACAAAAAGAATTTGAAAAATCTAAGAAAGTACGACAATGTCCTTTAAGAGCAACAAAGACACATAAAAAAATATTCTATCAAAAAACATCAACATTAAAATAAGGAAATAAAATCATATAAAATATAAGGATAATTAAAAAGGAAAACAATTATTGTGATACATTTTAACAAGAGCTGCTGAAAAAAATACCTCAAAAATAAAAATTAGTCTATAAATAAAATAAAATAAATAAAATAAATTTACACATTATTTTTATGGCATATTAACAGAATTAATTTCTTTCAAAATAATTACAAATGAATACTACACTGAATTAAAATGAATAAATAAAATGCCCTGAAAATAAATGAACTTAGGTTCAAAAGCCTTAAATGGTAACTCCCGAACCAATTTGCCGACCTAAGTAAAATTTAAAAAGTAATGATAATAACAATAATAATAAATCGAAGCATTGATAGGTTTAATTTTAACTATAGAATTATTTTGAGAATAATTCACTTTGAAATAAATCATCCTAAAAATCTAAGTATGAATTATCCTAATAATAATAATAACAAACGCACTAATGAAAAAAACATTAGATACAGCTAAGAAGCAAATCTTTAGATAGTAATTCCTTAAGAAAATAATCAATAAAACTGCCAGTTGTGTCTGTTTAAAACCATATTTCTTTTCTGATGGTGCAATTTGAAAAAAAAAGTAGAAATGCAACCAATCGATCACTGAAACATATGGGCTATGAAAACAGATTTTTAAACACAATGAAACAGCTTTATTTTATATCTCTAGCTTGAAAGTTTATATTGGCATTTGTGTTTTAGATTATGTTGGAAAAAAGTAGGAACATTAAAAAAAAAATTAATTTCTGTTCCCCACCTCATATTATTAAGAACATAATGTAGCCTTGTCTACAAATGTATTGACACAATACAATCGCTGAACATTTTAAATTTCGAAACAACATTAAAAACGAAAAAAAAAATCAGTACCAAAATTTCTGGAAATTTTTAAAACCCCCCAAAAAAGTTTAACGCTCTTTAATGTATCTGATATGCAAATTCTGGGATCCGTTAAAAAGATGAATGTTTCTAAAACATTCATATATATAAACACACACATATATATATAAACAAGTTCAGCCTTATCTCAGAAAGTCTGTGTAACAAAATATGATTACCAAATAGAAACTAAATAATTTAATAATGAAGAAAAAAAAACCTTATTCCAGTCAACAATTTTTGTTTAAAAAAAATTAAAAGACGTTTCGATATTTATCTGTTATTTTCAATTTTAGTAGTTCTTCACAACGTCCTTCATGTGAATATGTTCCTGTGAAGAACTACTAAAATTGAAAATGACAGATAAATGTCGAAACGTCTTTTAATCTTTTGTTAACTTTTTTTAAACAAAAATTGTTTAAAAATTGTTAGTCCAGTATATAAGAAATATCTTATAAAGAAAATATAAAAACTAAATTAATGTCTTTAGCGGGTACGTTTGGTTCTAAAACATTGTAGGAACACCATGCTAGAATGAACCACGCAGAATAATAACTCTATCTGATCTCCCCAATCTAGCTCTAAATCGATCATGATTTATGAACTATTTCATGAATCTTTAAAAGAACCTGTGAACTGATAGACTTGAAATTTTAAAGTTCAGTGGTTTGCCCATCCTGATAAGTTCTGCTAAGTATCAGCCATGGTATTTAGAAGCACTTAAAAGAACATAAATATTTTAACCAATTTAGTAAGCCATCTGGAATTACATACGTTTCTTCGAATAATTAATTAAATAGAGAGTGAATCATAAAATAAAAGTCTGTATTCCTTAAAAATATAATATAAAAATACTACTCAATGCCTATCTGAATTCAGCCATTAATCTCCATGAAAATACATGCTAAAAATATGTGGCCAGGTATAGAAAAAATAATTATACTTATTTGATGTGATATGATATAAATTCTATCAAAGAAAATTATTGATTTGAGTGGAAAATAGTTGACTGGATAATTCTAATTCTAATCAATGATGGATTGAATTGTTCAGGGGATCATTGCAGTCCTTGAGTTGACAGTTGTTAGTTTGACGAGTCACCGCAGACTAAGCACCCACTATTTGGCTGCCCTGAAGATCTGTGATATGTGCCTATATCGGACACAATTTAAAAATAATGTTTGCTTATTTTGTCCTATCATTGACTGCACCCCTGACCAATTCAATCCATCAGAAGACAATTATTACATAAACATACGAGTACCTACTTGTATAAGTATAATAATAATAATGCTTAGCAAACCCGAAGGTTCGATGTCGAACCAATAAACTTTGCTAACAAACTTAAAACCGTAAGATCTTTCTTAAGGTACACGTTCCACCTACTCCTTGGCTGTACTTTTTACATTTATTTTTATTTATTAATTATTTCGGACATTACATATTATTTGAAAATTTCCGATTAGTCAGGAAATGCACTTATATAGCAATGCCTTATTTAATAAAGAAATAAAAATGAAATTTGAAAATGAAAATATTTAATATTGAAGAGCAAACGTTCAAAAGATACATGAAATATATGCTGTGAAATTAGTGGACAAATTCCAACCAAAAAGTCTTAAGTCTCTAAATTAAAACCGGGGAAAAAATCCTATAGATATTTGATCTATTTTTTAGATTTTATTTCTTTTCTTTTTTTATATGGAATCTTCTTTATGTTTTTTTTATTTGTGTTGTTTATTATTATTTATTTTATTTATAATTTTTTCCTGTTATGCTTATGATGTTAGGTGAGTGTTTGCTATTTAGTATTTATCAGCTGCTATTATCTAACCTTTTTCAGCTGGGGTCTGGTAACCTTCCTTCTGATTCAGTAGTTGCATTTGGGCCTTCGAGGTAGTGGGATGTTTCTTGCTGCCTTTTTAGGTTGGGATGCTCTAGGATATTATTCGTTTTTCCCTTTGTTGTTGTTCTATTTCTATTCTGATGAAGCCTGAATGGACAATTGTTTGCTATGATGTCTTAACATGATATTATTTAATTAAAAACTATGATTTAAACCAAAAAATGGGGGGATGTTGTAAACATATCCACTTTACCTCTTTGACTTCAGGTATGGCAAGGCAAACACTTCAAGACTGTGAATAACTTGATAAGATATTTAAAAACCTTGAACAAAGCTTGGGATGAAACCGAGTGAAGAATGACGTGCGGAGCCTTTTCCAGCCGGGAAGAAGCAATTAAAATAAATTTTAATTAAGCAAACTAGAAAATTTAAATTTTTCATCACCATGTGGACAAAGTGAGTGAATGGCCACTGCAGATAAGCGAGAGAGCGAAAATGGGAACGGATATAAAAAGTGACAACCCAATAATAATAAACAAATAAAGCCTTAATGAAGAGAGATTCAATTTAAATTGCAGGCCTAAGTATCTTCACAAACGTAATGGTCGTGTTAATTAAATTTTCTTTTCATTAAAGTCTTTAGAAAACAACTGCGAGGGCGCTTAGCTGTGTATTCCTTTTTTCCAACGAAGATTCCTTTAAAGAGTTTAAAGTTGTGTGTGCAGCTTTGAGGAAGGCGGTTCTTTATCCCTTTTAAAAAATTTCCTTTTCTCATCTAAAAACACAGCTGCAGAGAAATAAAAAAAATGCAGTTTATTTTTCACTATGTGATGATGTAATTTAAAATAAATTGCGGAATCCTGGACTAAATAGTTACTGTTAACCCTTTAAGTGCGGGCGACTCTCGTGCTATGCGGCCAAGAAGAACTGCAAACGCTGAGCGCTTACCGTCGCTCTGGACTGAATAATTTTCACTCCTGCTGGTTCTATTGTTCGATAAATCATAAGTTTAATATTGAAATGAGTAAAATGTATATAGGTACAACATAAAAATAAGAAAAAAATATGGAGAACGTCTGTAGCTATGTAGGATCTCAGGTGATCACGAACAATATATCAATAGTAACTACCATAAATTATATTAAAAATATCATTTTAGCTTTTTGAAGACTTTTTTTATTTATAATTCTTGGCTGTCTTAGCAAAACCTTAGATACGAGTATATATAGATATACGTATATTTCTGTCTCCCATAAAATTATAGGTAATATTTTAATCACAATTCCTTGTAATTATTACATGAAAAAACGTAAAAATCGAAAAATTCTCATAAGCGTCCATAGTCATTGTAGGTGACGTTCAATGGAAGCATGTATACGCTTATAGTACCCACCCCTTACTTTCATCGGACATATGTGGGTCAATAGAACATATTTCAACGTAATAACGATATCCTAAAAATAATATTTTTAAAATTATGTAATCCATGAATAACTTTAAGGGTTAAGGGATTGCTTTATAGTAAAATTCATAAATCACAGAATTTCCTTGAATATAATGCTAGGTGTATATTTAGATAGGATATTTATAGAAACAAACATACATAGTAAACGGAAATGTTATAATGCTATATTCAATAAATAATTTGTTATATGAATATTTAGGAGAAAATCAGGATCGGTATAAAAACAACAGATTTTTTTTTTTATTTAAAAGATGGATTAGAAACGGGTTCATGAAAAATGTGCGTTCGCATCCCAAAAAAGTGAGCATTATGTTGGCTGAAGAGCAGCGAATTCTGACATGAATGTCAAGAGATTAAAACGCTTTGCAATTCAATCTAGTTTTCAGAAATACGGATTAGGAAGAGAGGGACAGATTTTATCAAGAGTACTAGGAAATACTTTCATCGCATACCCACCCCTTACTTTCATCGGACATATGTGGGTCAATAGAACATATTTCAACGTAATAACGATATCCTAAAAATAATATATTTAAAATAATGTAATCCATGTATAACTATAAGTCATTTATAATATTACCAATTAAAATAAAGGATACTGTGTTTGAAATAAACAATGAAATGCATGTTAAAATTATTGATAAATTTATTCAAAAATCAGACTTAAAGACAAAAAAATGTCGTGAAAAACATCAAATTGAGTTGGTAATATTGGTAAATGATAATGGTTTGATGATTTTCTAAGGTACTATTTAAATATAATATCTGGGGGTGCGGTCAAATAAAAATAAATTTATTTACGACTGGTCGTAAGATGGCTATTTATGGTAGGAATGTGATAAAGATATCGTAATATAAAGTAAATATTATTTTAAAAGATGTAGACATTTAAAGATTTAGACCTGTGGTAGGATTTCCATAGAAAAATTTTCAAACTTTTAATATAGCGCAAAAAGATGTTTGGTATTGATTTTTGTGGATCCTGCTAACTATTTATATTTGTTTCTATGTGTCTATACATACTCGAAAAATTTAACATCGAATTCGATGCAGATGATTGAAAATAGCTTTGTTTACCTCTGACATATATACAGAGAATATACCAAGATAAAATTCAAATATTTGTAATATTAAAAAAGAATTTGTCGGAGAGCAACAAGATTCGTTGGTGACATTGAACATTAACGTGTAATTCATAATTAACGTTATCTAAACGGACGAATTAATAACATAAGCCAACACAAAAATAATGAGTCATATTATTTTGCCTTCATATGTACCTATTCATCAATGTTTACACATTTTTCTAAAGTTGAATCTATGAAACTATTAAAGCAAAAATATTGACTAATTCATATGAATTAGTTTTTAAAAAGGCAATGAATGGGTTACGGACTGATACATTCGATGGCTGGATGTATTCAAATTTGTATGAGTTATTTACTTATAAAGAAAAATTTCAATTACCAATTTAAATGTTTACATGTTTGCTGACATTAGCTGACAACCCATCCTTACCACATATGCGGATGCCACATGCCATTATCAGTAAACACTGATCCAGTAATAGCATCCCATACTCTCCAATCCCATATCACTGACCTTGAAAAATGGTGTCAAAACTGGAGGATTAAAATAAATTTCCACAACTCCAGTCAAATCACCTTTAGCTTGTGTCATAAACCAATGAATTCCTGCAAATCAGTAACCTTTAATAATAATCCACTGATTCCTGTATAACAGATCCGGTACTTAGGATTACACCTTGACAAAATATTAACTTGACTAAAAGATTAACTAATTAAGTTATACTAGACTGAAACGACAAGAAACAGCTCTCCGTTTTAGACTACTACAGCATTTACTAGACAAACGCTCTAAGCTCTCAATTAATTACAAAAGACCCATAATTACAAGAGACAATCATCAAGCCAATCTGAACTTACGGAGTAAAGCTTTGGGCTCCACAAAACCACCAAATTCCTCTCGTATTCAATCATTACAGTCCAAAATCCTCCGTAAAATCCTCATTGCTCCTTACGTTGTTACCAACAAAGTAATCCATTATGACATTAATGTCCCATTTGTTGCTGATTTGGCCCGAATCCGATATCAATCTTTTCATGACAAACTTCATTCCCACTCAAACCCACTTGTTTCAAACCTTCCAACCTCTTAAATTCATGATAATCCTCCGAGGCGTCTAAAAAGAATATGGCCTCGTGAAGCTCTTGTACTACCACTGGGTAGTTTCTCTACTTGTCTTTCATGTTAATATGTACCAATCATTCTATTTAATTGTTGTATTATTACAATATACTTGTCAATTTCATTGAATAAACTATTAAAAAAAATTTTAATGTTAGATTTTTTCAAGAATTAAGGTAACTTAAAAATTTCTGATTATGATAGTGTTACGGTCAGAGAGGGAAGAAGGACCGGCTGAGAGGATTATACAAACAATGGGATTAAGCGGAAGGGATTATAGAATGGCGTAGATCCTTCTGGATCGGGCTAGGTGGTCCTCGTCCTTCCGAGAATTGTCCCACCCCGACCTACCTTGCCTAAATAAAAAGGCCAGCGGTTCGGCCGGCCCAGTCAGTAATAAGCAGTGAAGTAATAAGCAGTCGTTAACTAGTGGCAGTGCGTGTGAGTTACTGTGAGTGAGTATCAGCCTGTAATAAGTGCTTAGTGAGCAACAGTGACAATTAGTGGCCGTGTAATAAGTGTAATAAACTGTGTGTCAGTTTGCCATATTTGGAGAGTCTTACGGTCGGTGGACTTTAGTTAGCGAACTGTAAGTGTTAACTTGTAATTGTAAACTATAGTGTAATATTATTGTATTTGTACAAATTTATATATAAATAGTTTAGTTATTTAGTATTAGCAATATCTTATTATCTTAGAAATTAGATAACATTTAGTAGAATATTGTTATTGTAAATTGATATTAGTTTAATAATTTAATTGTTTTAAATAATCTCATTGTATTCTTTTTAATTTGTTAATAAATATTAGATTCTTGAATTAAGTAATAGTTTAGTCCATTTTACAACCAGTAGCCCGTAACAATAGAATGCGCTTGTTTGTTATTATATTGTTTTTGTTTATTTTTATTGTTTATTGTCATTTATAAATATAATACTTTGTCAAATATAAACTTTTACCTCCTTCATTATATTAGTGGCTATGAAGAGATGAGATATGTGAAAAATTATAATAACGCTATAGACTACAGGTTTAACTAAAATAAATAGCACCAAAGAAAAAGGAAACTCAAGAAAAAAGGCTAAGGAACTGCCATCAATCTTTGGGAGAACCGGCCTTGATTAATTACCCCGGAAGTTAATGAGCGAAGATCCAGTATTTTCGTTCTGAAAAACGCGCAGAAAAAGGAAACAAAGTACGTGATAACTGCACGTAAGCCGTCTACAGAGATTGATGGTGATTGCATATAGAATATGCATATTTTTATGTTATGAAATTCTATTTATATATATTGGTTTTCTTCAGTTTGAGAATCTCTACATCACAAATTATGTGTGCAATGTAACTTCGACATGTATTTGAAATGAAAATGAGAAAAGTAAATCCTCCAAACATCGCCAAATGCTATTTTTATATATTTATTACTTCAAGAACCTGAAAAAAACGTATTTAACAGTTGAGAAAAATACCAGTATCTATGCATATATATAGGGACTGACAGAAGTTTTTTCTGTTCAATGTTTAAGAGAATAAATTATTTTTAAAAATTATACACAGAACTCACACAAAAAAAAATCATGAAACTTGTCCCAACCATATACACGAAAATAGGAATTATATTTATGAAGGTTTCCGAGGGCAAAGGAATAGGAGGAGGATAATTTTTTTTAAATTATTTTCTATCGGTTCGAATTGTGAATCTAAATCATTCTCGAACCCACATGTACCAGACAAAAAATTATCATTAATATCGGTCCAGTCGTTTGAGGAATTCAGTGAAATACACACGAGCAAAATAATATACATAAATAATATCTTTATTTATGTTTATTATTTTGAATCCTAATCGAGTATCTGAGCTAAGTGATGAAACTCATTTGCTACATTTTAAACATAAAGTTATTAATATAATTATAGTGGAATATTAGTATAAAATTGCACAATAGCAGCGAATTACCTAGGATATTTAATCTGTTAAATCAATATTTTTCATTTAGCAAATTTCTTAAGAAGCCCATACACGATCAGTATATATATATATATATATATATATATATATATATATATATATATATATATATATATATATATATATATACATTGTTTTAAGGATCTGTAAGCTAAGTAAAAATATTTTGTATTAAAAATAAAAAAAATAGTTTATGATAAAAATCTTTAACATGATTCTAAATTAACAACTAAACTACTTTCAAAAGATGTCAATGAAAAAGAAATTTCGCTATTTCAGGAACCTGCCCTCTATAAGAGGCGGAAGAAGACAGGAGAATAATATATTCAAATAGATAGCGCACCTGTTGGCCGGATGTTGGCCATTAAGGGAGAAATAAAGCGACAGCCATTGACTCACAGATGGACACCCTTCCCTTGATGAATTATTAATACCCAGCCTCATCATCATCCCGCGTCGCGTCCTCCCATCCTCCGGGGATTTAAGTCACTGTCCTTATCATCGCCAGGTCCTCAGTGTAGTCTCCTGCATATGACCTGAATATACCTGCATCATGACCTGGGATGGGTATGATCTGTGGGTTTAAATTACCCAGAGAGAGAAGGCTAAATGAAGGTTAGAGACATTATCATGTACCCATTCTGTATATTGCTTTAATACAGTCAAAACCCGTGTTGGTTGTGTAAGAGTGAACAAATAAATTCATTAAAAAGTATTTAAATGGGCAGTCATGAGGACTCCAGACTGAAGTGAAAACTCAAAACAATGGAATAACTGCTTTTTTTAATTTCTCAATCAATTATAATCTGAATTATTTAAATTTCAAAGTTGTAAATTAGAATTATTAAAATTAGTCAGGTTTTCATGTATACTCACACTCCGAACAATATTTATAAACTTAAAATGGAAAATATTTGACTGTATAATACTATGAGTGGTGGAAAGTTCAGGGGGTGCAACAAATTGATTTAGAGTTGGATTCTTCATCCCACTGCCATGAGTATGGCATAAATCTTTTGCCTAAACTTATGGACAATAAAATAAGTCATTCTTACTTTATATCATTGACTGCACCCCCTGAACATTTCACACAACTCTTAATAATTATATATGTTTATTTATTAATCCGGGAGCGGAGTGGCTCAGTGGTTGACAACTAAGTTGCCATGCTGGAAATTCTGGTTCAAATCCCGCTGCGACCAGTTACTTTTATTTAGTTTGTTTGTAGCCGGAGATGGATCATATAGGATCTAGGACCCTCCTGGGGCTCACCCAGCCTCTATAAAATATTATAAAAATAGGGTACCCATAATAAGGGGGGAAACCTGGCAGTTGAGCGTGACCTAGGACAAATCACCTCCTTGCAGAACCGTTGTCCATGAAACAGTACAGTCTCAACCATGTACTGAACCCCCAGACTCGTTCACGGGTCGTAGTGGTACAGGTTTTTTTTTTGTTTATTAATCCAAACATATGATGGAATACAAAATATCAATAGTTTAATAGAAATAATTATTAATATAGGGTTATATTATTTACACCTTGTATTTGCATTTACATAGATTTTATTTTTATTTTTTAAGCATTATTACAATCGTAGATCATTTTTCACTTCAATCAATTCAAAATACAAGACATTTAACTATGACAAATAAAATCTTTTAGTGGAAACGAAAAATTCCACTAGTTATCGATGTTTTAAGTTTTTTTAGTATGAATTTATGAATTGCATGAATAATTGAAGTATTAATTATGGTATTAAACTTCTGAATAAATACCCTATATTTTTGGAGGCTTACCAGTACCCTCAATGAAACTATGGACTCCCAACATATACCCGTTGTAAAACTTTTTCAAATTTTTGGTAAATCATAAAGGAGGAAGGTTAGCACAATTTGTAGAGTGCTAAGTTCCTAAGCTGAGGGTTCTAATAAATTCTGAGCTAGATTATTTGATTTGATCGAATCTGAGGGATTTTGTCTAAGATCACTCTCAATTGCATGATTTTCTCCCTTTTTCGGTACTCACTTTATAGAAGCTAGGTGAGCCCCAGGAGGGTCCTAGATCCCATAGATGGATCTTATGAGATCTAGGATTCATCATAGGTGGGTCCTATGGATGTATCTCCGGCAGCTAACAGATTAAATAAAAGCCTACCAGCTAGCGGAATTTCAACCCAGTATCTTCGGCATGGCGACTTATTTTTCTTTCACTGGGCCACTCCACTCCTTCAAAATTAGAAAAGACTAAACAAAAAGAAAAAGAAAAAAAAAAAAAAAAAAGCGCCATATCCATTTTTATCTCAAAATAAGTTATTACGTCGGACGGTTTTATTCCCTTTCCAACTAATACAAAAATACTGAAGCTATTTCGTTCCTAAAACCTAAAACCTGCTGAAACGTGTTGAAATTTAATTAAAATACACGAAATCTTTTATCATTTCAGTCACATGTGAATTTTTTTACAAACCCATATCAAAAAAATACAAGTGGAGCTTGCTATATTTGTAACTGGGCTTCTCGTGTAAGCTTTTTTTTTTTAAAACAACTAATTATCTTTCTCTCACATAGCAAAGTCATATTTATTCTGTATTTACTTCGAACAGATTCGATAGAAATTACAGTTTTGTTGTTATGTCAAGGAAGCTTGATAATACTCTTTGTGATTGTATGACTATTGCAGACATTTTTAAAAGGGGATCACGTCAAAAAGAACTTAAAAAGTAAGTTTATTTTTTAATTCCAACGAAGTCGGACGGTAGAGCTGTAAAGAGATTGGAGAGAGAGAGAGAGAGAGAGAGAGAGAGAGAGAGAGAGAGAGTGTGAGAGAGAGAGAGATTGAGAGAAAGAGAGAGAGAGGGGTTGGAAGACAGAGATAGGAAGAGAGGACGCCCAAGTTGGGAGAGCAGACCGGACGTTATTAAAGTTGGCTTTATCGATGCTAATAGTCTACTGCGCAAGTTGTGGGTCCCCCTGATTAGGGGGCTTTCGGCTAGGCCCCAAAGTTGAAGTCCTTCACGCTAAGCCACTACTTAGTTTAGTGATGTGTCATCGTGTACTATACAACTAAGTACCCTAGGATTAGTGACTAAACTAAACCTCACTACATATTTTATTTAGTTTAATTTACTATAAAACCTATCCTTAATTCAATACTTATATTCTTATTGCGAATATATATTATTGAAAATGACTAATACGGAGAAACATAAATTAATTTAAGTTTCTCATTGAAGTTCTCATTTTCTATACATTTTTCCAAACACATTATAATCAAATTTTTATTTCCAGAACTAAAAAAATCAGGGTTTGAGGTGAAGTAAAGTCTAAAAACGCGTTTTTGACTTCAGTACAATTGTCAAACATCTTATCATTAAGGAAGTTGTCTAAAGTTCCTGAACAGATGGAAATCTATAGGAGACCAGGCTGGCGAATATTGTCGGTGCAGGAGAACTCCATAACATTCATAATCGTTTCTGTCTGTCCTGAAACATGAGAACTTGCGTTGAATTGTAAGAGTGCAGGTCCATCCCATGAGCCAATGCAGGTTATTTTTTTATAATTATGATTTTTTGGTTAGTTTGTTGCGTTATGCCAATATCCCTGCAGTAGGATGTGGATGTGATGGTTTAACCTCAGGCTTGAAAGGAGAAATGCGTTATTTATGAATTAATATGGATAACTAGTTATAATTACTTAAACCAACGACGAATGGTCAGTTCGTTACAGCACCTTTCCCCTGGTAATATTTCTTGCAGCTTCTCTGCTGATTGTCCCAGTTTAAACTCGTACAAAATACACGAATATTGCATTTTACAGATCATATTTGATGGGTTACTAAAAAATGTTCGTTAAATTGTAGTGGTATAAAAAATGTTATGAAAATAGAGAGGATTAATAACTTATTACAGCTCATTACAATCTGCTAACATAGTGAACAACAAAAGACAACTGATTTCACTTTGAATTTTATATAATAATAATAATATATAATAAAAAAGTACCTATTACATATGAAACGACCTTGGTTCAGAATCTCAAAAATTTCAGCTAGGCATTGCATACTTTATTAAAACATGATCGATGTAGCAGTAATAATTTTTCGAAGTAAGTAAGTAATAATCTAACCGAATAATCAGATTTTGTATCGCAATGTTCGAAATATCTTCCTTAATCATCCACCAACATTTCTGTATGGCCTCATTTTTCTTCTTATGACTATAATTAATTAGTATTATACCTATTGAGAATTTATGTTAATATAGTCTTTTCCCACCATCGAATGCTCGCTCGTGTTTATATTTTTGATGCGCAATGTTCACGACTTATCTGTATGGTTAGACGAACAACTTTCTGTGCTTACTTTGTATAGGCTCTTGGCTCGGCAGGTTGCCTTATGATTTTTTTAAAGGAGTGAAAAATCCTTGGTTACGCTGTCCTTTGGAGAATACTTAAAATAACGGCCCCTCAACATAGCGGTGTCAGGTACTCGATAAAGATCACTATTCTCATCTTCCCCGAACATGCAATATTTAAGATTCCCCCGGTACTATCGCCATAGTCCGGTTAACCATAGTAGCATACACTGTTTACTAAATATTTCTCGTAAAACTTTTGAGCGCGATCTTAAGGCATTATCGTAGTGAATGTTTGGAATTTAATTGCTTAGATCAACGAAATTTTTGTAGATTTCTGCAATAAATATTAACTTTTTTGTTGTTAACAGTATGTTAAAAAATTTTAATGTACTTCTAATGTGTTTTACAGGAAATATTGTATTTAATATTTTTAATGTTCATGGCAAAAAGGATTGACCTTAAAAAATTTGTAACCATCTTATGAAAATGCTGCTCACCATCTTGAAACAGTTCGATATAAGTGCTTCTTTAGAGGGACTTATTGGAGCCCATATATGAGAAGTAGGAGTGATTTTTTTTTGGTTTGAGCAGCACCGCCTCGGGGTACAAGCCTCTCTCTGCACGTGTGAAGTCTCTCCTTTTTAATATAGCTGAGTTGCCGTGCCGATGATCCCAGGTTCGAATCCAGCTTTGCCAGGTATTATTTAATCTGTTATCAGCTAGTGTGGATCCTTTGGTATCTGTGATCCTCCCATGTTCACAAAATAGGTAATATTTTAGGTAAATTGGCATAAGTAACTATTAGGATCAATATTTCCAATTACTTGTGTGTTGTACAATGTGAACAATATTCATTTTCCGAAATCGTGGGTTCGCAAACCGGAACTTTGCCTTAGGAACTAGTTATGCTGCCCTTTGGAGGAGACACAAAATGTCAGTCCCGATTCTGTGCGGTGTCAGGTACTCGTTAAAAACCGATATCTTAAATACGCCGAGATAGGCAACATTTAGGACTCCTAGCTAAGTACCGTCCGATTAGCCATTGCTGCATTAAGTGAAGTTAAATTAATATTTTAAATATCATATATAGACAATTTAAACTAATTGATTTAACTGCTACAGTTATATATATTTCACTTCAACAGAAAAATTATACTTTAACGAAAATAGTATTTCGTTAATAAGAAAGAGAAAATTATAATAATTAAATTCTTAATTTTTTATAAAACTCGTGCATTATGAAGCGAATAAGTTAAGATAAAATGCCTTAAGAGGGACTAAAAAATAACCCCAAAAAAATAGAGATGCTGCGAATCGAAAAGAGATCACTAGTCGAAACAGGCCTGACAAGATTAGAACTGATAGAAAACTCGACGTGGAAGGAAGCGGGAGAAATCCCGTGTCAACAAGAAGCCAAACACTATTTCAATTGGTCGGGTCTGAATGGAGCATGGCTAAAGGACCTGAATTCATTTCTTCACCCAGAGCGAGAATCGATCTGCCAACTCATGGAGTAGGTCTTTCTGAATCTGTCCGAGCTCGTGAAAGGATTCTAGGTCAGGGGATAGCAATAAAGTACTAGTAATAAATAACATAAATCTATCAATTTCTAGCCACGATGCATCGCGATGGTTGAATGGGTATATCAACGATCTGGTAATTTATAATTGTACGTGATTAGAAGAACTAGTTATTGGTCGAGACATATTAGGACAATTGTTTAATTTGATATTACATAACTTTATCTCCGTCTATCTTTTTACAACTTGCTTTTACCCTCTAAGACATATATCTTTTCATCTAAGATCTTCCGAGAAACCAGTAGTCGAGTAAAATCCTAGAAATACGATGAAGCCACTAGAGCTGTCCAAACAAGAAAACTAGGTCATTACCAGAGTTCTTCTGGTTATCTACTAGTTCGGATCTTCACCTGTCACTATCCCAAAACTTTTATTTCTCAAATAATAAGTTTTTTTCTAATATACCAAAGCCACATTCTGATCATAGTCTTATACAGATGTTAGTTATATTATAAACGTCTTGTAAATTAATAACCATCAAAAATCGGGAGTCATTTTTGATCGTATCCTAGTCCAAGAATGAGATTGTTATTGTTGGTAGATAAGCTATTTAGCCTTATAACACTTGTGAATCCATTCCTTGACATCTAGAACCTACCTGGGACAGAACCTGTCTTAATAAAGCGGTTACCCTTAATTAGGAGGAAAAACTTTTTTTTTTTTTTTTTTTTTTTTTTTAGGGCCCCCTTCCTGCCATTGCTGGCATACGGGGTTCTCGGCAGTGACGGGTTGATGCGTTGGGTTTACGCACGCCCGCCACTGCCAATAAATCGACTTTTTTTTTTTTTTTTTATCTTTATTTCATCAAACTTAACTACATTAGATGGGGGGGGGGTACCATTTAATTTTGTGGGTACATTTTTTTTTTTTTTTTTTTTTAATCTGTGGTGCTGCCCGGTGCACGGATGTGCACCTTACTGTTGGGGCAGCACCTTTAGGCCTCCTGGCCGGTCTCCATCCGTCCGGATGCCGTCCAGCCCTCCTGGTCCGCATCCGTCCGGTCCTCAGCTCCATCTCTCTCCTCCGGGGGTGGTTCCCCGTCTGGCTCCTCATCTGGTGGCTCCTCGTCTGGTGGCTCGCCGAGGGGCCGGACCCTGCTAATGGTGAAATGCGCAGGCCCGACCACTTCCTTCCACCCGTAGACAAACTCCTTGAAGAAGGGGTAATTACCTTCCTCCATCAAACGGGGGAAGTCCTCCTCGGCGAGGGCGAAAATCCCGGTTTTCCGCGACAACCTGGCACGGTGTCCTTCCATCGCGGTGCAGGAAACAATAACATGCTCCGCTGTCTCAGGGACTCCACAGGCAAGGCACCGGGGGTCGATTTCTCTCTTATGCTCGCTGAGCTTTCCCCGGAACCCGCCATGTCCTGTCAACATCTGCGAGACCAAGTAGTCAGGGAGGACCCATGTCGCGGTCATTCTCGACTGGACGGTGGGGAAGAACTTCCTCAAGGTGGAGCCTTTCTGGCTTCCCACCCACCGTCCGTTCCACCCCTCGATCGAGTCCTCCCTAACAATCCTCCTCCATCTGTTGGGGGTCTCGCCGATCCTTTCTCGGAGTCCCTCCGGGAGCGCCGCTAGCCCCTGTCTCTTCACCTCGTAGACCACCGCGTCCTCCTTAAGGACGAGGTCCAGGGGCATCGCTCCCGCCAGCACCTGCACCGCCTCGTGCGACACCGTTCGGTACGCCTTCGTGACTCGCAGCAGAGCCAGTCTCTGGATGGTGGCCAATCTCCTCCTCTGTAGCTGCGTGAGGTTTCGGCTCCACATTGGGGATGCATACCTCAGGATACCCAGGACCACGCCTTTATAAATGGTCATCGTTGCCGGGTACCTGAGGCCCCAAAATGCACCCCCTATTCTTGATAGGCCATTGAGTGACAGGGTCACCCTATCCTTCAGGTACACCAGGTGAGGGGTGGCGTCGAAGTTCCTTCTGAACTTCACACCCAGGTACCTCACCTCCTCACCCAGCCTCACCCTTTCTCCCTGAACATCTAGTATGACAGGGTGAGCCCTGTCAGTGGAGCCTCTCAGGAGTATGGCCTGGGTCTTGGCTGCGGCCATACTCAACTTTTTCCCCACGCACCATTCCGCTACGAGACCGGCGCACCTCTCCGCTTGTGTCTTCACTCTGGCTCTGCTGTTCTCCGCCACGATGACTGCCAGGTCGTCGACGTAGGCCGTGGCAAGGAACCCTTCCTGTTCTAACTCCCCCAGCAACGGGTCGAAAACGAGCTTCCACAGGGCCGGTCCGAGGACCGACCCCTGTGGGCATCCTCTCTCAATCCTTCTCTCGACCTCATAGTAGCTACCTCTAATCCTAACGCTCCTGTCACTGAGGTAACCACTTATGAGGGAGTACAAGTTGCTGGGGGTGTTAAACTCCTGCAGCCACTGGAGTACACAGGGCCACCATACACTATCGAAGGCGGAGGATATGTCAAATAGCATAAGCATAACATACTTCTCCGCCTTCCCTTCAACGTCCCTGCGCACTCTCAGCAGCGCGTCTGTGGTTCCCCTGCCACGGGTCGAGCCGAACTGCCGTGGATGGCTTGCTTCGATGAGGACCGGCTTCAGGCTATTGACAATCAAGCTCTCCAGGACCTTGCTGAGGACCGGGAGGAGGCATATCGGTCTGTACGCCTTAGGATCCTCTTTATCCTTACCTCCTCCCTTGTAGAGCAGTCTCAAGTCCGCGATCCTCCACCTACTCGGGAACCACCCCTGGTCCAAACACTCATTGAAGATCGCCAGTAGGCCATCCTCAATGAGAGGGGCGCTCTCCCTCAGGATCGCGGCGTCAATCCCATCAAGTCCTGGGGCTCTGCCGATCCTCTGCCTTTCCACGGCGAGGCGAAGGTCCCATATATCCCATGGCGGACAAAACTCGGTACCGGAAGGGCACACCGTGGTGCGTCTCACCATCCTATCTTCCTCTGTATCCTGGGACGGATCATCCCTGGGGTATGTATAGTCTACATACGTATTCACCGTCTCCTCCAGGGTGACTGCCTGGGCATCTCCCACTCTGAGAGCCGCCATTAATGTTAGCGGCTTCAAATTAGGAGGAAAAACTGACGATTGAGCGTGACCTCAGCTAAATATCCATCTTGCTTAACCTAAAAGCTTGGAAATAACACAATAACCACCAATCAATGTTCCCAAACAATTTTTTAAATTTAAATATCAGTAATGCTTTGATATATCCGAACTATCTGGACTTAAATAATAAAGAAAGTCCTCACCTCATTGGACAACCGTTGATTAAGAAACAGTGCCCCAGTTCTGAATGCAATACCCTTCGGCACGGTTAGGTGTTTTTAAAGCTTTTTGTGAGTCACTTTATTATATATGCTTATGAGCTTTAAGCAATCCAGATGAATTTGTTGTTGATGAAGGTTCGAGGCTAATTCTCAAGCTCTTGTTCTAGTACCTAAGTAAAAGTACCTAATTTACGTTTTATGTATTTTGTAATCCTTTTTTATTGTTTCTTAATATTTATTAACGTAATTGCATTTTAGCGCATTAAACAAATTAATGTTGGTGCTCAATAATCTACCATAATCCCTACAATACGAAAGCGTGAAATCTTCTTAAGAGATTAAGGAAACATCTGCTGAGAAGAACGATGTCTTATTTAGCGTCGCTAACATGAGGAAGACAAACTTATAAGCTCCTTCGCATTGAACGTAATCGGCCCCAACTCAGGACTCGGTTCGGCTGGATCAAGAAACTACCATCATTGGGTATGAGTTGGTTAAACTAAGATGTTTGGTTGTACATATCGATAGTTAGTAAACCAGATCTAAATAGATTTAATTAATTCATAATAACATGTTCATTGTAATTATCACAAATGCATTCTAGTTACTTAGTGTAAATTATTGAATTTCTCAATTTCAATTACCTCCATAGGCACGTCGTTGTCAATATTATACAGATTTTTTTGTATTTTCGAAATTATAAATGCATTTATTTATTTTTATTACTATAGTTAATTCGATTATACAAATAATTATTTCATTTATTCGAGGTCAATCGAATTATAATTTATCACTTATTTTTTTGATGATGGTGACGTAAAATCTTTCAAATATGGAGGGCTCCATCCATCCTTTCACGAGTTCTAAGAAATAAAGCGAACGAAAAGTCCAATTTTCTTTTCAATTTTTTTTTTCAAAAATAAAATTCAAAACAGTACATAATTCGATTGAATGGCAAAAAGTACATTCAATAATAATTCTTACGAAAATTTTGGGAAATTTTACATTTAAAATTTAAAAGTTTATTCCTCTATTAAGGGAAAATGGAGTATAATTTCCACACTACTTTTTTTTTAAGCTCTATAAATGGGCTAAAGTATTTTGAATTGGAAAAATATATTCATGTATCTCTTCATATATTCGACTGTGGCAGATAGATTATTTAATATTTTAACAGTCATTTATTTGTCTGTTTGTTTGATAGAATTTTCCAAATTCACCATTTTTTTTCTTAACATATCCTCCAAACTGTATTTATTAGCAATTTCACAATATAATTCTAATATGTGTTTTTCTCATTTTCTAACATTTTATTCATGAATGATAAAATATATTTGTAATATACAATCGGTCTTCCAAATAACATATGCCAATTACCCAATGGTTTTTTAAAACTTATACCAATAAAAGACCCATGTAACACAGATTGAATATTTTATATTCTGAATCATTGCAATAATGTTATAATTCACTTGAGACGTCTCAACAATGTTTTTTTAGCGAGAACTATTGGAAAAATCACTGAATTTTTACAATGTATAGAAAAAGAATTTATTTGTTTATAATTATATAATAATAAATAATGAATGAATTTAAAATAAAATGAGATACCATAAACAGATTCCTATAAATCTAAACGTTTTCAGGCCTGGCAGTGCCAGGGTGGGGACTAAAAAATCTGGCAAGGCCATTCGTTGTGTTGGAGTTAGGCTTAGGCCAGTAGGGGTAAGCTTTGGCGTAACCCAAGGCTATTTTGAATTATTGCTGGTCTTAATAATCTCTAACACAAGAAGAAATATATACTAAAGATTGCTATTTCCATTGGGACAGATGGGTAAAGAATACGACTGTTTAAGGGACAATATAGGTAATATTATTCAACCTGGTCGATTACCGGCTATTGTGTTGTGAATATCAGAGCAGGCAAATGGCCTAGTTATATTCTCGGCTTATGTGTTACTAACTACACCATTTTGAAATGTAGATTGCTTAATGTAGCGACCATTCACGAAAGCTATTTCAGATAAAAAAAGAAGAATATCCTGTCAGGTATGGTCCATCGGCTATTGGAACTTATCACCCTTCATTCGTTCTGATATTGTTGGTAATATGGTAAGGATTACTCCTTTCAAAGGAGAAATACATTTATAACAAAAATAAGTCGTATGTACATTTTATAACTGATCCTAAGCTTATTTAAAAATGATTAGAATATCCTATCAATCATACTTCATTAATATTCTACAATTTCATTTTATTTATTCCTTTAACGTTACTTTATTAAACTACGGCAAACCGGCTGCGAACCAACGAACTTGGTGGCTTTGCAAACCACTACACTCCGTTTATTTTTCGTTTAAAATGCACATTATATTTGTTTCAATCATTTTATTAATTTCTCTATTAACTTTTCCTTTTTATATTTTACATTTATTTAGTTTTGTCTTATTAGATTCCCCATAACTGAAGGTACTCCACATAATTTACTATCTCAATTCAATTTAAACATAATTACAAATATATTTTTAAATTAAATTTTGTAACTTTTAGATACAGTTACAGACTGATAGTGATACTAGTCCTGCACTTTTTGTTGCACTTTTCTAAATGTCGGTTTTTAAATTTAATTTTATTATAATTAAATATATATATATATATATATATATATATATAATTGCTTTAGCTTTTTCCACTTTAGCTATTTCTCATTTTCTACCTCTCTTTCATTTGTTTTGTTCATTGAATTAGTATTTCTTTTGTTTGTTTGTTTTTTGTTTGATCTCTATTACGTTGACTATATATTATGTTTGGAATGTCCGGTTACAAAACGATGTTTTGATCCTCGTCGCTAATTATTATGTTTGGAATGTCCGGGATTTGTAAATAACACACTCGTTTTGGCAAAACATGAAACATTTTATTTCAATTAGAATTGATACACAACAATGGATAGAACATAATCATATACGGAACCTTCCATTCTCTCTACTCTTAATCACATGGCGGAAAACAAGATAAAGATACAACACTATATTAACCATTCAAGATTACATATACATACAAATTCAATGTGGTAAACATGTCATGCATTAAATATAATAATTAACAAACCATATATTAAACCATTGAGCTAGTATAAAATGTTAGCCAGGTAACAAAAAAAAAAAAAAAAAAGAGAGCCTAGAGTAAGGCGTCAAGAGATACCGTACCCGCACAACAGTAAAGTCATGCGTATTAATCTAACCTGCAATATCAAGGAAAATAGAGCAGGGAAAATCAGTATGTGGACTGTCTATCAAGGGGCAATCTTTTTGTACTTTTTCCCCTTGGCATTATCCAAATGAGCAAAACTCTTTTAGATCTTTAACACCTATAGTTCGATTTATGAAATCCTGATATATATTGAAAATAATTAACATACACCCATAAATATATTCCTCATATAATAATATTGTATTTATTCCACTTTTCCGTTATTATTTTGTCTTATATATGTAGGTAAAAATGGTCTTAGTGAAGGCTTACATAGATTGAAGACGGCATTAATAAAAATATAATTATAATAATAATACCTTATGCTCCACTCACTTATCCTAGCAGAAATATTAAATTTAACAGTAGGTTTTAATGATTGGGGTTTAAAGATACAATAAACTAGTGCACATTTAATTAACTTTACGATGAGCAGTTGTACTGGAATAATAATATAAAAATAAAATCTACATTCATCCATCTCTGGTGAAAAGCTGGTTTGCTTAATTTTAATATTAATTAAATTATTAGTTTTTATATCACAAAAACATTTGTTATTACAGGCCTTTTACGCAATTTACATTTTTCTGTAAGTTTGCAATTTACAGGCCTTTCGAAAATTATCCATAGAATGCAATATAAAGGGATAAAATTATATCGAATTCTCAGAAAGTGGTTCTACCCAAGAGGGTGTATATTTATTAGCAGGAATAATGAGAATACCAAGCTGATATCCAAAGTCATAAAATTTCATAATAAAGACTTTCTTTAATATAAAAGGAATGCTCTTCAATTAAATGAATCCCATTGTTTAAATAAAAATAAAAAGTTCTTTTTTTCTGAAAAAATTATTAAATATATTTTTTTATGGTAAAAATCATTGCCCCGGGCGTAAAGGACACTATATTCACCCAATAGGTGATGTTTTAAGTAAATTTTTATAAATAAATACCATGATAAATACTTCTAATTACTTATTAATGCCAGGAACGTTATGAACAATTTTCCTTAAGTTGTTTCTATAAGTAAGGAAGATACAAATTTTAATCGTTCAAATTTACGGAAAATTGGCTCTAATGAAATAATACAAAAATTACGAATATACATGGTGTCCTTTACATAAATAATCAATAAAAATATTAACGGAATCCACTTTACAAATATTATTGATACCATAAATATAATAATAGAATAGGGTTATCCTCTGAAACCGAAATTATTTATTATTCATTACTTTTTAGTAGTGTTCACATCCTTTTTTATTATTTAAGGATAATCACAGTTAACTCCTTCATAACTTGAAAGCCAAACATCCGAAGATTTCTTTTCCTTTTAAATAAAAAATAGATTTCATCAGTCCAATGTGTAATAAATTAGATTAAATAATATTTTTAAATTTTGATGAGTACAATAAATGAAAAAGATAGAGAGTGTAAAAATAAAAAGTTTATTGTTTTAGTTTAAAAACTGAAAATTTAAGGATAATTATACTTTATACTGTTATTGTTAAATGAGATAGTCAAGGTGGTGGTCAAAGAGATTAGTACCTAATATAAAAATATAATAAATCAATAAACAACTATATAATGAAAAACAATGCTCCCAACCATGAAGCAAATCTTCATCAGAGTATAAATGTTCAGATTGTGGAGAAGATTAAAAGTTAGAAGTAGTACTGACCAACAGGGAAGTAGAAAAGAAAGAGAAAGAGAGTGAGAGAGAGAGAGAAGAAAAGAAATCAGGAAGCTCTATGCTTGGCTTGTTAACAGCTCCTTTGTCCTTAGGATCTTTCCACCAGGAATATCTATATTTTAAGTTTTCACTACCGAAGCTATCAATTTACAAAATAAAAAAAACATTTTATCAAAATGACATTATCATTATTATCGATTCCCAAATGCTTTATCGTGTCGAACGCAATATATATATAATTCACATATCAACAAGGGCCATATCATATGCAATGATGAACGTTTGATTAATCATATCATACGGAAATAATCTACATGCGAGCAATGTAATGCAATGACTAAGTTAGGGTCGATCTTCAAATGATATATAGTGATGGGGAGAGCGGCAATTTTGGATAAAAAAATTACATGTCTCAGGCCCCGATTTTGGCTGATCCGAATCACTACCTGTGAATGGTAAAATCACTGAAAAAGGTTAAATGTGAACAAAAAAATATTAAGGAAATTATTGAAAGCAAATCACAATTAATTCAATCACAATAAACAATTGGTTAGATAATTAAAGAAACAAATACCAAATAATTAGATAAATAAATAGTTCTGTTTAATGTACAGCGGCTCTTTGCTCTCTTCTTCCTCCTTGCCACAGAGGCAGTGCCCTCTATCATCCCCCCCTAGGGCGACTGCCGGTTAAGAAGCTCTCGATTTGGCTCTAGACGTTTGGTCGATTAACATGTTTTCCGGCAACATGGAGTAGTGCAGCAAAGAAGAGCCGACAGAGCGGGGAGTATGCGGAGTCCGGCAGCCAGTTAGGGGCCCAACATGTATACTTCGAACTATTAGTGACACAATGATTCCTAGCCACAGAGACGGACAATAACAATCAACATCAGTAATGTAAATTATGTATATTTCTCATTATAATATATGCAGTTAAGATGCCTTTCATTCATAATCATCACTACCATTATTTCTATATAAAATACAGTCCACCATCCAGAAGCATCATTTCCCGTCAATGGAACAACAATTTTGTAACTTAAACAAGGTCTTTACAAAATATATCATAAAGTTATAGTGTAAATATTTCTATATGTTACTATTTAAGAAAAACCTAGTAATTAACAATTTTTTTGTTGAATACAAATAATAAAAAATTTATATTTAAAGTTACTTTTAAATACATCAATTACCAAATATAAAATTCCCCCAAAATAATATTAATGTTGAATATTAATCACCTGCAGGTTTAATGTGAATATAACGAGTTCTTCTTCCTCAAGCGTCAACAAATCCAGCTGGTCGAGTCGATATCAATGATTGGATCGATGCGGGCGATAATCGATAGGTGATCGATGCGATCGATAATCGATATGTGATATCAAGAGGCGTCCGACCATCCAACTCGACTAACTATCATTAACTGACTGCTCCAGATGATTACAGCGTGTACTTGGGTTGTTCAAAGTAGACAACAGGCACTTGTTTGTTCACTTACACCATATATTATTTAGACAAATACACAAATAATATTGTTGCTAGGCTTAACTGATAATTATCTTTTGTAATAAATACAATACTTTTTTTTGCTATCAATAAATAATATATGAAATAAACAAAAGAAAAAAAAACTTTACTCCAACAATGGTGAATTACAAAACATGATATTTGATCATCATGAAAAACAAAACAAGGGAATTTACTTAAACTTAAAAATAACTAATCTTTTACTGTTAAGGGCCTTAACATATAGCTTTGCCTATTTTATACGATACCATACCAAAACTCCAGTAAAATATGTATTTGGATTTTCTAATTAATATCATTAAGTAATGATAAGTTAAGTAAGATTATAATTAAGCATCATTAGTAAATTAATAATAAAATAATTATTTTATTTTTATTGATATTATTGTTGATCTGGGTGACCCGGATTCGAGTCTCGGTCCTGGATATATCTTTTCTTTAAAAAAAAAAAATAATAAAAAATATATAAAAATTTCATGATTGTGATTGGGTTAACTACAATAGTTAATAAACCGAGATACGAGAAGAAACTCTGTGTTAATGTAGAATGGAATTAATTTACATGGATTACTAGGCTACATTCCTTTAAGCACAAACTTGACTAATGACCATTGACTAACATTATATACTTCGAACTATTAGTGACACAATGATTCCTCTACTCTCTTATCGATAGTCTTAACTATTAATAATACACTACATCTTATTCTAACTTCTCTTATCTCTCCTATTGTTACAGTATCTTAAAACTTCATTAATAACAAAAAACTTCAATGGAGTTAAGGGAGTTTGTTAACACAAGAAAGTTTGTGAGCATGCTGTTGTGTTAATTATGAAGAAAAAAAAATCTTTACCACTAGAATCCATGGACATTGTTCAGTACATGATAGAGACTGTACTGTTTCTAGGACAACGGTTGTGGAGGGAGGTGGTTTCTCCAATATCGCTCTCAGTCGCCAGGTTTTCCCCCTATATACGATACTCACATCATGAAGGCTGGATGAGCCCCAGGAAGGTCTGCAGATCCCAAAGGGTAGTGACTCTTGAATTATTAGGTAATTCGTCTGCCAAAACTGGATTTGAAACTGGAACCTTCAGACTAGCAACTCAGCGCTCTACATACTCTACAGTTAAATTTCATCCCAGAGTAGATTGCCTACTTTAATATCTAGTTACATCAAATCATAAACTTGTTACTTATACATTTAACTATTTTAAACAATAAAAATTAAACATAAACATAACTGAAACAGATATTAATTAATAAAAATATTAAATGAGATTTGTTCTTAAATGGAAGCCTCAACAACATAAAAAATATAAAGTCTTATTTGCTAAATGAATCACCTCCATTGCTCATAAGCGGAAAGATTTACGGGCGCTGAGGAAACTAACTGATACAGCGAAAGAATTTTAAAATATAAAATCTTTCTGAAAAAGAATATACCTTCCTCTTTCTCGCTTCCACTTCTCCAGTGGTATTAGATCCAGGAGAATGAATTTATATATATACATGTATATATAAAATTCACATATTTGTTAAGTTCCAAAAAACAAGATTTTACAGGAGTCAACTTTGATAATAATTTAACACAAGAAATACAGTTCAAGTTTAAGCACACAATATATTTTTGTAACCTTCACAACTTCTCTATTAATTGTATATCAACATATGATCTATGACCTCGTGATCAGAACTTTACAATATTATTTATATAAAAATCCCCATTTATAAAAAATTAGCACTTAACACATATGTGAACTAAGGCATCGATATATATATATATATATATATATATATTCGCTAATGAGTAATGGTGGGTTTTATTGTTGAGGCTTCCATTTAAGAACAAATTCATTCTGTACATATATACATTATGTTATATATAAAGAATATATATATGTATATATATACATACATATATATATATATTCGCTAATGAGTAATGGTGGGTTTTATTGATATATATATATATATATATATATTGTATTAGTCATATGTGAAATCTTGGCTAATGAGGAAAAACAATATAATATTGTATTGTTGATAGTTATTTTGAAGCTCCTGACGGTATGCCTTACATTAAAATTTTAATTTTAATAAACAAAATAAATATGTAAATCTAAGTAAAATTTCCCACTTACCCCGAACAATCTAAGTTATTTGAAGAAATCAAAAAGATAATTTATGGTTTTAAAAACATTGATATGTGTTGATGGGCACCTTAATACTGAACTTTCATACGATTGCTTAACAATAAAATCATACATACTTTATTGATAATAAAAACAACTTTATGAAACGTATACATATAACTATTACTATTGTATGTAATTCCTTCAGTATATCTATATAATATTGAAGCTCAAAGGAAAACAATTTGAGCTGAGGAACCGACCGGCCGTCTTTAAGCTCTGACGAAAAACCAATATCTGGAAAGGTCTGCCCTATAGGAGGGGGTCAGAAATTTTATGATTTCTATTATTATTCTTTCACAAAGGGTTAGAACCCTTTCAAAACGATATTCTTTTAAGCAATATTTCTTTTTATCTTTATATTCTTAAGTGTGATTTCATTCGTGTTTAAGTTTGGGATACTGTTAATTATAGTTACTGCCTAATTAATTTGCAATATAATATTCTTCCAAGCTCAACGAATCACAGATTATTAAGTAATATATAAGTTACTTATATATTTTGAAGTTCTAAAAATCTTCCTTATTTCACATAGAACCCGTACCAATGAGGATCAGAAAGGTAAATGGAAAATTCAATATGATATATAAAACAGGCTTAAAAAAATGTCTGAACTATTATGAAAAGTAAAATTTTGCTAATAGGGTGTATCAGAAAAAATGACGGATTCAAATTCAATATTTCAAAGGACTTTAAATATTTTAATCCTATTTATTACTTACCAATACTTAATAACCCCTTTAGAGGATTCTTTTAGCTCGTTTAATCTTATTCGACTTCTTCAAAAAAAACCTTTTTAGATTTTTGTTTCAAAGAAGAAACATGACTGTGCCCTACCAAATTCTCGTAATTATAAGGCATTACACTCTAGTCTAAGTATCAAATTCACACTTGCGCGATGTTAATACATAAATGGTACATAGAAAATTAGATCAAAATGTTATGAACACATCAATCAACCAAAATTACTCTTCAATATTACCATGTATTATGTAAATACTGTTCTAGACTAGTAATCTCTTAAATTACAGATGATGATAAGAATTATAATCAGCAGTAAGTATTTGATCATTATTGTTTGGATAAGCAGTAGGTATTTGATCATTATTGTTTGTATAAGCAGTAGGTATTTCATCATAATTGTTTGGATAAGCAGTAGGTATTTCATCATAATTGTTTGGATAAGCAGTAGGTATTTGATCATAATTGTTTGGATAAGCAGTAGGTATTTGATCATTATTGTTTGGATAAGCAGTAGGTATTTGATCATTATTGTTTGGATAAGCAGTAGGTATTTGATCATTATTGTTTGGATAAGCAGTAGGTATTTGATCTTTATTGATATTAGCAGTCTGTATTTGATCAATATAGTTTTAGGAGTTTGTATTTGATCATTATTCTTATTATCATTATTCCAATTAACATTATTGTCATTATTAACAGTCAAGAAAAATATATAAGAATACTTATATTATAGATGATATAGCTGCGTATAGACCCAGTTACTGTTAAAAAGCTATTCAACACAATTGGACTAAGCTTTTAGCAACGGCAGGATTTTATTTTGGGAACTCCTTGGAGTAGATAGCGGAGTGGCGGACTACAAACTTCGTAGAGCCAAATTCAATCAAGAGGATCCCAAAGGAAGTTTTTACAAGAGCTGCTTCCGAAACAGGGTATTTCTGTGAGAAGAATAGAATTCCGAAGAGAAACCAGGAAAATGTTTACGACCGTAAATCGCAAATTATATTTTAAAAAAATAACGGAAACCTTGTTGGGATCCAACCGAGAGTTTATTTATTCCCCTTTTCCTTGAAATTTCATATAACGATGTTTATGATATATTTCCTTTGTTTATAAAAGCAGTGTACAAATGTTTTGAACTACATAAGAAAATAATTGGTGTAGAGATAGTCCAACAGGTGGGTAGAGCAACCATGTATTGTTACTCAGTAAGTATTTTTTTTGTTCCAGAATACAAATACTCATTTCTCAGTAATGCCTAATATTAATGTATTATAATGTATCAGTATATTATTAGATACGCATTACATATGAATATATGTTCCTGAAGTATATCAAACTGTTTACAAGGTAGTTTATTAATTAGCACTAAAAGCAAATATAGGAATAATTTTTATAATGAATAGTAGAAAAATACACAATTTCATATACATTAAAAAATAGGTCTCAAATACCAAATTTAAGAAGTTTAAGGCTTTATTTTAATATCATATTAAAGTATAAAATCTTTTATTTCAGGCAATGTACGTCCTAAGAAAAATAAAGGCGAAGAACAGAATGTAGCAATCAGTCTCAAACACAAAATTTGAGTTTTTGAGTAAGTAGAAATGGATATTTCCGTTGAAATCGGAAATTCCTGAGTACACGATTTGAAAACTGATTAGATTAATCAACATTTGTGTGTACCCGTAATTCGTAACCCGAAAATCCATTGGGTTCGACATTTTAATAATTTTTATGAAATTTATTCTTTTTATTTATTCGCTTCGCTTGGTTACTAATGATGCATAATGTAGCAATGTTGTTAATTAACCAATCTGAGAATATTGGTCACTATGATATTAGAATTTCATAGTACTTCTAAAAGTGGTTACAAAAGTAGAAAATCTCTAATAGCTGCCAATTAAGAACTGATACATGAGTATGATTTCGTTTAGTCTCTTCCCATTAGCACAAGTAATTTAGGACTAATAGCTGATATGTAAAAAGAAATTTAAGTTTTTTTTCTGTTATTATAAAAATTATTTACATCAATTCAAGCACGCAGTAATAATTTGGCAACCCGCTGTCAAATCTTTCTTCAATATTTAATGAATATGAAAGCTTTAGGAGACAGTAATGCGGTAAAACCAAGAGAAAACTTGAAAACAGACTGAATTGAACAGCAGTTGAAATAATGATGTGGAGATAAGGAAGGGACTAAAATGACCCAGGAGTTAGAAATATTGTTAGTCCCTTATCTGTTGGGGCTGCCCACCTAGTTCGGTCTCTTCTTCCACTGAGTTCTTACAACATTTCTAATCGTGAAAACAGTTTGTTCATCTCCAGTCTCTTCCTATCTTTCTGAAACTTTGTTTTAAAATTTATTTGTATCAAAAATTTGGATCAATACCAAAGAGGTAGGAACTAAATATTAAGATCAACCTATCTTTGGATATTGGCATAATATTATCATGTATAACATATTTTTGAGTAGAAAATAATACAAGGTGGAGGCCAAAAAAATAATTCCTCAAATGAAGAGAAACTGTTTATTAGAAACCTATGTTTCGAACCACGTTGCAGATCTTCCTCAGGGCTTTTAATATAGGCCAAAAGTATGGGGAGCATATACAATTTTAAAATATAGGTATTTGAAAGTTCCATATGAGTTTAAAAATTAAAAATATAGGTATTGGTAAAGCAAAGCAATCCTATCGTAATGGGGGCATTGAAATTCTTTTATTTTAAAAGCTTGAAGCATTTTTGGTTTTAACTTATGCTATTATTCCCGTAAAACTTTAAGTTTAAACATAATACAACTCAAAATATGACTTTATTAATTAAAAAATGTTTGAAATGAAATCTTAGATATGACGTTCCTGACTTAAAACTCTTTAACCAACAGAGTTGCTACTGGAGGCTTAACTCAAAAATGCCAATTTTTTAGTTATGTTGTTGCTATTTTAAGGAAGCGATGTGTGGGTTCAATTTTAATTTTTTTTACGGCTATTGAAATTCAAATATTATTAAAAACTTAAAAAAATTAATAGTTAACAAAGCGGAATTATAAAATGAACAGATATAAACTTGAAAAGAATCACGAAACCTTCACAAGCGAACACAGATATCAAGAGTGAATACACTGCAGATAGTAAACTCGATACCAAGTTCAAATGAAGTATAAGCCAAGTACAATCACCGTAATCAAGTTGGCTTGAAGGACTTAATTCCCAGCGGGGGGCTTAGCCCTGCAACAAATCTTCCCCATTCGCCCACTCCACCATTCGCTCAACCACATTCTCCGATTGCTCCACGTCTCTTAAGCTTCTACCTTTATAATCAACCCTTTATCATTCCCTTTGCCACAAGCCCCAATCCTCGGCCAGGTTCCAAGTTCTCTAATCAACGCTGACGATTGCAGCGAACAACTAAATCTGATTTGATTTTTAAATATGTAACAAATGACATTGAACATAATATTCTTCAAATATATATATAGACCGGGTTGAAATGGTAAACTATATAATCACAGTTTTGGGACTTAATTTATGTATTGTAGCGATCAATGAAGAACACCACTTATTAATATAAACATAAGAATAGAAAATATTATAACATGCTATCATAAAATTATTCCCTGGTGACCAGCCATTAATACATAATTAAATATATAATACAACCTTAGTTTTTCTATATAATAAATAACAACCTATGATAATACATAACCGACGATAGCTCATCAGGCAGATAGAGGTTCTCGAAAAGTGCGTCGAAAATAGGACTGCAGATCTCTTTTCAAAAGACCGAGTACTTCTGAACGAAATTCGACATACCGAATTCAAACACGTAAAATGGATCGCTCACTTTAAATACGTAGGTGAAGTGCTTGAGCTGAAGGGAAAAGAGAAAATCGAGTAAACACTAGGTTAATGAAATAAAGAGAGCCTTATACAAGACACAGAAAATGTCTACCTAGTTTTAACAAATTTCATCATTATAAGACAGTGATTAAACGTGAGGTAATACTCTCTACATGTAATATATAACGAGTCATTGGCGTTACAAACTAAGGTTGACCTGGAAAAGATTCTCAAATGGAAAGAAAATAAATCAGGAAAATTATTGGACCTAAAAGCACAAAGTAAGGATACAGGCTTCATTTCAAATACTCCACTAAGATGTTGTCCAACCTTGCAGCAGATATCAGAAAGCGACGACTAAAATTTTACAGTCGCGTCAGCAGACTCACACAGACCTACCAGACTTACCAACAGAATTCTTAAATAGCTCTTCAAGAATACTACTCTATGGATGACACAAGTCAAAATTAAAGCGAAAGAGGACTTGTAACATAAAATACTTGTAACGGATATAATAACAACACTATATACGCACATTGAACTAAACGAATGTATTCCTTTACTGGAGAACAACCAATTAATTACCTACCACTTTGTGTTAAACGCTCGTATAGGCGTATTAGTGATCGCATGGATATATACGCATTGATCAATAGACTGTGAGTGTATCAATACTCAATACCCCTGTATCCGAATGGAGGCCTTTAGAGATTGAGGGAAGCTTAATAATGTTTTCGCTCGAAGAGATGCTTGGAGCTGGTGCAGTGAAGGCAAGCAAGGCCCCTCCAGGCAGGGATATCTGCTATTACAAATGCTTCGTTGGTTATTAAATGGGCATTAGTTCCAAACAGGCCCCGCTGATACAGATCACAGTATTCAACTAATAAATATTATGTTCTTTATTTTGTGATTTGCTTGTAATATAATAAAACGTAAAGATTATTGGAGGAAATGATAATATAATTACCTACAACATTTTTATAAAGATTGTATTTCAGCGCTAAAAAGCATAGACGTATAATGCAGAAAATATAAGTATTTTTTTAAAAATCTGGTAATATGGAATATGTATTTAGCTGTTCTTTTCGGGATAGCTAACACAGCACACAAACACACACATAAACTCATACGTACATATATATATATATATATATATATATTATTTATATATTAAACTACGTACAAACAAACAAACAAAAACAAGTATTCTGACGTTGTTTTTCCCACAACTTCCTCCTATTTTCTTTACGCATTCTTTTTTTTCCTCAGACCTTTTTTCCTATTTTCTCCAGTGCTCTGTTCTCTATTTTTAGCAACCTTCACAGGGCATATATCTCACAATAATGATTGTAAAATTATTTTTCATGTTTTATTATCTTCATATATTTAATTTCTAAGTAATTATTTTATAATTTAACATCTTCGTGTCCTCTCATTCCAATATTTTATCTATATACGTTGTTATTTGGTTTTCTTTCAACGCTGACGATGACCTAAAAGTTGTGACAAAAAGTTGCCACATAATGAATAAGCTTTCCTTGTTTATCTGTAATTCTTTGACTGTAATTAAAATTTTTCTAGATGTCTCCAGAATATAATTTATGTTAGTTATTTTTTTTTTTAATATTGTGTTTCAGAATTTTCACACATCCTGGTCCCCTTAATTATTTAACAAAAGTGAATTAATATAGTTTATCGCCTAAATACAGCGCAACTAATAGATCGGGAGTGAGTTAGGTAGGAAGTGAGAAACCCCGACTGAATATTGGCGGTTTGGGGTCAACCCTTCATTTTCCGTTTGGCTCCGTGTTCGGCCCAGTCTACCCCAACAGAGATTTATGTAAAACAAATCTGCCTTTATTCTTTACCAGGATCCCTTCGGGACTAGATGGGCTCTTCGTACGAGTTCACTGATGGTACTTAAGACGAAAAGATTGCGCAAAAATATATGATAACTTCTTAAAAGAAACCTTTTTAAATTGCGATAATGAGAATTAAATATTACATTATCTAGAAGCGTTATTCAAATACCAACGAATTAAATAATGTCATTGTGTAAATTGCACATTTTTTAGATTACTAGAACTCAGTACTCTACTTGTATCCCAAATTAGAGTTAACTGTAACATAGAATCTGGGGCCTAAGCCTCGTTCAAGCATTTCATTATGCCCAAAAATTTTAACTTTTGGTTAAATAAAAATATGTACTCACTCATTGGTTCTAATAATGTTATTTAAGTAAATGTCACAATACTACCTAGAAATATTTGAGAACGTTGAATTTTACAAAACGAAGACATAACTGAGCTTGACACCAGAAAAAAATCATAGCTCTGGTACAAAAAGTTGTTTTCTCATGAATATTATACCATTTTGAGGTTTTTATCATTGCTTCAAATGTACCATAAAAGTAGACTTGGACTTTATATTTAATATGCTAAATCATCTACCAAACAATTATTGCATTATTAAATATCAAAACGTTCCGTTTTTTTTTTAAATTAATATACGGTCGTTACCTTAAAATTTAACGTCAACTTCATTAGAAATTGACTGAATTGAACAATTCCAAACGTAATTTAACAGATTTTGGTCATTTTGTGAACTTCTCTTCAGGAATAGAAGCAGAATTAAATTCTTTATTCTATTAAAAAATTCAAGATTATCGTTTGTCTTATTTTATTTTATGAAATAAAAAATCATTTTATGAACAAGTCAACAGTATTAGTATAAATAAAGAATACAATTTTGTAGTTATCTTTACTGACGTATGTATTCTATTACTGGGAGGAGCGAGGCAACTCAGTAGGAGCGCTATATTTCTATGCTGAATGTTCCAGATTCAGATCCGGCTGTGGAAAATAAATTTTCATTAATATGTGAACAGCCATGAATTGACCCTGTGGGGTACTCAGGCCCTCCTTGGGCTTACCCGTGTTTTATAATCTGGATACCTTTCATTGATGGAAAACTGGTGTTTGAGTGTGATATCTTGGACAAATCATCTCCCTACTCAACCGTTGTGCACAAGAGGGCAATTGTCGGGAAGGAGCGGTCAATTCAAGATTCCATTATCAAGGAACTGGATAAAGAGTGTCGAGGAATAGCCTGTCACATATAGCGTCCCCCTTTCTTTGTAAGTAGTTTTATACGCTATCTCTGTAACCATGATCACCACAAATAAATATCATTTTATTCAATAATTATTATTATTTAATAAATAACTCCTGTTCAGTCAACCACTTCAACCTTTGGATAAAAAAGAGAGGGATATATTTCTTATTTATAAATGATATCGGATTACTATATATTAGGTATAGCGATCTCAGCCCATTTTATTATTTAAATATAATTCAGATCAAAGTTCTGACTTCTCCTTGAGATGATAGCTAAGGCAGCGAAGCCAATATTGCAATACTATTACTCAGCAAAAGCACTCCATGCAAATAGTGAAATTATTAAAAGTATTTATTTATTTATTTATTTATAAACCTAATATATGTTTGATCGTTTGCTATGTATCGCTTAAGACGTAATCCAGCAAATCAATCGATCGGCTCTTCTGAACTTTTAAAATCCCTCCTTTGAAATATTTAAATATGTCAATTAATTACAATATAAGATCTCAGTAACTAACACAGATGGTAACAATTAATTGGATGTTTCGAAGTGGTTATAAAATCCTGAAGATATTATCTGGTCGGCTGGTTCCGAATTAGAGGAAGAATATTAATTTCTCCCGAGGGCTAACATAAATCCAGGCATGAGGAAGGGCCCTGAATGGGATAATAATTTAAATTTCTAAGAGGGCCGAAGGTTAAGGGATGTGAGAGGGATCTGGGGGGGGGGGGGGTAATTTTGAGGCCGGCCTGACAATAGATAGCGTTAGTGTCGCATGCAAATCGGATCCCACTCCCGTTCTATACTCAACCTTATTTATTTACTACTCCGGGATATTCCTGATTTACTGGCAAATTTATATACATGTATGCATACATTAATAAATATGAATCCTCTCTGAGCCAGCTCAAGAAATGTAGGGAGTCAGAGGGGAAAATATGGACTAGTAGTCCGAAACTAGAACTATTTTATGAATCTATAATCAGCTATATATATAACCCCGTAAATATATAAGTATCTATTTAGAACTGAATAATAATTTATAATTAAATATTACATTATCTATAAACATTAGGCAAATTTTCCAAAGGAAAAACACTGTAACTTTAACTTTCAGTTTTCTATTTTTCTATTATCCGAACTCAAGGACCAAACATTATTTCAAAAAAATGATACAGAGTTAGAATTAGAATAATAAAACGCCCTAAGCTCTATTCAAACAATTAATATTGTCTTATAATTTTAATTTTATATTCTTTCGTTATTTACATAATTTTCACATATCTCCAAATATGCTTTTTAATAATATATCATATTAATAATAAATCACATTTTTTAAAGCTTATTAAATTGAAATTCTCCTAAAAAATATAAATCATAATTGGAATATAAGAGGGTAGGCTCTCGATCAATTATAGTCTGAAAAACCATCGGTTCAGACTGAAGACGAATGGAAACTGCGAAGCAAAAGAGCAAATCTCCGATATCAAGCAATTATTGGACTATGTCTGGAAGATGAAGAACGCTACAAATTCGGCTAAAGAAGTAATGAAAGATTTGGAAAAGTTGAGCATCACTCAGTCACACATGTTAGAAAGAAGTGAATTTGTGAGCAATGTGAAAAATCTGGAATGGTTTCTGGATGAAAAAAGACAAGGAAACGCATGAAATAATATAGGAGACAGAGAAAACTGGTTTCCTTTCCGGGAAATGGAAAGGAAAGAAATATTAGTTACATGAACGGAGAATACTTTCAAATGAAAATATTTTGTCATGCATAATGGAGAATGGATTAATAATGAAAACCTTCCAACCTCAATATATGTACTTATTTCTATTTTCTAAAGTATGGAAATCGATTTAAAGTATTTCATTCTAAAACCTAAACATTATAATATATGTTACTATTTATAATATATATATTATAATATATATATATTGCAATATATATTATAATATATATATTGTAATATATATATATATACATTAGAATGTATATTACTATTTAATTTATTAGTACTGATACATACTTCTAATTACCAAAATATATGACGTGTAATAAAAACAATAAGTAAATAAATTTCTGTTCTGATTATATTCAAAGAAACCTTTTAAATTAACATTTTAGTGTCATTTGGAGTTGACATTTTCAAGATTTTATTATAAATCAAGACTTATTAGTAACTGAGTTGTAGCGCCGTTGTAAAGAAATAAAAAAATAAAAATCAATTGAAATCAGTACCAACTTTTCGTTTTACACACCCATATATCTTATGAAATAACGTTTCCAAACAGAAAAAAAAAATTAAAGTTTTCTTACAAAGTTTAATTCCAGAAGAATTTGGTCGGGAATCTGGATGCGGTTAGGGAAGAAAAACACAAAGTGGAACTTTTTTATCTCGCGTGCCAATGCTTCAGCCTATGTTGTGGGTGGCTAGCAAAAACAAAACAGAATAACAGCAATTAAACTGTGAAAACTAAGTTGTAAAAAATAAAAAAAAAACATATTAATAATTACTGATGTACTTGACCCTGGGCATAATTAAAACATTGTTAAAATATATTCGTTTACATATGTTTAATTATAAATAAAATATAACTAAAGTATAATATAATGAATGAGTCGTGGAAATATATTGCAAGTAACGGTTGTAAAGTAGTTTTGTACATCAAAAGAACAATCCTTCAGTTGTATTGGTCGAAGCTTTTTAATTCAGAAAAAAACATACCTGATATTCCATTCCCAAGATGTAACCTGAAGACCTTTTTTTAAATAAAGTCATATTTTGAGTTTTATCATGTTTGAATCTGAAGTTTTATATGATAATAACATAAGTTAAAATAAAAAACGTTGAAATCTTGCAGATGCAAATAGAGCAAATTTGTAAAGAAGAAATTCTATCAGAAGATTGGAAAACGACCTTGATCCACCCATTACACAAGAAAGGCAGCATGAAAAACTTCAACAACTATAGAGGAGTATCTCTCCTACCAGTAACATACAAAATTCTCTCACTTGCTATCTTGGAGCGATTAGAAGCCCAAGTCGAGCATCAAATAGGAGAATACCAATGGGGCTACAGAAAGGGACGTTCAACTGCAGAACAGATCCACAGCCTCAAAACGATCATCAGATATTGCAATCTCAGGTCCAAACCGTACGTGTCATCAGTCTTTATGGACTTTAAGGAGGCTTATGATTCGATAGACCGAGAAGTTCTGGTGAACATCCTCAACGAGTTCGGGGTTGACCTGAAACTTTTGGCATTAATTAGAGCCACACTATCTGAAACAAAATCTAAAGTAAATTTCCTCGGATGTCTGTCGGATTCTTTTGAAGTCAAAACGGGAGTCAGACAAGGTGACGGGCTTTCTCCAATGATTTTCAACTGTGTTATCGAAAAGATCATCAGGACCTGGCGAACAAAATTATTGGAAGCTGCATATAGTCCTCTGAGAATGGGAACAAAATCCAAGGGGATCATAGTCGACTGTCTAGCTGATGACATTGCCATTCTGTCGAACGACATAGAAACTGCTAGGATGCAAATCGACCTTCTGAAAAAATTCGCTGAACAAACTGGCTTGCAGATATCATTTAAGAAAACAGAAGTAATGACTAACATCAAAGATGCCCCAGAAAAACTCCAGACGCAATACGGGAAGATCAACCGAGTGGAAAAATTTAAGTACTAGGGGAAATCATCATGAAAAGTGGACTGGACAAAGAAGCACTCGAGGAACGAGTATGTAAACTAGAAATAGCCTATCTAAAGTCGCGCCCAATCTTCAACAAAAAATCCCTGTCCAAAAATACTAAACTACGTCTTTATGAAACTGTTCTGAAGCCAGTAGTTATGTATGCAGCCGAAACTCAATCCCTAAACGCTAATAGAGGACTCCTCGAAAAACTGGAGAAAAAAGAGCGCAAAATCGTTAGAGGTATAATGGGAACAAATTACAAGAATCGCATCTATTATAAAAAATCCAACAATGAAGTCTACAGCGAAATAGAGAAAATTGCGGAAACGATCCGGCGAGCACGGTATTATGGTCATCTCAACGCATGGATGAGAACAGGCTGACTAAACAGATTTTCAACCTTTTTGACTCCAAACCACAATGCCCTGGTTTATGAGTACTAGAAACGACCTTGAACTACTGCAGCTAAAACCCGACAATGCATTAAATAGAGATCTCTTCCGCAAACAGATAGTGACGAATGGGCTAACCCGGTACGAGAAACCGAAAAGAGGACAGGGTACCGCTTCTGGACAGCGGAGCGCAAGCTGAGCCCACTCACAGAGAATGAGGGAAGTCTGGGCCCAGAGGAAAGCGAAACAAATTGCCAAGTGTAACAAGACTTAACGTGGTCCGAAGATGGCCTTAACGAATTAAAAAAAAAAAATCGATACGTTTCAAGCTTTTAAAATTTTTCTAAGAGTTCTTATAATAAAAAAATGTCGATGCTATCCGCAAAATTGGAATGCTTTGCTTTACAAATTTCTAAATTCTTTTATTTTTTTAAGTCATCTGGTTTAATGTTGACAAGACGTGGAACTTTCAAGTACTTCTGTTGAAAAATTAACGTAATTATGAACAGTTATAATATGGTTTTTTTGAAGGAGCGATGTGTAGAAATATACGTGTTATTTTCTAGGAAAGAAGATAGTACAGAAGAATAACCTATTTTATTATTTGTAAACTCCAATTGAGGTGTTGACTTGAAGAAGGTTGAAAGTCATAAAAAAGATAATTTCACAGGATAAACCAAAAACTGTTTAGACAACTAACAATGAAAGTGCCATGTTCATAGAATCCATACAGCCCCCAATTTTGACTTACTCCCCTTTTTATTATATTAGTATAATTAATTGTAGTATTTTCAATGAAAACTCTAGAAGATCTTTATGGTCTAAAGCTTATAGCGTAGATCGAAAAAAAAAAATATGTACTCTGTAACTACCCATGATTAGTACTGTTTCTAAGATTACGGTTCTGCAGGAAGATGATTTGTCCTAGATCAACCCCAACCGCCAGGTTTTACCCTGATTAAAGGTACGTAGGAAGAACCATAGGATCCTGTGAGATTCATCATAGGATGTTTACAGAAAACAATTAGATAAGAACTCGGGGCCTAAAAAAACTTAGCTACATCACTCTAATGTACTCCATTGGGGATCGAGATTATATCAATGCGAGGAGTGTGTGCACCTAAGACTACGAAAGCCCTTTTAAGACAGGTGCTACGGAGCATGGCATTAGGAAGAATCGCAAGGAAGATGCTTGTGCTGGGAGCTGTTAGCTTTTATTGTAGCAATTCCCTACCGACTGCATTCCCTCCCTTACTTCTCTGTAATTACACTCGTCTTAGGGGATGGTACTCCGGTAGTCTGAGGATTTGTTGAAATTTTAGCGACATCTCGTGGTAACTTAAACAATAATACTTAAGGAATTTTCTAACAAAAATTCAGTCGTCGAACCACGTTCTTCTGTGCATTATATAAATTCCATAAATATCATAAAATGCTTTAATTTATACTACAAAGTTACGAAATCCGAATTAAGCCAGCAAAATATAAATCACTGTACAATCTATAAAGCAATCAGACTTTTTTAACATATTACACAAACATTCAATAAAATAAAAAAATAAATGTTAAATTGTATAATACAGTAATTACCTGTAATGCCTATATGTGCTGGTGACAAGTTAAAATTTATCGATGTTTCAACCCTATGTAGTAGTTTTATAAGGAATAAAATACATGGTATTCAAGTGTGGCCTGGGTGCATTTTATTCGTAGCTTTTTAGGTACTTCATATCGAAGTCATTCCAATTGTTGATTTCTGTGGAATAAATACAGCTAAGTTGATGTGGCTTACAGTTGTAGGTAGCATCCGGCATGACAAAGGCAGGTGCTGATTTACTTGACTTAGGCCCATCAGTTAATAATAAATGTTATGGTAAGAAGTTAATTTTTTTAATGAACATTTCTTTATATTCTGCGGTCTTTGTAGTTTCTTTTCGGAATTATGAATGTTCCAGATTTAATTCAGGTTTCAGATAGATCCAATGGTCATTATTGATTTGTTTTAATCCGACAAGATCAGTTTCAGCTTTCCTATTGCAACGAGATTCTTTTAGCTTAAGGGAAGGTGGTGTTATTTTCCATTGAAACATAATCCTTGTGAATTTAGTATCACGGAGTTAAAAAACAAAAATTAATTATATTGATATGAGTTTAGTGGTAAAATATCACAATTTACCAATGACCTCGTGCTTGTGCACTAAGGCGCTATTAGATACCCTACCCGCACAACAGTAAAGTCGTGCGTATTAATGTAACATGGAATAATGAAATATCTAGGGACAATCTTAATGTACTTACCCCTTGATTTCGTTAATGGCGTAAAGGTATTTTAGGTATTCTTCACCTGCTATGGTTCGCTTTATAAAGTCCTGATATATATTGAAAATAATTAACATACATTCATAAATACATTCCTCATACAATGATATTGTATTGTATTTCCCTTCTCTGATATTATTTTTTCTTATATCTAAAAGCAAATATAGTTTTAATGAAGGCTAACATAGATTGAAACATCGGCATAATAAACTTTACAGTAGGTACAGCTCATTATTATCCGTGCAGAAATATCATATTCAACTATAGATTTTAATGCCTTTGGGGTTGGAAGTTATAGTAGCCTAGTACAAATTTGATTAACTTTACGATGAGCAATTGTACTGGAATAATAATCTATAAATAAAATTTACATTCAACCGTGATAAAAAGCTTGTTTGTTTAATTTTAATATTAAATTAATTTATTAGTTTATCAGCCACATAAAATATTTGTTAATAGGCAATACAGGTCTTTAGAACATTACCTTTTGAATGCAATATAAAGGGATAATATTATTTCGAATTCTCAGAAAGTGATTCTGTCCAAGAGGGTGTATATTTATTAGTAGGAATAATGAAAATACCAAGCTGATATTCAAAGTAATAAAATTTAATAATAAAAAATTTCTTGAATAAAAAAAGGAGTTTTTTTAATAGAAGCCCATTACATAATTGCAATGCAATGATTTTCGAAATGCATGAGAAACCATCTTCGGCTTGGACGTTATTATTCAGCGCTTCAGAGAAGGCCAACAACGCCCGAAACGGATGGGTCACGTAAAGAAGGCGTAGTTATTAATAACTCCTTCCTTTATATAAAAAATAAATAAATAAGATTCCTGAGAATGAGATAAAGAATTGAGGAGAGCTGAGCTGGATATATTTTGAGGAAGTGTTATTGGCTGCAGGGGGGCCGGGTGTAGTGGACGCTGGTAGTGATATCTCCAGCCTTCGGTACCCCCTACTTCGGCGGTTCCAACTTCCTCATAACTCCTTCCTTCATTTTTCCCACCCTCGTCCCTTAGATCAGATTGCCGGAGCGTCAGGTCAATTTACTATCCTTCGAAGGAGGTCACTTATATCTTAGCTAAAGCCGGGAGGTATTGTGGGATTATGAGCTGGCAGGAAGCCAATGTCTGCTCCCGTATAAAAACTTTTTTGTTCTTAGATAATATATAACTTTAACATTATCTACATTATTCACACAATGTCAGAAATACCAGTGTTTTGAGCTATAACAATGCATTTATATATTAGCGAAAATGACGATAGTGAAGAATCAATAACACTGAAAGATTTGTTTTTGGAGTTTCTGCACAACTTTATTTATTGGTTTAGTTTTAGTAGATACAATTTTATTTTTTACTCGCTGACCCGGCTACACGTGCCTGTGGGATTTATAATAGTTTTAAAAAATATTACGTTACAATTTGAATTTTAAAAAAAATATAGGAATTAATGTAAAAATGAGTTAAATTGATTTTTAATTTTACATTTCATTCATCATATATTTAACTATGTTATATAATTAACAAAATATACACAAAATTCTATACTGATAAAACATAAACATTAGTTTAATAAATGAGGAATATAATGATTGATTTTTAATTGACGCATCGAAAATACAGCAGGTTAAAAAAATTATAATTTTGCAATAAAAACATCGCGATCATTAATCGAAATCATATATTATAAGTTGAACAGTGTTACATACATGCGAGAAATTACATTAAAATCGGTCCAGTAGTTTTGGAGATTAGCCCAAACAAACATCGTGACAGGAGATTTTTATATACATAAGATAATATTCCGCTTATGTGTTATATGATAGGAACTGAACTCAGGATCTGTTAGATCTACATAGATGCATTTGAGCTCAAATTGTAGCAAAATTTATTTTCTTTAAAAATGTCATTTATATTTTTCCCTAAAACGCACCGATTAGGAGATACAGGCTAAAAACTGAAATAACTCCAAAAATTTCGAAGTTTTTCGCCTGCAAACTTGGATTTACACTTCTCATACATGCGCTTACAACATATCAAAAATGCAGCATCATCAAGCGTCACTGCTCCGATAGACGCATAATCAATAATAATGGCCGACACATATCAATTAGGGATATGAAAAATAGTTTACATCCTATTTTTTTGAGTTTTGTTACAAACACTGTAAAACGACAATTTTATATATCTTTATTTATTTTTTGTAACATAGAACAAAGTTGGTTTTATGGGAGAAAACACTGCCAGTTCTTTACCCCATATCCCTTCTAGGATCTTCAATAAAAGATTAACACCCGTATGTATACGTATATACTGGTATCTACTTTTCTCTATTAATAATACAATAAATTTTACTTTTAGGTCTTGAAATTAAGTCTCTTCGTTAAACTAGAAGGATTTTAGCGAAGTTTTGATAGTATATTATTCCCGTAATCATGCCCTGGTCGTGAAAACCAGGCTTTTAGTGACTTATATTGAATAACACAACAGCCTAAATATAAAATTGAAACGTGTGGGTCATTAAACCATACAAATTGATCACATTACTCATTAAAAATACTTATTCAATATTACCAATATTTGTAAATAAGAGAGCTATTTGATCCGATTTATTCCGGATTTCTTTTATCTAATTGGGACTTTATGTGTATTGATACACTCTACATTCTATTTCGTATATATATATAATATATATATATATATATATATATATATATATATATATATATATATATATATATATGTGTGTGTTATTATTTGCTTTTTCGATATTCAACCTGTCCTACTCTTCATATATAACTATTCACAACAAAACGCAGTATTCCCGACTTCTTGGAAAAAAACATTAGTCCATCCAATAAACAAAACCTGTACCCCAGTTTCTCCTAAAGACTACCGGTCAATCTCTGTACTTTCCAAACCTCTCGAAAGAATAGTCCAGTCTCAAATATCAAATTTTCTCTAACAGTCCAAACTCCTTGGTCCACTTCAATCAGGCTTTCGTCCTGGATGGTCCACACAATCAGCCCTAACGAAGATTACCACTGACATACAAACAACCATGGACGACATGCAACTAGCTGTACTAATCCTACTTGACTTTTCTAAAGCTTTCGATTCCTTGGACCATTCTATCCTTGTTGCCAAACTAAAATCATTGTCCTTTTCCAATAGGCTATTCTATGGTTCCAATCTTTCCTATCTGACAGGTCCCAGGCATTTTTCATGCCCAATCAACCCCTTTCCTCTTTCCTCACCCTGTCCTCAGGTGTTACACAGGCCTCAAGTATCTCCTCTCCCCTTTTCAACTGCTACATAAATGATCTTCCTAAATCTGTTCACCACTGTTCCTACCATCTATTTGCTGACGACTACCAAATCTTCTTTCCTCCTTCTAAGCTATTATTTGCGTTCACCAGTATTTAGCAAGACCTAGATAGAACCAGTGCCTGGGCATAGTTGAACAAACTGGAATTGAACCCAATGAAAACCCAGGCCATTGTTCTAGGTCCCAACACCCTCCCAGCATTAATCTGAGCACCCCATCAGTTTCAACTCCTCTGTCAAAAACTTCGGCATTACTTTTGACCAAGACCTTTCCTGGAAACCCCATACAAATCGGACGGGCAATAAGTTCCCTGAAGTTATTCCATCGATCTCGGCACCACCTTACACAATCTACCCGTATGCTTCTCGTACCATTCCTCATCTTTCCCTAATTTTATTACTGTAGTGTGGTATACCGAGGCCTTTCAAAAATGGTTGAGGGCCACTTAAAGCGAATAATGAACTCTGCTCTAAGATTTGTCCTTGGTACTCCGAGGCGATCCCGCGTGTCACATCACTATGATGAGTTAAATGGCTCTTCCCTCCCATTCGTAGACAATATTTCCTCAGTTCATTCTTATACCAATCCATTAAATCGTAACCCCCTTCATATATCTATAGTCTCCTCTAATTCAAATCTTCAGTCCAGCACCACAAAACAAGATCCTGCCTTTCCGATCTCTATATTCGTTCCCACAGAACCAAAACATTCGAACGTTCCTTTCTCGCACGCTCTACCACAATGTGGAACTCAATCCCTCCTATCACCTCCTACCCCACTATCATCATTTAAATCCGTGCTTTTCCGATGTAGATGTTTCCTAGGTTCCCAAAATAGATGCTCTATAAGCAGGTCAATCATCTGGCTAAATAAATTAGTATTTAATAATCGATTACGTTGCCTACGTGTTCTGTTTATTTTCCCCAAAGAAGATATAGACTATGTAAATACTTTATTGCATGTTATCCCATTCATTCATTTTAATTATTAATTTTGTTATTCACTATTTTATTAATTTTGTTTATAATTGTTTTGTTGTTATTAATATATTTACTCTCGAAGATTAGTTAAAATCCTGTCATGTTTCGTATTTTTTAGTTATTTCATTTCAGTTTTATTTTATTCTGTTTTTGTCACTTTTAATTACTTCATGCTTTGTATTATTCTGTAGCCTTCTTGCCAGAGGTATATTATTTTTTGTTCGTGTTTGTTATTCTAAAGGGACTTGGTCCCAGAATAAAGTTTGTTTTCTATTCTATTCTATTCTATTAAATATATATACATATATAGATTTGGCCGAGAGAGTTGCACAGGAGAAATTATTATGACCACTTTTGTTTATAATCGAGTTAGGCTGGAGCAAGAACTTTGAACGAGCGCTAATGCTCTTGGGCACCTTCCTTCCCCCCCCCCCCCCTCGCACCAATTAATCATTCTTCCTAATTTCTTAAGAACTGAGAAAAGATTTTATGAATAAATTCTAGAAGGATTTAAAAAATTACTTAAATAAAGAGAATTTTTGCTAGAAAAAAGTTTGTATTTACTTAATAGGATGTATATAAGATTTTACCTTATAAGTATATAAAATCAATTTTAATTCCATCAAGTTTTAAGGTATATTGAATGAATATATAAAACATAAAAAATATCAGATTTATGAAGTTGATTTTACGAAATTACTATCTTCAATAAACGTTTTAAATAAACTTTTTTGTTACAAAAAATTCTCTGCTATTAAGAAGTTTTTTTTAAATATTCATTTAATTTATAAAATAAACCTTAAATTAACAGTGGAAGAAAAGTCACACTAAGAGAAGCTAACCAAATGTGTGAGCTTAAATTTTGAAGAGATTTAAACTTGTCCTGAATATTAACAACTCATCTACGTAAGTTGGATGAATATATTCATTTCAACCGGAGTTACTTAATCACATTTTATGAGAGTTTTAATAATTTCACGAGGAGGTATGACAGATAAAATTGACAATAATTTCATTCATGTTATCGATAGCTAAAATGGAGGAATACCAATCTGGAAATAGAATAGAAAAGAAACTTATAACATTACAGAAGAAAAATCATAAGTATACATTAAGAGGCAAGCAGTTTTTTTATACCGATTGATCGAGCTGTATCCATGGAAGAAGGGAAATAGAAATATCGTTGAATGGGTACTGGTGTATAGATGTGCAAAGTATAATAACTGTATAATATATGTGCAAAGTATAATAACTGTTTACATATTCTTTTATTAAGACGATCTCCATCTATTTATTCCTCATTTTCCTTAATATTATCATATGAACGAAGAACTCTTACAGTTGCATTATTTCTTGTGTTTAAAGGTTCGGACCTGTTGTGTCAGTGTAGAAAGACGTGCGAACCTGTATGCAGTAATCGACTAATCTAAATTAATAAATACTGAAAAATAATATTACACTTATATAGCACACTCATATATTTACACTGATATAACCATCTGAATTCCAGTAGCTGCTATTACTATTATTGTTGTTATGAGTTTCCTGTTTAATCTGCGCCATTTTGTAATGTTTAAGGAGCCTAATCTCTGGAGAAAAGGATTTATATATCCATATCTACCTGTATAATTATCAACAGAGATAAATCAGCATAGATGCAGAGAAAGAGAGAAAAATGCTGGAGGGCAGGAAACATACCATCCATGCCTACCATTTCACATGTAACAGGTATGCAGAATATATATACATATTTCTTTTTCTTTTTTTTACTTTTTTATGAATATTCAATGAGTAAACTCTCAATCTTCCCCACCACTACCGATTTCCTTGCAGCCAGAATCGGCACACTTTTCAAGAATCGAAGAGTCAAAGGAAGGGACAATTTAATGGAGAAGACGATGATCGAATCGAAACGGGCCAGCTGCCGAAGGGTTAAAAGCCTCATTACTCGGTTATTCATTCCGAGAAGACTCGGGAAAACCATTAGTCAACCACTTCTTTGAGATTCTTGCCCTTTTTTATCATAATTTTTATTCGGCTATATCGGAAGGACAAGGGAACGATAGGTCCCCTTTCCCAATAATAACCGCCACAGCGTTATTATAAGAAAGAGGATACCGGACTAGGAATATCTTAGCGAGGGGCTAAGAGGGGAGCCTCTAAGGTCTACGGCTGCTATAATGGAATCAGCTTCAACGGGATGAGGGTAAAGTTAAAGCGGTCGCTTATCCTAGGCTGCATCATAAAGGCTCTTTTGTCTGAGCGAATTTTCAGGTAAGTTAGGAAAGTAAGGCCGGTAGTATGGTCTCTGAAGGCTTCGTACATAACGTTCAAGCGCTAAAATATCAATTAATGAACTAAATATCCACTGCATTACTTATCAAAAATAAATAATCAATAAAACAGCTTAAACACCTGTACCATCCCGGCCCATGAAGGGTCTTCGGCTCAGTATAGAGCAAACTTTAAACAGTACCGTGTTTCTAGGACAACGGTTGTGCAGGGAGGTGTTTCATCCCAGTTTATACTCAACCACACGTTTTCCCCTATTTAAGAATCCATACTTTATAGAGTCTGAGGTTCAGGAGGTTCGTCAGATTCCACAGGGTCTAACCACTGCTCTTAATAGTATAAACAATTTATCTACCACAGTCGGAGTTGAACCAGGTACTTCAGAACAACTCACCACTCTACTTAGTGGGTAAACCCGCTCTCCTATTAGGAACATTGAATTTGACAATCATTAAATATAAATTCAATATGAATCCAACAGCTGCTATGAATAAATTTTCTTAAGTAAATAAAAAGAAAGAGATGGCATAAGTAATTAGTGGATGAAGGAAGCATTCTACCCTAACCGGCGTCAGGGACTAATGTTTATCTGATACCGAACCACTGAAGACTGTGAGTAGCTCGAGACACACTTCAGTTTAGATTAATACAAAATATTCTTTATAATTACCTCACAGAATGTATGGAGAGATGATGGAGAAATAAAGGTAAATTATATAAAGCTGGACGTTTAATAATCGTTACTTGCGGGATACAGAGACCCTGAAGGGGGTCAGCCAACCTCACAATGTTAAGAGCCATTGATTCTGTGGAACAGCGGCAGGCTGTCCATATCTCCATAACAAGTCTCTTTGGGACCAATTCACCAGTGTCTTTCTTACCGATGTTCACTCGGTTTTAGGAACAGCGAAAAGTGGCCTAAATCCAAGGATTATGTTGGTTCAGTGTCAGGAAATGTGTGATGTAATGTGAAATATAAATAAACACAATTACTATTGCCGCTAATCTATATATATCGTTAGATATTATATAATATCTAACGATATGTATAGTTTAATATATAATGAGACATAATTTTGTACCCTCTACACCTTACCCTGATTATGGTATGAAATGTGTACTTCAGTCTTTATTCTCTAAAAAATGCTGGTTATATTTTTATATTATCCATGTTATGTACTCAAGAAGTAAATTTAAAACGACAGCGAATATATATCGGAAAATAAATCGACATATTCGATATTCCTGGCTCCCATAAACGACGTTGTATATGTTTACTTTAGAACCTCGAACAAAGCATACGTTTACATTCTCTTTTATTTCCAACTACATCACGCATACACTGCTCTACATAACAAGATAAACTTGCGTACATTCGAGAATGGTATGAGATATGTAATATGTAATGGAAACTGGAGCGGAAAGATGAGGACGAGGCATTATGTAAACTTAGTTTCAGATTTATAGGGCTTCCCCCGGAGCTGAGGACCATAGTACATGAATAAATATCTCCGCTGTATTATTGAGGCGTGTCCTTCGTCCTTGGTCCTAGGGCTGACGATAAGGATTAATATTGGTGATGGAGGAATAAAGCCCTTCTTCCATCAGGACGTTCTTCATCCCAACGACTTCATCATTTTCCTATTACTTCTTCACCATTGATGGTGTGAGTTCCTGATTTACTGAACGAAACATATTTTTTTCATTCACCTTAACGATTAATTAATATAAAATGCTGCTATGAGCATTTAATTGAAATAATATGCCCAAAAGCAATTTTAAAAATATGTAAAGTAATATAAATAAATGCTAACGCACAATATTTAATACTTTAATCAATATTCAGTCGTAATTTTTAGAAAAAGTATTGAATCCTTTTGTCAATCAAAAGTATAAAAGTTTCACTCTGAGAATTAACAAATAAATCATTCCAAATTTATAAAAATTAAATTAATATTGACCAAATAAACGTCTGTGTATTTAGCTAGGAATGACAAAAATGTTTTCTCTTTCATTAAAAAGTTACTCAGTATAAAAAGTATATTTTCAATATACATTTACAAACACAAAGATACACCTAGTAATATAATTTGGATTATATATGGACTCATTAATTTTTCATTATATTATTTTATTAATTAAAGCCTAAGTCACTCTAATCATGACTGATCCACCTTAGTCTTACTATACTTACCTTTACACATTTATCTCCGTTCTTAGACAGCTATTTCATCTATCAGTATGATCTCCAAGTATTCTCCAAATTATTTACTATTTATAGTTTTTTCAATGAATTTTGAATTAAATCTTGTATGAATATAATTTTAGTTGAATAGTAATGAACATTAATTTTGATAGTAATGTATTCTTTTTAGCTCGGAAGTCTTTAAACTGGAAAGAATATCCCATTTTTAAGAAATGGGATTATCGTGGGACCCTCACCTGCTTCATTCATATATTAACATCAAGTCTATATCCCCAATGAAAGTTATTAGGAAATTTAAGGACTGGAAAGTGTTATGAGAGCCATGTTGTAGACCAAACCGAATTGCATCCAATGAGATCGTTAAGTTGTAATTTGACAAGTAAGTCGCCGCATACAATTTTTTTTTCAGTTCGATTTCAAATAATATGGATACTTCGTAAAATAACGTAAGCTATCTTTGTGACTTATTAGTACAAACAAATTCAAGACTGAGAAATTGTTAACCTAACTTGTTTACAATTACTTCCACTAGTATCGCACCAAAATAATTTTTGTAGTCTTGGGGCTAAAAGAAATCCATAACAGTTGGAGGATGGGAATAACACACACAAACAGAGACAATGGTTTCCGTAAACAAAGGTTTCAATTGGATACAATTTAGCCTTTGAGAGGGGCCCGAACCCAGAGGCTACAGGCCAGTTAAAGGGACACCATTTCCATAACTAGATGAGGTCTCCGCAGTCCAAGCCCTGTTCCAGGTTCATTTATTAATAAATCCCTAGCTAAAACCATCAGAGGTCTTTATGGATAAATATTTAATCAAAATCGAGTATTCAAAAACATAAATAATTAAAATAAAATTATAAAAAGAAGAACTGTACTACCCAAGACAGGAATAGATCAAGATAATTTTTCGCGAAATAGTTTACATAATATATTGTTAGCATTAAAAAAGGTCTATTCCATTATGATATAATGATATAAGTGGTAGAGAGTGTACTGTTTCTTGGACAACGGTTGTGTAGAGAGGTGATTTCCCTTTTGGATACCTAATCTGTAGAAGATGAGTCTAAAATACCATAGGATACATATCCCGCCACTAACAGGTAAAATAAAATCTGCCAGCAGCGGGATTTGAACCCTAGACCTTCGGGATGGGGATACAGCTCTCTACCACTGAGGCACTCCGCTTAAGCGTTATCTATAGTTAATTGGCCGTAACTATCTCAAATCTTAAGATAATTTTTCGCGAAATAGTTTTCATAATATATTGTTAGCATTAAAAAAGGTCTATTCCACTATGATATAATGATATAAGTGGTAGAGAGTGTACTGTTTAATGATCGACTAATTGGTATATCGTTTATCTTGCTGTTATGCTTTCACGGTTAAACTTGAAAAAAAAAAAATACTTGACGCAAAAACATATTTGCGTGGTCTTTTGATAGCCGGTTCGTAAAACAAAAAAAAAAAATCAAGAGGATATCAATGAATATTTTTGTTTGTAATTTTTTTTATATAGGGATACTGGTATAGATTATTAAAGCAGGTTCCTATTCAAGAAAAATAATAATAAATAAATACGGCGTTTATTCATCATTTCTGACTGCTTTTCTTCTCAGCATTGTTGGTCAATGTCTTAACCGGACCATGGTCAAGGTTAAGCTTAATCGTTTTATTTACCGATATTTATAAATTTTCGTACAATACTAGCAGTTCCTAATACACACTGCTTTTTGAAGTAGTTTAACTTCCTTGTTCAGCTCAAGGATTTTATTGTTTCCTCTGGAATAATGCCATTCGTAGAAACTACAATTGGTAGTACTACAACCTTCACCAGTCCATAAAGATGCTTCAACTCTTCGCTAAGCTCCTGATATTTCCGAATTTTTTCTGCTATTGTTTTTTGCACGTTATCATCGGAAGGAACTCCTATCTCAATAATCTGTGATTTCTTTGCTGCCTTGTCAATAAGCACAATGTCAAGTCTGTTGTGAGATATATGGTGGTCTGTTATCATGTTGTATGGATTATTGTAATTGTTATTTATTCCTGTTATTTTTTTCTAATGAACAAGTTCTAGTCTCTTTATAGGAGCTATTATTCATAAAATTGGGACATTAAAACAAAATTATTTTATATTATAAGTTATCAATAAAAGAATTATAAATATATTCTTAATAGTAATATATGGTAGACTTTGAGTTGATTAAATAAAATGGGAAGACAAAGAAAAAAAATAGTCTGAGATACATTTCTTTTCACCCAGTAGGAAACGAAATTCCCATATCAATGTATATTCACACCTAGCTGAACCAATTAAATAAAAGCAGTTTAGAAAAAGAATTGTAAGGTAGGACAGATATATCCTACTCGAGTGAGTACAGAGATTTCACTTAGCTCTCCGATTTCCAGGAGCTGGACCCTACGGACTGAAGGCAGTGCAAACAGATAGTCATTGGGGTGTGACAGGCTCCTCACTGGTGAAGATAAATCGGATCCAGCCTAGCGTGACCATTTCACAGGAGACGGTTTCGTCATGGAGCTTTGGGCTTCCAGTTATTTTCTGTTTGCTCCTTTACTAACTCATATCGCTTTTCACATTTCTTTATTTTTATTATTAAATAACTATGACATTCATCTCCACATTATTATTATTTTATTACCTATAAAGACGAAACATTTTATAGATTTATTTATTATTTATTTAGGTGGCTCATTGGTAGAGTCCTCCTGGGTAGTCGTGTCAAAAATCCCGAGTTCTAATCCGGCTGCGGTAAATTATTTATTTAATCTGATAATAGCCGGGTATGGATCCTTTGGTACCTAGAAACCTTCTTGAGGTTCATCTACCTTGTAAATAGGGAGAAATACCTGGCGGTTGAGCGTGATCTCGGGCGAATCAGGAACCGTTATCATAGAAAAAGTAAAGTCTCTTTCATGTACTAACCCAGGATTCTTTATCAATAGTAGTTGTTTGAGCAACCTCGAAATAGTTATTGGACCTTTCGATGAGAGCTCCGAAATGGATAAGGAAAAAAAATTTCTGATTCAATTATACCAGATCGCATGTCATTTTGAATGTAACCTTTTATTAAACTAATAACATAAATCAATGTTCATAAATTAAATAACTAATACTTTTGATAATGAAAACCCAATTAATTAAATTAAAAGAACAATTTAAACGCTTTTATAATGAGAAAATGAAGTTATTAAAATTAACTAAATTACAAACAACTAATTAATAACAAAAGAAAATAATTATTATTTAATCCTACGATAGTAAATTTAACTCTATTAAATTACAAATAAAATCTATTACAAAATAATGAATGTTTATGCGGTTTTCTGATTACAATGATATAATAATGAAAACTCTTATCTGTCTGTCGAAGTAGTTCTCAGTAGATGGTAGATTCTCGGCAGGGCGAGCTGGATGTTGAGACGACAGAGGATTTTCGTCGGCAGGGCGAGCGAAGATGGTGAAACAATAGAGGTTGAGATGATCGACTGGGTCAATTCGAATTGGTCGAATCTATGACGAAGTTTAAACTAATTACACCGGCAGGTGGGCAGCAAATTAGTATCTTCTTCAAATTCACAAGACACAATTTTGGGCTCCTAAAGAGCATACGATGTGCACGTCAAGAGGCTCGTGGCAACACTGTCTTAAAATTCACAAAAACAACTTTGGGCTCCTAAAGAGCATACGATGTACACGGCTAAGGGCTCGCGTCAACACTGTCTTAAAATGCACAAAAACAACTTTGGGCTCCTAAAGAGCATACGATGTGCACGGCTAAGGGCTCGCGTCAACACTGTCTTAAAATGCACAAAAACAACTTTGGGCTCCTAGAGAGCATACGATGTGCACGGCTAAGGGCTCGCGTCAACACTGTCTTAAAATTCACAAAAACAACTTTGGGCTCCTCTAGAGCATACGATGTGCACGGCTAAGGGCTCGTGGCGACACTGTCTTGCTCGGTCTAGCCGGAGCGAACAAAAGCCGATCGACTCTCTTTTGTTTTTCTCTCTTCACTTTTATAACATATGTTTTCAAACTTACTACAAATATTAGGCTTATATCTAAACCAAATAAAATTACCTTTTAAATTAAATTATTCTAAACAATTATGAAATTAAACGTTTAAATTATTATATTAAATAAAATGTGAAAAATAAGTAAAGAAAATGTTCTTTCTTTTACGAAAAAATGATTTAATTTTTTATGATTAAAACTAATAATACTTTATAAGGTTACTACTTCATCTGGCCTTAACAGTAGTGGTGTAGTTTTTTTATTTATTTAGTAGTTTCTATACTGCATTTGGCAACTATATAAAATAACTGGCGGTGTTAGCTCTCTTAGATGCATCTATTAAGTAACCTCTTCCACAGAAGCCGAAGGTATATAATAATTATAATATATTGCAAGCAACCTATATTAATAAACATTAGATTAGCACTTTTATACCTCTACTAATTTATTTATTATTACATATAACATATTATTGATTTCCAACACGACCTAAAGTTAAATAAATGATCTCGAAAGAAGCCTTAAAAAACTGAAAGATAAATTTCAAATCAATAAATTTTCGTTCTGGTTTACTAATGAAAAAATTGTACTTACCTTATTGCAAAAGCCCATTTTTCCGCGTTAAAATGTACCCTATTGTTAAACAATAACGAAAAAAAACTTGCTTAGGATTTTAAACACGTTATAATTTAGTAAATAAAACATCATCTTAAATTTTATAATAATAAAAATGTAACTATAAACAAATTATGTACTAAATAAAAAAAAAAAAAAATCCACCATATTTTGATCACTTGTTATAGTTTTTTTTACCATACTGTTGTTTTCAAAACGTGTGACGGAATTTTAACGTAATATCATAAGGTTACAATACCATGGATTTTTTCGGGGGGTTGGATGGATGTTATTACTTCGAATTCGGCCAAAGGCCTTTCTTCATTCTGTGCTTTTGTGCTGCATTTATTTCATTCGGATGACCCATGTTTGAATGAGAGATGCTAAATATGAGTATTTTAATATTAATAAATAATGTTAACTCCAATTATTTCAGACTTTATTCGCACTAAGCGGAGAAAAGTACAAATATAAAATAATTTCTATTGCCACCATCCTGCGTGATTTTCAGGTCCGCCTTTGACTTATCTCCTCCACTAAGACATTCAAATGTTTATATATTTATCATTTAAAAAAATGATATTTAAATGTTTTTGATTTTAAACTTAATCATCATATACATCAGTAATAAGTGTGGTTGTATAAATGTTCAGCTCATCGTTTTATCGTGTTTTTAAACTAGAAATATAGCAAAAGGCAATGATTGTCGTATTAATGACATCTATCACTCAATTAGCTCATAAGTAATGGTGATAGATCAATCACTCGCTAGGCTAACCTTCTAAAAACCTGAAGGAATAGAACAACGGGAAACAAACCGGTTCCGTTAGAGGAAACGGTCTGGATTAATGGCCTGGAATGGACGCCATTATCGAATACACGCTCCTATCTCAAGGCTTCCTTTGATCCCACTGCCTAGTGCCGCGTGGTTCTTGATCCAATCCAAACAGTCTGATTGCCCACTGTTATGACGGTACCACAGGTAGCTATTGTGTTTATGTCTATCGTAGATGGGAGATATTACAGTGAGTAGCAAATACACCATAAGAAACAAAGACTATGGGAGAGTTAGCTAGCAGTTTATGGAATAAAATAAATAAAAAATCGGGGGTGTGCTTATTAACTTATCAAACTGGAAGTTACAGCTTCATCAAAGGAGACAGAAAAAATAAATATAAAAGAATGAATCAAATAAATGTGAAACAATAAAATAAAATATTGAGATACAAACGGCAACGTCAAGTAAAAAGAAAATGTAGCAATGAAGTATTCGGATTAAGTTGAAAAGGATGGCAGACTGTGAATATCTTTTCTTTCAAATGGCATTTCTTTTTTCTTTTTTTGTAATTGTTTCCTTCAATTCAAGCGGCTCTAGAACTAATGTTTACACGTTAACAAACGAATGTTGTATATAAGAGAAATAAACAGATTTTACAAGTGAATAATAGTGTCTATGATCTAAGAAATTATTCTAATCGTATAGGCTTATAACTCAGACAGTTATTACATTAATAATAGTTATGACGTTCATAAGACTATAAGTATGTAAACAAAAAACTAATTCATTTCTATAATTAAATAAATGATAAAATAAAAAAAAAGGCAAAAGCTATAAATCAAAAATATAAAATTAAAATTATAATATAATAATACTATTGACAGACTACCATGAGATAGCCAGAAAGAGTCGAGAAAAGAGTGGGAAATGTGTGTAGGGGAGGGTTTTTAATTGCCAAACTTTCTTTATTTTGTTTGCGACTGACGGTCATTACAGAAGAATACACTAGACGTCTTTTTGACAAAAATAAAATATTTGTAAAAAATAAATCCTAAGCAATATTTAGGGGAGCGGAGTGGCTCAGTGTTTGAGCACTGAGTTGCCAGGCCGAAAATCCCGGTTCAAATCCCGCTGCTGACAAGACTTTTATTTAGGCTGCGGGCGGAGATGGATCATATGGGATCTGGGACCAACCTGGGGGGGGGGCTCATCCAGCCTCTATAAAGTGGGTACCCGAAGTAAGGGGGAAATCTAGGACGAATCACCTCCTTGCACACCCACTGTCTTAGAAACAGTACAGTCTCTACCATGTACAGAACCCCAGACCCATTCATGGGTTGTAACAGTAGAGGTTTATAATATTAGGCTAATTGAAAAACATAATTTTTTTAATATATTTTTTTGGAGAGCAACATACAAAGATAAATATGCAATTATAGCAATAATAAATTCTGCTATACTTGAGGGCAATAAGTATTAGAGATCAATAAATACAACAATAATAATTAAAAATCAAATAAACATAACTAGATTTAAAGAACATAAACTTATGAAGGCAGGGCTAATAACACTTCTAGAGATAAATACTAGCAAATTAATGTTTCTTTCATCCTTCATGACTAAAATAACACCAATAAAAAAGGACCGTTACTGAAGGAAAGTTCGAAACCTGACAAGCGAAAATAGTTGGAGTAAGTTAATTGGGAAAAGTGTTATTATTTCTGTAGTACTTCCTGCGTCCTTTATGAATAAGAAAATATTATTCCAAGTTTACCCGTACGATCTATTTCGCCATAATTGATTATAAAATTAAAAGCTCTTAGAAAAGTCACTTAGTAGGATAAATAGCAAAAGGAATTAGGAAGATGAGCTAAAATTTATCAAAACCTTCGGATTTATTTACTGATTAACAAAGGACTTATATCATCATTAAATAGTTTATAATAAAATTGAATTCCCAAGGATCGGTAAGGATGAAACAGACCTTAAGTGGATTTTACAGCAATTATTAGGTTGTGCAGAAGTTAGTTCACAAAGTCAGGTTTGCTTTTCGTTTGTATCAACACTGCTTGTGGATCTAATTTATTGGTTTTAGATTAATTAAACTTCTAACTAACATTTAATTTTTACCGCTTGATCTCCTAAGCGACAATATAACCATTTGGGAATGTTATTTATTCATTTATCGCCACTGTATACTGGTCATGGCTAATCAGACGATGCTGCAGTGGGAGACCTAACTTTCTTCTATGCAGATGTAATTAGAATAACCATTTTTATGTCCCCTCCGCATTTATAACCAAGCACTTTTTATTCCGTTTAAATAATCCTAAGGCCACATGCAGACCTATTATTATATAGTTCTATTGGGCATAGAAAGCTATTATGCTAGGCATAACTCCATTGATGGACTCCAATTTATACACGTGGTCTAGCTATAAAATAATAGCATATAAAATATTTCATTTTGTATTAAAATATAGAGTGTAAAAACAACATTAGAAATAAGATTCGGCAAAGTGTTTCAAATACGGATTGAGCCGAGTAAAAATACACTTTCCGGGACAGTGAATGTCATCCTGTTTTTTAAAAATGATTTTCGCAACATCACAGCTGTGACTGACACAAGTGACAACCTACTTCACAGTCCCAATACTAAAACCAACAGCAAGGAGAAACAAGAAATTCTACTAGATGCGATTAATTTTTCAAAAACAAACGCAGAATCAACTCAAAATATAAAAAAAGAGTGATATATACTCGTATACAATAATACTCGTATACAATACAGCGTTTCAAAAACTTAGCTACCCCTGGTAATGATTATTATGGTAATTGGCAATATTACACCTTGAAAAAAGCGAATAAGATATAAATATATATTAAAGCCAAGGATATGTTTAAAAAATGCTTAACAGAGGAGAATAAGGACTTGGATTAGAAATTTGTGGGTAACTATTAAGTTACATCATCGGGGGATAAACTCTAGTGTCATATTTTTTTCCTAGGACTCCCCTTGCATTTATATAGTCAACCGTGGGAAAACGTAATAGTCGAGTGTGTAATCATCTCCTTGCAAAACCGTTGCCCTATCAATATTACGGTTCTTATTAAAAATCCCATCAACGATTGTAATAGTCCATTCAATTAATTTATTATTTTTCCACCCAGAAGATTGATTATTTTAATTACTATTAAATTAAATTAACTTTTCGGTAGTTTAGTACATATGACCATGAATTTCCAGTTTGTAGGCCCCGAGTTCAAAATCAACTGTGCCAGATAAGTGATTATTAACTATAAATAGCCATGAATCGATTCTGTGGATCCAGGAGACTCTCGGAGGGTTACACCAGCCTCTATAAAGTGGGTGTAATAACCAGACGGTTGTGCTTATTATTGGCCAAATTACTTCCTTACAAAGCCGATGGGTTGGATAAAGTTAAGTACATTTTATTTTCTGAACCGACTATACTTCGTGGGATGCGAGTACACAGACTAAATTATTTTTAGTGATTGTAATAAATAAAAACCCTTTCCCAAAATAGGTATACCTCTGTGTGGTAAAACACCGATGCGTCAGTTCACTGATGATGCCAAGAAGAAGCGTAAAATAAAAAAATCAATACAACGTTAATGAAAGACGTTTCTATCTCGGGCCATAAATATTGATCTAGGCAAATAAGTGTGGATGTATAAATAAATACAAGTAATTGTGGCATTCTATTACTATTTGTAAAAATGAGATATTTAATGATGGTACCGGGAGGAATCTGGTATTGGGAAGAAATCTCTTATCTTATACATAATATTATCTTTATTATTGTGTACATTACCTTTATTATTGTGTATTTAATTGTCTATTATTGCTGTATGTTATTGTCTATTATATTATCTTTATTATTATGATGAATGAATAAATAAAAGTTTACTATTCTTTCATCAATTTATTTAGCCTACCAATAAACTGTAATGTGCATGAATATGCCCAACAGGATTAAAAATTAAAATATTTGGAATTTATTTATTATCATACCATAGATTCCTACATATTCAAACTTCCCTATTTAATACTGATATTATTATATTATAACGGCAATATTAATAGAGACTATGTTTACATAAATCGCAAACAAGCTCGTATTTTAGCTATCTTCATCCGAGATACACGAACAGTATACAGGCTCCGACCTAGAGCTGATATTGGTACAAGGCAAGTGTGCACACTACGATGTTGGTTAATTTACCTTGCCTTAGTGTACATTTGATGTTGCACCAAATATTTGATATGTCTGTGTAAGTACTTGTGCATTGATTCTGCATGCATGCAGGTAATGTAAATTTTATTATGTGTGTATATATATATATATATATATATGTGTATATATAATCTATGTGTGTGTTATAAGTAAATTTTAGGAAAATTCAATATATTAATTAATTATTAATTTTCTATATAAATCGTCTGTAAGATCATTTTTTTTTGTTTTAGTTTCCATTACTTAACTGTACAAAAAAATTCTCTCTTTTAATAGCTGAGAAACAAAAAACTCTATTTTATGTCAATGGTGATTAATAATTTACGTTAGTTTATTTTAAATTCCTAATTACTTAACTAAATTATGTGAGCTTATAATTTTACTTAGGTGTTAGGAGAAAGAAAGTATTTTGTAATTATCAGAATTGATAAAGTACTAGTATTGTGAATTATTTATTTAAACTTTAAAAATTAAAGTTTAGCAGACTTCAATTGATTCATCTCTGAATGAATTTTAATTAGTTTGAACGTGGTGTAAGGCTAATTTAGCGTTACTCAAAAACTATTAATAGATTTACCAGTATTAATAAGCCTTTAAAGTAAATTAAAATACCAATGAATATAATAATTTTAAATACAATAATTTTAATTAATATAATTTTATATAAAATTATAACTTTTGAATTATCTTCAATACAATTTTAAGTTTTATTGTTGGTCAAACTTTTCATTGATCGTTTAGTTCTCACCAAAAAGAAAATTTTACGATTTTATATTTTTATATTATATAATAGTTATATCAACTTATTACGAAATTATCTACGAAAATTTTTGGAATTTTATCTGTTTTTTTTGTATTTTTCCTAATTGGTAATACATTTTTCTTCCCATATCTATACATAATAAAGAATATTCGCCCTAAAAATTTGAACTTAATTTTCTCCACAAATCAAAACACTTAATATGTTATCAGTTTCAAGCGCACAAGCATCTTATGCAATATTTTAATATTCCAAAAAGCTTATCTAGCTATTCCAAATGTTATAATATTCCTAAGCAATTTAAGATGTTAACTATAAACGATTTATGGTTTACACTTGCGTAATCCGCCTATAAGGACAAACGAGACCGCACGGATGAGTAAGGGACAGTGATTATGACGCACTATGATGAACCACGGGACTAAACCTTAGGTCCGCATTAAGAAGCATTCAGGGACTTATAAATAATACATGACTCCTCTCCCGTGGCACAAACTTGCTCTATTCTCCTCGACAAGGCAACTTTTAACTTTAATCCCAGGAGCTACTAAATTTGTATAAAGCGCCTTAACTACCTGCCTTATTTTAACTCGGTCTGCATATTTTATTCAAATATCGAAATGGCACAAGTTTGACAGAATGGCGGAAGAATGGTTATATATTCCGGGATAAATTAATAATTATAATAAAGTTATAACTAAACCATGGTTAATTGAAACCCAAATATAAAACGGTCCTTCTTAACAAAACTGTGTGGAAAATAAGTTTCTCTTCGATGTGGGTAATTGAGTGAATTTAAATTTAAAAATAGGTTCTCATTTGATTAATTAGATTAAACTTCCTCTCATATAGAATTTGTGAATAAAAGTGGATGTGAACTTGGAAAAAGAAAAAAGTAAATTTTGATTTTAAAATATACCAAATAGAATCCGTTGAGCCAATACAGAGTATGATAATTTTGTATTTTCTGTGAAATTTAGCAGAACACAATTCACGTTGATTGAAATAAAAACAAATTAAATACTAAAAAAAATGTATATTTACTGAGTGCATACAAAAAGCAATACTTAGTTCAACTATATATCCCATAAAACTGAAACACTTGATGAAACAGGGGAAGAACAAAAAATACTGTATCCTGTTCCACCTCGGTTGGTATAATTCCACTGAGTTTATATACATCAGCTTACTATGTAGCACAATGTTATTTTGTTCATTGTTTCAATAATTCTGTTATTATCAAATTCTACTTAATTATAATTGACGGAGACATAAGGATATTAATTGAGTCAAGAAAAGTTTTTTTTATTTTATCAGTTGGAAATCTTGAATGAAAATATTTTGAATATTGAACTTTCGACTACAATAAAGTATAAATTATCAATAACATAGCAGGTGTAATAGTAAAACAAAGATGCACTTACTGAACTTATTAGGTTCTCAAAAAACCAGTAATAAATATATTTAAGTTTAAAACATGTCTCCATCTAAATTGCCGAATTCGATATTTTTCTCGTTATAAGTTTCGAATAAGTCTGAAAACTTGCAACGCAAGAACAGTGCAACAATTATTTAATTATATAATATTTATAAATACAAAAATAAATCTACGTGTCTATGTACATACGCATATAAATAAAATTTATAATGAAAAAAAATACTATGAATTTACATATTTTATTTCTTTTCTGATTTCTCGGTCAATCTTTATATTGTTAAGTAAACGAGATTTTCTACTTAACAAATAAGTTAATGTTTACAAATATAACTCATCTTCAAACTATATTTTTAACGTTTTTTAAATGGCATTCCAATTCTCCTACTTATACCAAGCTATGCTGATTGCCAAAATTATGCCAGTATTAAGAATATACGTTTTATATATATATATATATATATATATATATATATATATATATATATATATAAAGTAGTATATAAGAACACAGAAAGAGTGCTCAAATTGCAGAAGGCATACAAGTTGACCTGGAATCATTACAATACAAAAGCAGTATCTCGTAATGCAAAATTACCCCCTGTATGCAGCAGAAACTACAGTGATTAAAGGGATGACAAAAATTCATGACATCAAGAAACAAGAACGGAAAATTCTTAGAAAAATGTATGGCGCTGCTCTCCGGGATGAAATCTGGATCAAAAGACCTACTAAGGAACTCTATGATAATACAGAAAACATCACAGATAAATTTAGAAAAATACGGCTACAAATGCTACGGACACCTATGTCGGATGGATGAGAGCAGACTCACTTAGAAAATTTTCAATATTGCCAATGGTAGTAAATTAAAGTCTAATTGGATGAAAGAAACACAGAAGATATGTAATTATTTAAAATCTCCAAAGATGAAATTCAGAATAGACAACAATTTAGGAATAAGATCAGGAACAAGAAAATTGAACAAGACTCAAGTAAAGAAACAGCACCGAAAAAGTGGAAGGAAAAACACAGTGAATTAATGAAGAGCAGTTGGGAAGAAAGGGAGAGAGGAAAAGCAGTGAAGCTGTGATTGATTCAAGTTCTAGAGCTCTCCTAATGAGGAATAATTTACAATAATAATAAGTATTGCATAAGAATATATAATATATTATTTATAAGTATTACATATTAAGAATATATAATTACTATAAAACCATATATAATTAATACTAAATTTAAAAAAAGCAATGATTATTCGTTTCTACATACAAACGTTTTACATCTGTAATGTACTAGAATATATTTTAATATCAATACAAAAGAAGTAATTAAATAAATACTTGGTGTTCTGAATAAGTAAAAATACTTAATAAAAGGGCAAATATATTGATGGTTTAATGGAAATTATAAAACAAGTCCTTGAGGGGTAAAATAATTGTGTCAATAAAGAAATAATATTTTTTTTGTAAAATTCCAAAGTTGAGTGTGAGAAGGTTCGAATGTATTTCACAAAGTCGCTCAAGCATTTTATAAGGCCTGGGGTTTTTCTCAACACTCAAGGCATTATCCTCCGTATCTACCTTATTCTTCAATATTATCCAAGCAAAAGAAATTGTATCAAATAAACCGATCTTAGCTTGAGTGCTCTGAAGGTCAATTCTTTCCCATATCACATCCTTCCTTCCATTCTCTATGAAATGTTTACTATACGACACTTACAAAATACGAAGTGAGTCTCATTGACATCCCTAAAATGTTCCATAATTATAGGCAACTGGCGATTGCTGCAAGGATGAAATTGAAACGTTGGTGTAGAACAACTGGAGTGCTTGGATTAGAGATCTGCGTTGACTATTGGCTGTCAACCCCGATCTTTCAAAGCCCTGAAGAAGACATGCAATGTGGGTCGCAAAGTCGACTTTCTAATAAACAGGACTCCCAATGTAACAGAATTATTTTTTTACCTCCACTCGGACCATTTTCTCCCTTATAGCAAATTATAATCTATACATATTTTGTGTACTGATAAAATAACTAACGGGAATCAAAGGGTCTCTTCAAAAAATAATTATAACATAGTCGTAATCAATACCCACCTGGAGAAAAATTAATAGAAGTCTTAGTGATATAAGAAGTAATAAATCCAATCATCAATTTTCTCGGCAGGCTATTAAATCTTTAAATTCACAAAGGAGATAGTAATAAACATTGATATACAATCTGTCATTCTACATAATCTTTTTTCTGTTCCAAATGGAAGCGCTATATATCTTCTAAAAAAGTAGGGATTAATCTGCATCAATACTCATTACTTTAAACACAATCAAACCACGAAAAATGAAAAAAATTAAGTAACGTATGTACAATATAATATGTTATGGGTTATGTTTTACAATAAATATCTTAGATTTAACAATAATAATACTAATACTATTATATCAATATAATTATTATTAGTACTCTACTATCTGATAGTTGGATAACCCATCGCTACCCTTTCTGTTTTCCACGATTAAGGTCGTTTGGTTTTAAGCATAGCAACGCACCGCATAGCTATACAGCAGTACAGAGAATATATAGTACATCAGTTTTCCTTCAATGGAATGGGCAAGAAGAGAGAAGTTCAAGTCATTAAATGTTTATGCCAACTAAATCTTAAATTGTTTTTTACTTTACTACTGGGCGCTACAGTCCTTGTCTACAGACCTGGGCCTCTGCCACCACTCTACTCCACTCCCCACGGTCCACCGCCAGGCTCTTCCAATTTCTGATCCCCATCACTCTCAAGTCCTCCAAATCACTGATCCATCGGTTCCTGGGTCTCCCTCTCTTTCTTTTACCTCCTGGTGTATCACTCAGCATAATTCTTGGAAATCTGCAGGGACTCATTCTCTCAACATGACCCAGCCATCTGATTCTGCTCTTCTTAATAACTGTGATGATATCTGGCTCACCATATAGTTCCTCTAGCTCGGCATTGCTTCTAATTCTCCATCTATGCTGTTTCCTGACCGCTCCGAAAATCCTTCTCAGGACTCTTTTTTCACCCAGAATAGCAGAGCTTTCCTGTTTTCCTTGGTTAGAGTCCACGTCTCGCTGCTATACACAACAACTGGCTAATCAGTGTTTCGTACATAAATATCTTTGCTTTCCTGGAGAGACTTTGGTTTTGGATTTTGTTGCATAATAAATAATTCATTTCGCAGCTTGTAAATAAATACTTCATTGCTGTTTAATGTTACAAATTGAAGTCCCTATTTTATCGAATGCGGTACTTCAAGGCCATTCCTTTCTTCATAGTCGATGATAGTCTTAAAGGGTTCAATGTAATAAATAAATGGAAACAAACAATATTTCTGTAGAATAATGTTTTCTTTGGGCACCAACAGGGAGATGGGAGAGAGACGTATTGTCTTCGAGCCTAGCTGGAACCTAAGGACGGAGGAACAAAGGAAGAGGCGAAGGAAGAACAATAAATAAGGGGGGGGTTAAAGGTGAGCTGTTAACATCTTACAATGGAACGAAGATGATAAATTGTGAGTGATAAAACGTTCCTCTTTTATTTGTCTTAGTCTTCCGAGGGGGTCTTATAAGGAATAGATCTGGTTATTCAACCGAGCAACATTTAATAAATTAATGCTCCATAGATCATCGGAGGGGAGCGAGACATTAATTATTCGCATTTACTCTTTGTCTAGTGCAAAATGGTCTATTTAAATTGTAAAGTATAGTATTATAAGTTATTCTCATACAACCAACGAAATTGTATTGATAAAAGCCATTTCTAATCGAACAATTTGCATTTGATATTTATTAAATTATTATCATTTTGCGCGTTTCAGATCTTTTATTCACGACTATTTGTTCTTTCTGTTCTTCCAGTATTTATTCATTCGTTTACTAAAAGCCCTCTACATTTCTTCTGTCCATTTAGGTATTTGGACTGTGGACTGTGTGTTTTCATTCCCATCACTTTCCACTTGTATACCTTGTGTCGAGTAATGTCCTCTGAGTATACCTAGACTTAATCCAGATTCATTTTAAATTGTTTCATCCAGAGTGTTACCTAAGAAATCTGGTGTGGTCGTAAACTTTTTCTGTCTGATGTGAGGTTGCAAAACTTATCTGAGGGGTCTCTAAAATGAAGCCTGTAACCTTAGTCTGCGTTTCTTGGTTCAATAATATTCTTGATTATTTTTCTTTCCTTCGTAAGGATCTTTTGCTTGATCGCCCATAATATGTAACGTCAATGTCTCACTGGCGTATAGCACCTGAGGATTAATCACCGTGTCATAATGAGGAATTTCAGTGAAGGTGGAGGCATCTTTTGTTGTTGATGCTCTGTGTCTAATGCAAGGCTTTCTTTATTTTCAGTAACCTAGAGTTCGGCACGTTTTTTTCTTTTTTCGTCGGTCTAGCTTTTAACCTAGGTATTAAGTAAAGTGAGCGCCTATTTTAATCTAGCCCAATTTTGGGTTTAAATGCGGTATGTCAACTCTCATTCAGAAAAACTCCGAATTATAGAATAAGATCTGTGCCGTACTTTTTCGGTGCACTTTTTGAGTACTTCTATCTGCCTGATTGAAGTGGTTTCATTGCCAGAGAGTAGTGCCAGGTCATCCGGGAACACTTCAAGTTCGTCTTATGGTCGTCCAAGTCGTAATAGCCAAACGAGGCCTTGCATTTTTAGCTCGTTCTCCTATTTCTCAATGACTTTGTCTAGCACTAAGTTGAAAAGGAGCAGAGAGAGTCCGCCACCCAGTCAAAAACTGTCTTTCTGTCCAAATCCAACTCGAATAGAAGAGAGTTTGACTTTCAATGTTGTAGTCGTCGTTTAATCGTACTCGTAGCATTGTTGTGTTCTAGTACATTGATATTCAATGAATTTTAAATAACTCTCTATCAAATAACATCAAGAAATCTTATATTAAATCACGGAATAATCTAACCAAAGGGGTTGTTTTTATGTCGACTTCAGAAACCTGGCCAAGAGAGTCCGAACAATTTCCAGACTCAAAATAACTTTCCTTACAGCTAATTGAATAGGACTAATTGAAAATATGTGATTATTTGGGCACTGTACCGATAAGGAAACAGGATGTGTCCCATGTAGAGATGAATATTACCGCACTAAGTGATTATACTATCTGAGACCGACGACAAATATTTGAGCACCGCCTAGTAGGAAGGGGAGCATAAACTACATGTTTACTTACATTTATGTGTGTAGGGCACGAGAGCTGAAATTGTTAATTGGATCTAGTCCCATCTGATACCAGCTTCACTTACCTGGGAATTAAACAGAATGGAAATTAGTTAACTAATTACTACAAAATTCTAGCAAGTTATCTTGTTATTTAATACAGTTGTTAATTAATAGCTCTAAGATATTGGGATAATGCAAACACACTGTAATATATATCAGAATAATTACAGATTTAATATTGAAGAAGTAGATCGTAGGCAGAGCGGGATAGCTTAGTGGTAGGGCGCTGAGTTGCCGTACCAAAGGTTCACGTTCACCAGCTGTAGCAAACAGTTTATTTAATATTTTATTGTTGGGAATAGGCCCAGTGGAAACTGGGCCTCACCAGCCCCTATAAGGTGGGTACCCTTAATCGGAGGAAAAAAAACTGGCGGTTGAGCGTGATCTAGGACAAATCACCTCCCTACACAACTGTTGTCTCAAAAACAGTACTGTCTCTACCATGTACTGAACCCAAGACCTTTTATGGGTTGTAGTGGTGCAGCTTACAGTATAGCGACGAATATCCGAATGACGACTTTAGTTAGCATAATCGACGGTTTACTTTATTTGAATAATTTAAATAACTAAAAATAAATTTATTTTTTATAAAAAAAAAAAAATTACTAGTAATGAATCATTAAAATGTATACTTAATGTATATAATTAAAATGTATATATATGTATATATATATATATATATAATTTAATAAAAATTATTATAGACCTGACACATAAAATTATATTTTATATGCCAGGTCTATTATTTTTTGTATTTTATTCCACTGCACTAAATCTTGTATTTCATTTTCTGTAATATTATTTTTAAGGGACCTGCCGCAGAATATATAAGTGCCACCTGTCTTTAAGTGCCACCTTTGCTAGGTGGCCCTTAAAGACATCTGGGATTACCATAGAATTTATCAAAGATTATTAAATAATATTTTGGTACTATTACCGATTATAAAAAAAAAAAAAAAAAAAAAAAAAAAAAATGATAGTTCCAGTATTAAGGATAATTTTACTCTTGAACTAGTAAATAAAATTACTCCTTTGGAAGAAGGATAATACTAAATCCAAGTTGCAGTAAATTGCAGGGGCTAGCAATCCATCAGGCTTTAGACGTGAGTCTAATAGCTCACCCGGCACGTATATTAATTAATGAACCAGCCAACATTTTCTTTCCCGTTCTAAAACTTTAGTAAGAATTAAAAATATAAACGCATTTTATTCTTATTCAATCATACAAAAAATATATAAATATAACAATATATTGGTACCTACTTTTGTTGACTGTTAATAAATAAGTTCTACTTTCAGTTCTTAAGATTTATTGAAGTTTACTTTAGGCGACGTTTCAATACTATATTTTCTCTGTATCAAGCCAAATTTATTACAAAATGTTATTACTACATCAACCAACCTTAATACCTGCTCCATATTAATGTATTATGTAAATAATGTACAAGAGTAGAGAACGCTGAAATGTGGTCAATGTTAATTAATACCGAATTCGGGAGTGAAACTGGATATTTCAATTATTAATTACTATCATAAAGTCTTTTATGTTATGATAAAAATAACATACTATCTGGGATTTTTGGTAATAGTTTCCTTTACTATATCTCTATTCAATTCACCTCCTTACAGAACCGTTGTCTATGAAACAGTAAAGTCTCTACTATGTACTGAACCCCAGACTCGTTCACGGGTCGTAGTAGTTACAGGTTTATATATCTATTCATTAAAATTTAATACAAAATGATTCATTAATAATTAAAAATAATGAAATATAATAACATAATTTAATAATGGAGAAATATTCACTTTACACTGCTCCTATTTAAGATTGAATGGATTTAATCCATTTAACATCATCAAGGATGACAAAACCCATTGTATCAGATGTTTAGTTCTTTTTCAAAATTGTTATTATTAAATATATTTCATAATTAATTAATTAACATATTATTTTGATATGTCCAATACTTTTCCAGTTTCCATTTGATGTCATAAGCGATGTTTTTCAATGTCTAATTAATAAGGCGTTAGTGAATTAATTGAAGTTATGAGAAAAAAAAACACGAAGAATGTGTGGCTCAGTACAAGAGAGAGAATGAATTGTTTTTTTTACGGTTGTGCAAGAAAGTTACCCGTACAAAAACTCAGCCGCTTTTGTTTTCTCCATTTAGAGCACCTATTTAAAAAGAATAAATAATTTCTCTGTCGCAGTCGGTTTCGATCAAGGGAACCTCCGCGCAGTAACTAAGCGTTTCCACACTAAACAACACAGGCTCTACAGTTCAAGGCAACAAATGAATTTCGAAAATACCCAACATAATTTATCTACAGTTTAATATTATTTATGGTCGTTTCGTAGCACATTCACAACTGACTTCAGTTTTTAATTTATAATTAATTATGTAACTAAAGTAATTGAGTTAAACATCGAAAAGTCAGAAAATTAGAGATGTCCGCGTCAGCGAATTCCTACATACCTGACGCGCTTTTCTGCAAAGCCTTTCTGGTTGAGTTTGGTCGTGAGAGGAACTTGAAAACTTCTGAATAATTTATTTTCTCCTACTCAAAGTTGAAAATTTACGGTGGCATCACAGATAATATAATGCCCCTGATGTTTTTGCGAGGAATAAATCGCCCCCAAAACGAAAAAATATTAGAGCTTATCTATCCGGCCCGGGTGTTTGCCTTGACTTCTCGGGCATTACTCAGCCTTCTAATAAAATGACCACAACTAATTTCGAAATTCGAGTTAATCACACAGAAATGTTTATGAGTCGCTTTGTCTAGGGATTCCATTTGGCGGCACAAAAGTCACTAACCCCGTCAAAGAAGTGGTTCACTGTCTATTCTTTGATCTCGTATTCCCTTTGAGGCCATGAGAGCAGGGCCTCAAAGAATCCTGGAAAATAAGTTGCCAGTTGCCCTTTTTACATCGTACGTGTGTATAGCCACAGACCTAACCACTTTAAATGGTCCGATTATCTATAGCTTACTGTATATTTTTAATCAAAGCATTACATTATTAAAAATATGAATATATAAAGTATTAATTATGTCATAACATTTTAAATATATACCTCATGCTAAAATAAATAAGATCAGGGTTAAAATAATTAATTTTGGTTAAGATTTAATTCTAGTTATAGTTGAAGATATTACTTGTAATCTATGGTTATTTTTTGTTCATACAGTTCTCAAAGTTTATTTTCGCCATCATGCAATTAGCATATCATCAAACAAATATAAAGTTTGGAGATTAAAAAAAACATCTGGCCAAAATACTACATAATAAAAAATAACTATTATGTAAGAAAAATTCATGATGACTACTGCAAACTCTACTTTAGATATTATTGGACAAAATATCGAGATATTGGAAGGAGTCGTGTTTTATGAGACGTCAAAGTCCTACTACAACTCATAAAGGGTCTTGGGTTCAGTACATGGTAGAGACTAATGATTCTAGGACAACGGCTATGCAGGAAGATAATTTGTCCGAGATCACGCATAATTCTCAGTTCTATCCACAATTAAGAGTACCCAGTTTAGAGGGTAGATGATCTCCATAAGGGTCTGCAGATCCCACAGCGTCCATGCGAGGCTGTTTACAGATTAAATAATTAACCCACCACAACAGGATTTGAACTCAGAGCCTTTATCACAGCAGCTCCGCACTCTATTAGTGAGAAACCCTGCTCCCAGATATTCATCAACATGAAGATATTACTAGAGCCTATTAAATGTGAATTGGGAAAAGAAAGATTTTGAGATACATCAAAGGGCATAGAGCAACAGTCTCTATATATAAAAATGAATAGAGAAACCGGTTATTCCACCTGCATTGTATATTAATAATCTAATTGTAGTTTATTACGGCGTAGAGAATGGTATGAAGAGAAGCGATGCAAAATGAACGGGACGTAATAGGGAGGAAATGAGGCGCGATTAAGATCTTGCCAAGGGAGGGAAGTGAAACGGAGTTGGCCGCTATCATTCAATGGAATCGTGGACCATCACTCAGCTTCTCTCCACTTCGGACCAGCTGCTTCTCATTCCCAATAGATAATAAATTTTCAATCTGCCAGCTCTAAACCTCCTCTCTTCTATGATGTATGTCCGCTACGCCTCCGTCATAAGGGGATCCGCCTATTATATACACGAGGGGACAATGGTAATAATACGTCCCTGATGAACGATTCTCCCTACAAAGAGCAACAAGGTCCCTACAAAAAAGAAAACCATTCAAAAAAATTTGAGTATTCTATTCTACATCATTGATTGATGGAACTAAAGTGAGCTCTTCCATATCATGCTTCGAAAATTCAATGGTTCACATTTTAGAAGGAATTTAAGAAAAATAACCGTTTTTACTATGGGGTACATGATCGCAGAACGAAGTAATTTAAATTTGTTGTAAATTTCTTTGTTTGATTATGTAGATGTTCGTGGGTATACCTGTGGCAGTATACAATAGTTAGCATAGCAACCTTCTATGATCCCCATGCAAACATCTCGGGCTCGCAGCTCAACCTTAGGATTTTCTAAATAGAATAAAAATGCTTGATTATGCTATCCTATGGAGAGGTCTTGAAAGGCGGATCCGAGGTTGTACGGTGCCAGGAACTCGTTAAATATCCTTATCATAATTATATGCGGATAGATACAAATTTAGGCACCCCACCGTAGCATCGACCGATTAGCCTTAGTGGCTTGAAGTAACGTTTAATAAAAAAAATACACATGGACACTGCTTCATATAAATGCCAATCATCAAAAACAAAATTAATTATGTTATGATTTTATACCACCCTTTACTACACTTTCATAGACTTCAATTCACTCTTGTTATTTTTAATTTTTTTTCAATCATTTTATAATTTAAACTTGGGATCATTATATTTCATTCAAATCGTTTGTGTATATATAACTGGTTTATTGTCTTAAGTAATGTACTGCTATGTATCGTAAAGAGCGGCTTTATAAAAATAAATATGTTTTTACACAAAGAGAAATGTTTGGTTTGCGAGAAGTTCTTCGCGAAGGTCGCACATGGTCAAGGTGGGTGAAGATATGAGACCAGAGGGGGTTCGAAGACTCCACATTTAGAGGGACTCGTTAAGAAGGAGGAGGGAGGAGGACTCTCTGGGAAGATCCGGAAGAGGAAGAACCACCGCGGACGCGGAATACGGAGGCCGGCGAACGATGCTAGGCGCGGAGTATCCGGAGGCGGCCAGGCCGAAGACCTACCTATAGGCCTAACCTACCCCTGTTTCACAGATAAGTTCTTTTATGTATTTTATGCCAATCCTCAATACATATCTGAATCATTAAGTGTACTTCTCAATGTATATATTGAATCATAAATCGTATGAATAATGTATATTTATTATAATTCGTTTGGTGGATTAATATATTGAAGGTTTAATTAATTAGTAAATTGGTTAACATACACAGACCTGTGGAAAAGAACCCGATTAACACTAAAGATAGAAATAATAATTTGAGTAATTATCTTAAATGATTACTATGGCATCTCAAAATAAATTTGAATATTTAAAATATATTTAAGCTTAGAAAATATAGCGGTACATTTGATATTATTTTATTTTTATCAGGTCTGATGATTGCCTGGTTGTTAGGCCGTTGATAAGTAATAAGTAAGTGTGGCTTATTGAGGTAAACTTCTTCAGTGATTCACTAAATTATTTATTAATTAATTAAAAACTAATTAAGAATTCTTTTTTGTCTTTATAATAAATTTCTTTACATTAGACAACATTTCGACTTAATAATATTCGACACATTATTAAGAAAGAAAACCAGAAACCCCATCTTCATCGTTCAGGAACATAAATATGGTTGTATGATAAACCTTATTTTGCATAATGGGCGTACAGTTCTTGACTAATGGCTTTGATACGATTTCCTTAATATTTTATATAAGCTATTAAAAGTAAACACACTTGACGTATTCCATACGAATTTTTATTAGAAGTGTTTTATCATTTTAATAATTTAGATAAACCTATAATAAAAAACACTTAAAATTGAATTAATTAAAATACATAAATAGTAAAAATAATAATTGTGTTGTTCCGTTGATGCTATTCACTACATATTTAAATTCCTACAGAATATAAGATGACTGTAATATACGGTTGAATTCTTCCTCACTTGAGATGCAGTCAATACCTTGTTATATGATGGAGGAAAGACATTGACTTCGCCAAGGTGTCAGTTCTTTCATAGCCTTCGATGTCAGAGTGTCTTCGCCATCGCCTTGTATAAAGCCCGGATTCTCTCAATAAGTCTTACGTTGATTTCCATAGCTACTGGCATGATGTGTATGTGTAAAAGTCATAGCTTGGTAAGTACAAATGTATTTATATCTTTGTGTATGAAGTTACTTAATCCGAGATCACGATAAGCACAAAAAATACATTTAATTGGTATATTACAGTTTTCAACAATGGTAGAATTTTGAGCTCTTTTTTTTATACGAACCGATATTTTACGAGCATTGATTTTGTTCCAGAAGAAAATGAAAATAGTCAAACATAAATACAGATTTTATTAATTTCAGAAAATATTTAATTTTTACAAATAACCACTTTAACAATTTAATTGTATCCATTATTATATATTTTTTTTACCCAAAAATAAGTCGCTTATAGATATATTGGAAATAAAATATTATCGAATGGTCGATGCTAATGTACTTTACATAACAGAATGTCGAGTACTTATCAAATGATGAAAGAGGAATATATACATATATATAGGAATGTATACTCAATCAAATATAATGTAGCTGGATTTAACACGTTTGTGACGACAATTTTAGCAAACAGATACCGGGTGTTTATCGATACTTTTAAAGCTTAAACAACTATAGTAAAATACATCACGTAAATGGAATGAATGATACATAATGTTATGACATAGAGGCAAGTAGAAAAATACCCACTGGTAGTAGTCACATATATTAACAAATTCAACTTGAAGGGTCACGAGGCCATCTTATTTTCAAACGCCACGGAGGATTATCGAAAATTAAAGAGGAGACTAAGCATGAAACAGGCGATAAGTAGGTTAGAGCCGGAAACAAATTTTCATTAAAGGCTTAATATCAGATTAGGACCAAATCAGCAAGAAATGGGACATTTAAGTCATGATGAGTGATTTTTTCGTAACAGAATAAGGAGCATTAAAGATTCCATGAAGGATTTTGGATTGTGAGGATTAGATACAAGAGGAATTGTATAAGTAGACCCACAGAGCTCTACTTCGTAAGTCCATCCAAGTGGATCTTATAATAGTCATGTATAAGAGTATTTTATTAATTGGGAGCTTAGATCGTTTAGACTGTCTAGTAAGTGCTGAATCGGCATTTCTTGGAAATAAAATAGTATTAATATATGGTATTCATAAAATTAATAATGAGTACTCAGTATAGTATAATTCCGCAAAATTAACGCGAAATATTTCCTTTTTAATTCATGAGTGAGTGCCTCACACGGAGAGCTGAGATAGATGGTTTGGAGTTAGCAATAATGCAGAGGAAGGTGGGAGGGAAATGGATTGCAAGGTGTGACGGTCCATCGGGACTAGCAATTTAGCGCGAGAGCCACCGAATATTTCAAGAATGATGTGCCACCATTAGCGATATTTTGCGGGGTGATTAGTCTCCCTGAGCCAGTTCATTTGGGTCCTCTGCATGGTCGCCATTCATTGCCGGCATCTTCATAAGGCAAATTAATCAGAACAGTACCCTAATCGCTCTAGGACAGCGATTACATCATTATCATTTTGAAATTGAGAACACCATTACAACATAAGTTTTGTTCAGAATCTTAATAATAAAAATATAAGAGCAATGTTTTTTTTTTGTTCTTTTTTATGGCAATGCTATATTTTAATTATTGATGGCTTATAGTTCCGACCAACACCAGAGGAATCTTTTATTGGTCAAAATAAAATATGTTCTTCGTTGGGTTAGTGTTAATATAAAAAGTCAATTTCTTGACAGCTCTATTGGCCAAAAATAACCGAGGCTCATATAAGAACGAAATGAGGAATTAATTTAAATAAAATATTTTTGTTGAGTGGAGTAGCTGAGTATGATGTATAGTTACTACGATGAAGGTTGAAGTCTGGCTGTGGCAGATAAATAATACAGTCTGTTAACAGCCATAGATGGATCCTGTGGGGTCTGCGAACTCTCCTAGGCCTCACCCAGGTACTATAAAGAGATCATGATCTCGGACGAATCACCTTCCTGCACAGCCGTTGTCCGAAAACAGTATAGTTCTACCATGTGCAGACCCTTTGCGGATTGTAGTCATATATATTTTATTATGGCAATAAAAAAAATGGATACGTCAATTTTTATAAACAACGAGGTTTTACTAGGTTTAAGTGAAATGCTGGACGAATAATACTAAATAAATTAATTAACTTATTAATCATTAGAAACATGCTGTTGACAGCTAATTTAAATGAAAGAAAAACAAATAAATTTAAACACAACAAAAAACTGAAGTGAAGAGCCATAAAACATAAAAGGAATTTTATTTATGTAGGAGGCGTTGACAGTTCATTTCCACCAACTTTATCCAGTCATCTACAATTTTCCCGGAGCGACTTTTAGAGTAATAAATGCAAATACATTCTGCTTTTAAAGTCTTGAATTCAGCAAGCAAAAGCATTTAAAATGCAGCAAGAATTATTATAGTTTCAACATTTTCTGGAATATAATATTCTGAACACTAATTCGATCTAAAGACTAATAAGTCATTGAAAGTCCAATGGAGAAAAAGTGCATTAAAGTGACTTCAAGTGATAGAAGGTAGAATTGTGTTATGGATTTATTTAATATCATAGAAACATTTAGCCCTACATTATAATATTCAACATGGAAAATAAAAATAAATAATGGTAAATTATAAATTATAAATTACCAATTATAAATTAATAAAAAGCACGCTTTAAAAGGAAGTAAAACCAAACAGTAGACAATTATTTCATTGATTTAATTTATGAATAGATCGATGGAACAAAATATTCATTTTATCGTAAAAATCATGGAGTGTTTTTTAAGATATTCTCACAATGAGTATTCTATTACCAATATTTAATAAAATATTTTCAACAATTAACATCAAGCAACCACGCTTTTTTTTACAATAAAATAAATTGTTGGGTGAATATAAACATAAATAAAAAATGTACTACTACAACCCATAAGGGGTTTTGGCTTCAGTACCTGGTAGAGACTGTGCTGTATATTGGGCAACGGTTGTGCTGGGAGGTGATTTGTCCTAAATCACACTCAACCGCCAAATTGTGGGTCCCCACTTTAAAAAGGCTGGGTGAGCCACAGGAGGATCCTAGATCACATATGATCTATCTCCGCTTTTTAAGTAATTAAATAAAAGTCTGCCAAGCAGCGGGATTTGAACCCAGAACCTCCGGCATGGCAACTCAGCGATCTACAGTTGACCCACTCCGCTCCCTTATCCTTATTTTAAACTTATTGAAAGTCATTTTCATACAATAATAATGCAAAATAAAAAAATTATATATATATATATATATATATATATATATATATATATAGAGAGAGAGAGAGAGAGAGAGAGAGAGAGAGTGAGTGAGAGAGAGACAGAGAGAGATTGTTTAAATAAATTATATCTGGAATTATATGTATTTAGTTCACTGTTGGTAGGGGTGAGTAACTTTTAATTAAGCCTTATTAAAAGCTTCAAAACAAAGTTGTGTAAGTATACAGTAGTTTTCCGATTAGCAAGTAACATATAGTTTCTTATATAAAAATTAATTTGTAATTTGTGGACCCAATAAAAGTTGTATGTAGGCCCCTGAGGTTGATTCTCCGCTTAAACTTCCTTAACCAATAATAATCTGGGACATAGTTTGACCTAGTTCTCCCTCTCCCCCTTTTCCGCCTATTTCTCTATTACAGCAACGCCTTTAAGCATTTTCAATCCTGCTAGCCTTTGGAGAACTGATTTGTAATTATTAAACAATTAACAGTTTAGTGTTCAATGTTCGTCGTAATTATAAAACATTTATTTTTACGAGATATGAAAAATTGAAGACCAACTTCAAAGAGTTAAAGTTAGGCATGAGACACAAGGCACAGAACAAAAACAAATTTATTTACAAATTAGATAACTAAAAATACCAGCTTTAATAGAATAATTTAAATTTTATAACGAACGTGAAAAAATATAACCTTCTTATCCTATCGTTGTGGATTGAGTAATTCAAGTACATTCAGATGTTCCATTTATCTGGATTTTAATCTCAAGTAAGTATGCACTGAGATTTTTTTTTTTAGAACTATTGGGAGAGGAGTAGCTCAATGTGTGAGGGCTCTGTCTACTAATGTAAAGGTCACAGGTTCGAAATAGACTGTGATCGATTCTGTGATCTGTGTTTTATCGATCAGATCGATTCTGTGATCTGGAGATTCTCCTGAGACCCACCCAGCCTCTATGAAGAGAGTAACCATAATTGGGAGGAAAATCTAGCTACACAACCGTTAGCTTACACAAAGAGTAGTGCCTGAGATCACACACAAACTCCAAGTGTCCCTCTCCCTATTAAGGGTAAACATTCCAGTGAGTCTAAGGATATTCCCCAGATTCCTTAAGAGTCATCCCCAACAGATTAATATAAAATCAGCAGCAGCCGGATTTGAGACCGTGACCAACTGCACGGCAACACTAACCCACCCTGGTCCTCTTTTAAGAGTTATACGTTCTAAAAGTAGTAATATAAAATAATTTATCGAAATATATATGACTATTTACTATGGTTTTCTTTTCATTAACATTGCCAATTGCTGCTTTGAGGAACGCACACGTCTTGAATTATAAATAATACAAAAAATATTTTTGAAGTTAGCTGTTTTTGAAATTAAATATTTTTCACACAAGATAGTAGTATAACTGACCCGACTACGCCCAAGTATAAAAAAAGTACAAACGTAAATTACAAATCCTAGAAAATGAATGAAGTACATTAGCAAAGTGGTGGGAGAACTGTTTCCCTGACAGAGCGCGCTGTATTTTTCAACAGGGCTCGGACAAAAAGCGAAGACGGAGAATATGGCTCGGGGAAGGGGCGCTAATAAACCAGACAATTTGCTCCCGGGGTCATTTTTTCTCTCCCCCCCCCCCAACAAAACAATCTTTTTCTGCCATGGCTAACTGGTCCCCTTTTTATTTACAGGGATCGGGGCTGACTCCTATTAATATCCTTGATGGCCGCTCCTAGAGGCTCGTGAAGAAGAGGAAGAAAAAGGCTGATGAGGTCCTCCAACCGCCATGATGCGGCGCTGCTAATGTACTTAGGGCCCACTTAGGGCTCCCTCGCTGTTCCACTGTTTTCAGGGAACGAAATAAATAAAGATTATCACTCACTGGTAGAGAAATAATTTTACACTTTATTTGAGACAATAAGTTACCCGTAAAGCTTTAGCTTCGAGTTGAGTAAATACCTCTTATCATAAACTGGTAATAACTCAGCATTAGTGCCGCTAAAAAAATAAATAAATAAATAGGCATTCATGGGAACTGCCGACAGAAGGGAAAACTCAAAACCTTGGAATAAGTATCTTCTTTTTTGAATTTCTAAATCAATTATATTCGGAATTATATAGATTTCAAATCCTTAAATTTAAATTATTAGCCATAGTCTCGTTTTCATACATACTGGGACTCCTAACGATAATTATATAAATTTTCAATTAGTATATTTATTAATCAAATCGTATCACGGGTTCAATACAAAATATCAATAATTTAATTGAAATAATATTTTGTATATAGTTATTTGTATTTATATAGATTTTATTTTCATTTTGAGTATTATTATCATCGTTAAGTCCAACAATACTTAGATCATTTGTAGTTTTTATCATTTCACAAAACAAGACATTTGACCATGACAGATAACATTTTTTTGAGGAAACGATAAGTTTAACTTGTTGTTTGTTTTTTTATTTAACGTCACTTAATGTTATTATGGATAATCGGACGATGCTATGATGCTATAGTTGGAGGCATATATTTTACCTATATAAGTATAATTTGGATAGGGATCATTAACGAGTACTTAAAATCGCAACAACCCAGGATCTCCATTTCACACCATCTTCTGAAGAACATCATAACTAAGGATTTTTTACTCCCTTTGAAATGGATGATAAAAATATATAATAGTCCCGGAATAAATATTTTGAAGATGGAATTTATTGTAATTTCTTTTTGGATTATTCTTTTTTTCAAATATGCAATATAAATCAAGAATAAGATAGAAAATATTGCCTATTGTTTACTATCATACAAGGCTCGTGTTTTAGAAGAAAGAATAATTCAGAAAATACTAGACGGTGTCAAAAACCAGGTACCCAACGGTCAATAGTCAGGAAGCAACAGAACGCAGGAGAGGACGGATATACCTGCAGAAAAAGACAGACCTTGAGGGGGAGCCGATGAGAGACCGAAAATGATGAGATCCGGGAGATGTCCTTATACACAGATCGACCTGACGAAGAATCCTTGAAAGTACCCCTTTGTAATTATATATACGTAAGTTAAAATTTAATTACGCATTTAATGGCAAGTCTGTTAATATGAACCATTCACAGTAGTTTCTCAATGTATGTATTACTTGTATCCTAAACAATATCTGTAAATTATATTTGCTTTAACGATTGAAATGTTATTTACTATATAACCATTATTACAATATTGATAATTCAATTAAGGTAGACTAAGTTCACTTAAAGATATAAGTTAATTTGGTAAACCCAAGAACAACCTTTGAAAAAGAATCCATTAAAAACAGTTATAACCTCTAAAACAAATAATAAGTTAGCAACTATCTTCAATAATTACTCAAGGAATCCTAAAAGAATTAGTAAGATAAATTGCTTCTTAAAGGAGAGAGCATAGATTTTATAACATTACAAATATTTTATTGAGAAAAAAAATGTATTGATCAGCAATATAAAGAAATTATTTTTATTTTCAGAAGCATAGCATGTTTATACATTACACACCTGAACTGATGTTTATTATCAATAAAACCAATTATTCATTTAATTAGTTACGATAACAAGTAGGAAACCATAATAAGTAGGACTAATAGGATACTAATAGGCAATAAAATTAGCAGAGAAATGGACCTCCCGTTTGGGAAGCTGTCATAGTAATTGACGGTTTAACAAGGGAAATTAAATACCTAAAAGCCGCAAGGAACCCTTCTGTCAAAGAACAAAATGAAATGAAAAAATAATTGATAAATGGTATAACTGAGAAAAGTAATTTCAGTTTCGAAACCGATGGTAAGATATAAATATCTACACGCATAAAAAGGAGTAAATGAAACCATGAAGAGTTAAATTGAGTTAGAAAGATTTTTGGAAACGATTTCAGGCTGCCTCAACTGAAAGGTATTTCCAATACAACTTCGAAAGAACCTTGTATTTCAACGCAGCAATGAGAACGATTTTTGAATAAATGGGGTCTGTACCGAAACAATTTATAGTCGATAAAAAAAATACCTAATAGATAAAATAAATAAAGGGCAGGAGACCGGAAGATGGACTATTTCTTTAGGAAGACTCCAAAGAGTTTAACACCGTAGAGATAAATAAACTAAAATAAATATATAAGGAAGAAAATGACTTGGGTGGAGGTCAAAAAAGGTTCTCTCAAGTAGGGAGAACTGTTTATTGAAGAACCAACGTTTCAACCCACATTGCAGGTCTTCTTCAGGCCATATATAAATAAATATAGCAGATAGAAGCAATTATAACAAGACAGTCCGAAACAACTTATTCCAATGATACATCGATGTGTTCTATATACTGAAATCTATCCTCTGATTTCATTGTTTATAAAAAAAATTGTATGGAAATGATGTTAATTTTAGACGAAGATTTCATGCTTATGTTTTATCAAAACAATAATTATTTTGATAAAATATATTTCTTTCAATGATTTTCCTGCTAATTTCACTCTGGATCACACATAAAACATTGAGTTTGATCCAGTAATTACAAATAATTGTAGAATACCACAAAAATATTACTGGAGTACGTTGAATATAACCATATCAGACAAAGAAAATAATACTAAATTTAATACAAACTAAACCGGTTTCGGAAACCCAGTTTAAAAGATTTACCAAGTAATTATTGTCAATAGTCATTCAAATTTATATATGTAAAGGAACAGCAAATCACATTACATTATTCATGTAGGAAACATATTTAGCTACATGTGGCCACTAATAGTCGTGAAAAGCTATTTTGAAGTAGAAATTTTGGCATACACTAAAAAGCAGTCGGAAAAATTTTTATTCTAAAACCTTAAGCTGCTTTAAGAGGCCTTGAATTAATAATTCAGTAGTTGCGCCACTGATAATGATGAACATGTAATATGTAAAAATTTGGTCTTTTTAGTAAGAAACCTTGTTTAGTATTACAATTATTTTTGGATAAAGTCTATTACCTTTTAAAGACTATTAACTTTTATATCAAATATTCAAGTTTTAAAATGGTTTAATAAGAAAAGTACTTAACAATGACGGCTCCTTCAAAAACATGAACCCTTAACAAATCGTTGGTTCCATCACCTACAGAGGAACAATCATTCAGTTTAGTTAAGCAAGTGAATTTGTTCATCAATTTCACTAATAACGAAATTTTCTATTTTTTCTTTTAATTATACTATATAATCCAGACGTAATTTAAAATTTACAAAACAACTGTAGACTAAATTAAAATTAACTAATTATAGATTAAACACAAAAAAAACAACAACTTAAAAACGATGAATACGCGATACTGTTCATGACACAGATAACTATAACAAACATAGGTAATAGTATAAAGTCGAAGAAACTGAGTTAAGATTGAGGGAAAGTTTTATCTGACTGTAAGTAGAAGTAGAATGTAGCTGTCCTACTATATGAGGACAATAGTAGAGTTACAACAACTTAAGTCATGAACATTAGAAATATTATTGAAGTTTTCACAGGTTGTTTGAAGCAGAAGTTGCAAAGAATGGGATATGAGGAAGTTAACTAGGTTACCTTTATCTTAAGAAAGCATTTAATAGTATCAAGCATCTCCCAGCATTACAACAAGAAATCATAGACAAAAGATAGAAGTGGCTTTAATCCAAGAACTTCTCAAACACAAAATCATAAAAAATAAAATATTATAAATTTTAACTATCCCATTGCTAGATTTTTACGAACAAAATATATAGCGTTCTTAAATCAAGTAATATATATTTCATTTTTAATTAAGCTTCGAAAGCTGATTTTTGTCTGTTCATATTAGATTATATATTATTTGGAAAAAAAAATGCAAATCATTTGCTATTGAATTACTTATTTGTCATAATGACCTTTATTATAATTTGCACTGCTTTAAGTATAATTCCTGAATGACAAATTCTTGTAATTTTGTTCTTTTTGTGCCATTCTGAGTAGAGTACATAAGTTATGGCTCTATTTTACTATTAACCTGGACCCAAGAAGGATTCCATGACCATATACCCAAAGAGCTCATATACTTGGTTTTAATATATGATAGATTTCGTTCTATCTCAATGCTAAGGGTTGTGCAGAAGGGTTATGAGGCTCATGAGCCAGGATTTTCCAATTTTAGGGCAACCACTTGAGGAGTGGGGAAACTCTGTGAACGTTGTTATGCCTAACGTTCCTTGTCTAAAGCCGGCTGTCGCAGATAATCTATAATCTGTCTGAAAACCCTCTTGGGGCTCACCCAGGCCCTATTAAATGGATACCATGAATCGGGGAATAAACTTGGCGGTTGAACTTGGTCTAGAACAAATAACCTTCCTGAACAAACATTGTCCCAGAAACAGAAAAATCTCTACCATGACTCTTAATGGGCTGTAGAAGTACAGGAAAAAAAGGTACCTCCGTGAAAATGGCCTGGTGAGGACAGAAGGGCTTGTAGTACCCATAGGCCCAGGCACAGGCCACAGACCCAATTTGAAGCGGGTTCCGGTTTAAATAATGTTTCTTCCTCAGCCGGATTTGAATCCGGGATTGACAGGAAAGCGCTAACTAATTCCAATACCAAAATAAGTATTTATTGGTACATAAGTATATACAGGGAAGGTTAAATATCCTAGATTAATAAAAAATAAAATATAATATACTTATTTAAAAAAGGATTTCTTCGATGGACACTGGCAATACAGATAAGACCTCAATTGACTGGACATTAATTACTCCTACCAAATGTTGGCAACTTAAAGAATAATTAACAAACAAATAATGTTGGACATATTTTTTACTAAACTATGCGATTTATGTCGGCAATGAAGTTGCTCACAGTTCTAATAACAGATCACATGACCCGAATGGAAGCTCAGGTTACAACCCCCAAGCGTTAAAAAAAGAAGACGAGGCCATAAGCTTTAAGCTGAGCTAAGCCTGTTTAATCCTGGATATCCTAAGCTTTAGCAAGTAAAACCTAATCCTGCAGGGCCGTGTACAACAGGGAGCAAACAACGACTAACAAAAATACAACTGCCTCCTCCTCCCTGCCTCTTAGTTCCGCTAAGTTGTGTGTCCCTCCCCGTTCCTCCCTGGCACTCCCTAGAGGACAAACAGGGAATTGGAAAAGTCCAATTAGGGGCAGGTGAAGTTCAACACTATCGAGGACGTTTAATTACAGGATGTAGGGCAAATGGAAAACTTTATATAATGGTAGGGGAAGGCTAGGTAAAGAAAATGTTTTTCTTTTTATACATACACGCTCACATTATCTCCTTCCAAGGTAATTTTACCTCATTTTTTCCCTGTTCCCTTTTTCTAATATGGTCATATTGACTATTTAGTTTCGTGTAATCTCTGTGTAGTCTGGTGCATAAGATACTTTGAAATATATAATATAAATATTTCCTGTTGATTGCCATAGTACCTGGGAAAGTCAGTGCTTCAGTTTCCATAATTGGTTATTAAACGCCTACCGAGGGCTCTACACACTAAGCAATCTCATAACAACAATAACAAATAACAAAAGCGTTAAAAAAAAAGTTTAATGCTTAACTATACACCTGCAGCCACGGTTAGTAAATCCCCAAGTCAAATTTTGTCCATGATGAGTTTCTTGTACTTAAGGAAGCAGAATCGTCTTATTCTCATACTGTTTGGCTTGAAATGGATTTATTGTTTATAGTATAATTGTTTGGCTTGAAATGGAGTTATTGTTTATATTATAACTTCATTTCAAGCCAATGTCTGACCAACCCATTGAAGATCACGCTTAATCAAAGTACAAGAAACTCATTTTAGACAAAATTCGACTTAACCACATATTCTGATTATGTGTAGTGTTGAATAAATATGTATAAAATTATTGGGAAGAAAATATATCTTATTTTACCTATTTTTATTCTTTACAAGTTTATGTATTGTTTTAATTTGGCGTATCTTGTATATCTAGCCCTGAAGAAGACCTGCAATGTGGGTCGAAACGTTGTATGTCAAATGAATAGTTCACTTTATGTAAGGAATTATTTCTCTGATTTCTAATCAATTTGTTCCCCATATATATAGGTCAATTAATATTATTCATGATATATTCCATTATGTTACATTATATTATATGTTAGAGTTTTTATATCAAATTTAATACTAGTTTAGTTAAGTCAAATCAGATAGTTTATACTATACTAAAATTATTTACAGTTAATTTCAGATAAAATACAAAAAGTAAACACTCTAATTGTTGCAAAATTCATCATTTTTGCTATTGTAATATCTGTTTCTCAGATTACTTTGCAGCCATACATCAGGATAGTTGAGATTGGAGATAGACTTGACAAGATGAGCTATTATAGCCGAGGTAGCAACAGCAAATCACTCAGAGCGATGACGATCAATTGGAGGCAAATAGACAGCCACTATTGCTTTCACAAATAGCTTCTACTCACGCACACCCTAATAGAGTCTGTTCCCTCTCAGCTGGGTTTGTTGTCAGGGAATAGCCTATATATAATACCTTCTATCTCCCAGGATGGACGTGTAAGTGTCATGATATTTTTTCTTAACAGGATTTACACGTTTAATTTTTTAGATATTGCATTGTTAAAATTGTTTCAATAATATTAATTTTAATAATGAAAACCAAAAATAACAATAATAAACATTTCCAATTCATTAATTAAATATAAAAAAGGATGATTTTGACATTTATTAAGTTATTTACTACGGCTTTACTCAAAGTAAAGTATTACAAAATTAGAACTTGAAACACTAAATATATTATCTTGAATAATACTATTTTATATTGAACAATATTTTATCAACAAATTCTTCTATACCATTATTTTCCCATTACTTTTTTGGACATTTCACAATATTGTTTTTTTCAAATAGCATTCACTAGATTAATTTTTATAACAACAATGGTATATTTTAATGATTACACAAAATAAGGAAGGATCACCATTATTAGAATTATCCAGACAACTATTTTCCACTTAAATAATTTTTAATGTATATACGTAATTATGTAGGTAATGTAAATATTTATATTCTCTAGTGGTGAGGGCATTAATAACCATTTGTAGTTGTTTGCCCTTAAAATAAAACAACAACAATAATTTATACTACATGCTTTATTACTTATTTGATAATAGTCTATAATTATTCCTTAACTTTTTTATATTTATCTAAGAGTCCCACCACCTTTATGTTTTATTACTCATATACCTTAATTCATATATGTATTTTTAATATTTAACATGTATAATTTTAAATTTTCTGTATTTTGTATATTTAGACCTGAAGAAGACCCGCAATGTGGGTCGAAACGTTGGTTTTCCTATAAACAGTTCTATTTAAGAAAATGTTTTTTTACCTCCACCCATACCACTACTACATCACAAAATATTTTTATTTTAGAAATCAAGGAAGCGGCGTAGCTCAGTGTGTAGAACGGTGAGCTGCTGTGCTGGGGGTCCTCGGTTCAAATCCAGCTCTGGCTGAAAAATTATATTATGAATGGACTTTTTCCTTTTTTTTTATTTTTTATGGACTCTAGACCTTATGAAATCTGCAGATCCAGATGCGACTTCCTCAACGTGTATAATTGTTAACTCCCTTGAATTGTTGACTTAGTAACGGTACAGTCTCTGCAATGTACTGAATCCAAGACAGTTTGTTGTATTGATGCAGATTCTTTATCAATCGAATATCTCCATTTTAAATTTAGGTTTAATTCTAAGCAAAGGCGTTGTGGAGTTCAGCAATATACATGTAAAAAGGTCTTTGATAAAACAGTGAACTATCAAAATTATCCAAATTGGCAAAAAAAACCCAGCCACATACATCAATACAATAATGTTAAAAACAATCAAGAACGTTGAAATACTGCTAGATATAATTCATCTGGACAATCGTCTTCAGTACCAGAAATTAATGGCCTACACCTTGGCACTTTGCCGGTTGGTATAGCTTCCATATCCACTTTAGCTTCATCTGTAAGGCATCAGTTAAGATTGTCAAATATAACTCCTGTCTTGTTCTGAAAAACCTTGTAAGATCTTTGTAAGTTTGGCCTGCTATTCTAAGGGTTTCATCTCTGATGCAGTGGCATATATTTCTGTCTAAAAGAACTCAACCAATACTTTTTTGGCAAGATTGTGAAGTGTGTTAAAATGTATATAATTTTAACACATTTTGTACAGGGTCTTTTTCAAATATTTCCCAGCAACAGCATTTTAAATTTGGGAAATATACATTGTTAGTTTATAATTATAAGAACATTTATCAATTATTTATAATAATATTTCAAAATCAATCATGGAATTCTATTCGATCCGCTGTATTTTTCCACTTAATTAATGGGCTCTGAAAGAGGTTTGGTAGAGTCTACAGTTGCTTTAGTGTCGATTCATGACTGTTAACAAAATAAACAATTTATTTCACAACCGGTCTTGAACATGATACCTGTTATTAAGTAGCCCAGCATTCCCCTCCTCATTCTAAAAATAAATAAGAATCCTCATTTTCTCAGCCACTTGACATTCAATCTTGGATCCTAATGAACACAGGTATTGGTACCGTAAATATACAAAATGTTATGGTTTAGTTAAGCAATTATAAGAGAAGTTAAGCAAGCAAGTCCATACCTACTATTATGGAAAAATGACATATTTTGATTAATAATAATTAAGCAGTGGTTAAAAAAAAATATTTATAAATTATTTATGTTTATTTTTATCAACTTCTATCGACAACATTTATATTATAAATAAATATTAAATAAACATTCTTAAAACTTAAAGTCGTTTCTTAATATTGATAAAAGTTGTATTGTGAATTTTGATCTTAGATTAATGAATTATAAAACACTAAAATTTAATGGCGAACTATGATATATTTTACAAACAAAAGACAAGTATATTTTAAGGTAAAAATACATGTTAATTGCTGTTTTATTAAATTGAATCTTTTTCATTATTGTTACCCATGAATATATTTAGAGAAACAAATGGTGATAATAACTATCATAGATACGTTACAATAAGCCTGAACGAAATGAAAAATCCGGACAAGAATGTGAGATAAGATAGGGAAGAGAATTAAGTTAATTATGATCATATATCATGAGAACTATCTCACACATCTCCGCTCCCGGCGTTAATATTTTTTAGACCACGCAGTCTTTTAACCTCAATAACATCTTCTCACGATATTGGAACATCAATTTTCCTATTCAAGTTATTTTAATTTCAAAACAAGCCTTATAGTAATACCAAAACTTTGTACATTTTAAAAGGTGGGTGTGGAGCGGAAAAGTTCTAAAAATAAAAACCTTTTTCACTCCACCCCCACCTCTTAAAATGTACAAAGTACAGAAGAAGAAATCCCTTCAAAACACCTTGATAGAAGTACAAAATATTAAAATTCAAACCCAAAGGGCAAGGAAAAAAAAAGTTTAAGGATACATAAGAAAAATAATTATATTAACAACAGCCGTAACTAACCCGAATGATATATTGCGACAGAACCAATCGCTGTTAGCAAACTTCCATATCCTAATTATTGCCCAAATCTAAATATTGAAAATAACATAAAACGGAATCGTCCCACTTAATTTTAGACCTAAATGATAACCCTTGTCAGCCAACGGCCACGTTTCACGTTTATATAGAACAGCTAGAAAGGTTAATATTTTTTTAATTATTATGTTATAATTTTTTAATTTCGAAGCAAAAGAAGTGGGCTAACAGTCGAAACCAAACAATAACAAGCCTTTATTTTCTGATTCATTTCGTTTTTTCTAGTTACTAAACATTTAACCAGAAGGCCTTGACTCTCTACAAGAGTTGCAGCACCTCGTATGATGATGTGATATTCATCCAAAAACGAATATTTTCCGACCCAGATATAAAGTCATACCTTTTTTGGTGGGGATTACTTTTTTAATAACGTACATAATCTAAAACCCTGTTTTAAGCCCGATCGAACCTCAAACTTCTCCGAAAAAATAATTACCGATTCTAACTTTATTATTGTTAAGAACGTATAGGGCACATTATTTTCTTTTTATAGACACAAAATTTGTTTATACCTGTCACAAGGTTTTTTTGTAATAATTGGTTAAAATTTTTACTTCGAATACGAATCATTTTTTTAATAATATGAAACCATATATTTTATATGCCATAAATAAAGATAGTTAATATGGACTTCAACAATATCTCTTCTAATTTATTGATAGTTATGAATAATAAAATGGATTAATCACCTTCTGCCCAGTAACAACACTGGAAAACGTTATTTAAATTATTGTCGAAATAAGGACGATGATTTTTATTTTTATTTATTGGGAGTTTCCCCAAAGTTGAGGTTTTCTCCAACCGAATTTTAGAGTAACATTTTTTTCCTGGTTTTCCTGTCAAATGGGTCTTCTTCATTGAGATCATTCCTGGTTAATCCATCGCGAAGTACCCATAGCTTTGTCCATCTGCGAAGTTTCGTACAGATATATTCTGCGTCTTCTTTATCCTGGGCTATGATGACTTGGTCATCTGCAAATAATAGGTGGTGAAGGTAAAAGTCATTCTGCATATGCAGCTCCATCCTTCTACACTTCCTTGACCATTCATTTGTAGCACCTTGAATGAATATTTTGAATAGGGTAAGTGACATAGAGCTTCCATGAAGGACTCTTTTAGAACGTTTTAGGATTTGACACGTGCTACTACGGTAGATAGGTTTACCAACAGTAGATATCTTTAACAGTAATACCCAGGGGCTGGCCTTGCAGAAATTTAATTCAAAAATATAAGGTACTCCGATAAGAGTCAAAATCCGAGTACCTTATATTTGTAAATTAAATTTCTGCAAGGCCAGCCCCTGGGTAATACTGAAACGAAAGATGTACCATTATGATTTCTGTCAACGCTGCGACACCGCAGGTTAAACCCGTGCGAATTAAATTTTATTAACGATTTAATTAAAAATTACAGAGACTGTAGAGCAAAGGGGACTCTGGTAATTAGCAAAAGGTAGAAAGTTCAAAGCCGTAGGAACGTTCCACACCTGAGTGGCTTAATTAGGCCAACCTGCTTGCTCCTCAAGCCCGCGCATTGTCGGAGATAAAAGTCGAAAAACTTAAGAGCTTTCGCGCAAGTGCGCCAAGTCCTCGCGGGGCCACTTGACGTTCCTAATCGCCCCTAATGGCGGAAGCCGCTTTCTTATCACCCAGTCGGCAATAACCCGCTTCGAGGACCTTTTATACGTTTCATTTATTTCGTTAACTTATTGGTTAAATGTTTTATCATCGGCTGACGGAGTTACTGCCGTAGTAAGGTTTTAAAATAATAATAAGAATAATTTTTATTTTCCCCTATATCGCTCCTTCAAAAGAACATCTTACTTCAAAAAAATTAATTTTTCAATATAGGTGTTTGAAAGTTCCATAATTTAAAAAAAAAAATGTGGGTGTCGGTAAAGCAATGTATTCCTATACAATGATTGTATTGAAATTCTTTAATTAACAATAAAAAAATATTTAAAAGCTTGAAACTTTTAAAAATTTTGAGCTATGCCCATATTATTATATCATTATTCATATAAAACTTCAAGTTCAAACGTGATACAACTCAAAATATGTTTTATTAAAAAACATGCTGGAAATGGTTTTTCTGATATGTCGTTCCTAAACAGATAACCTTCAACCAGTACAATTATTTCTGAAAGCTTTACTAAAAATATCAATTCTCCTTTTAAACCAGTTATATTAAATCGTTAATGTTTTCTTAATAATTAATGATGAGTTAATTATTAAGAAAACACATTTAATTAAACCTTGGTGTATATGTGGTTAAATCGAATTTTGTCCAGAGAAAGTTAGTGGTATTTAAGGAAGCGGAAATTCATTATTCTTGTAGTTCAGTGCTTGGAATAGACCTATAATATAAGGAACAACTCATTTTCAAAACAAGGCCTGACTTAACCACTGATGCACTAAGGGAAAGACCCTCAACACAAAAAATTCAATCAACTTAAACAACTTATTCAACAGGGGTGCAGGTATAATTTAAAGTATTTGGTTGATGATAAACTTATCGTATATTTTCTAATTGATTTATAGGGGCAATTGTATTGATTTGGTTCCAAAAATATATATAGAACAAAATAATTATTTATATAACTATATACTTATATTTGGAATGGGAATTAATTTTACTTGTGCATATTATTAATTACGTTATTAAGATTAGTTATTAAGATACTTAGTTGTAAGTCTGGGATTAGGAGCAGGAAATTACCTTATTCTATTAATCGACCCTGTGTTCTGCAGATCTCTCGAGGCCCACCCAGCCTCTATGAATACGGATGAGCGAAAACTCTGCTTAACCACCTTCTTTTAACAATTGTGTACGTGTTCTGTATTCAACACATAAAGGAAAGTAAAAATTAAACCAATTTGTCAGTAAAATACGTGTCTACACCCCTCATATCTTTAAGGATTTACATAAGGTGTAAATCTTTTTTGTCCGCGACAGGCCGATAATAAATCCCTTTGGAGAGACACGAGACGAGATAGGGAGTGCGGACGGTAAGTGATATAAATAAAGATGGCAGAGGAAGATGGCCGCCACCGCTACGTGCGTGGAATAGCGCTCTCTATTTACACAGCCACGTAATGGAACTCATTTCGCCCTTAATCCGATCTACTCCCGCCACGGACGGCCTCTTCTTCCCTTCGATGGCTATCGTGGGGTTACACCTTTGGGTTTCCTCGGTTAATGAATAGGAAATAAAGCTTTAACTGTATATCGTGGGAATCTAACAATAAGTTTAAGAGAAGTTGGAACTTACTAAAAATTTTCAAGTAGAAAAAAAAATGTTCCAATACGACCAAAGAAGGGTCTAGTATTCAGTACGTTTAAGAGATACCGTTTTCAATCAAACGGTTTTGCAAGAAATGCGGTTTTTAATCATACACCACGTTCGGCTTTTAACCAGAGGCATTCAGTATTGCAATTTAGAGCTCTACACACTGACCCGCGACCTTATTATTATTATTATGGATAACTACAACTTTTGAAACGCACTATTAACAGAGAAGAGACTTTCGTGAGAGATTGATGCACCTTTATACTGCTATGGCTAATTAGATGAAGCGCTGGCAGATGTTGGGGGTTAGGTTAGCTAAATAGTTTTTAATAACTTTTTAAGAATAAGTTTCACTGCCATCGACTTTGAAATGTTCGTGACAGACACGAAAAGCAGTGAGCTACATTAAGGCAAGTAGTAATTGTAGGTATCTACAGCCCCGGTGAAAAAATGGTTCAGTCGAATTTTCTCCAAAATAAGTTTTTTGTACTTATATAAGCGGAATCGAATTATTTTCGTAGTGAATAAGGGGCTAGTGAATGATGATTTCAAGTGAGTGATGATGGAGCACAATGATGGAGTCTGGAACAGAAACCAGCTGAGCTACAGCGACCCCAGCAGTATCTACCTCAGCGGCACCTAACACAGCCAAGTCTACCAGGAAAAATAAAACTGGCTCCAATACAGAAGATGGTGAATGGACCAATCAGAAGAAGCCATAGTGAGTGTTCATCGCACGAAAGACAATGCGCCTGCTGTCCAAACTGTCCAACTCATTTCAACTTACGGGTGGTGTAATACAAGACAAGGGTCCGTGCTATAAACAGCACTATTCTCCGTTTATGCGGCCCAAATCGGTGGTGCCAAATAGAAAAAAGCTACTATGCCGGCGAATGCGGATGAAATCTCCATCTGCCTTGAAATCAGAGAGGGTTCTACGGCAGGCGGAGGCGGCCTGTGAGGTCATAACTAACAAATTGGTTGTCCGATTAGCCATAGCAGCATAAAGTGACGTTAAATGAACAAACAAATTGGATGGGTTAAATATTTAGGTTAATCCTAAAAAGACCGACTGAAACTAATGATCTATAAAGCAGTTATTAGACCGGTACTCCTTTATGGGGTGCCTATGTTGAATAATATATCGCCCACAACTTCGAAAAGGCTCCAACAATTTCAAAACCGTATACAGAGGTGTATAGTAAGGTACACCTCTCTACAAAGGACGGAATCAGACATAATACACGAGACCCTCGGACTCTCGACGGTAACGGACTTCATCAGATGGAGGCATATCAAAGTCTTTGATAGCCTCCAACACGTCACGAACTCAATTATCAAAACACTTACATCGACCGGCCTACCTCAGCCCTGGCAAAAACAACAAGTACAGACACCCAATATGGACTGAGTGAACTACTAAATAACTTCCATTAGAAAGAACTACTGTGCCCCAAAACTAAACCCCCACTCATACCAAGCAATTGAAATCCTTAAAATCCTATCCATATTCCTCTCTTATAATGCACATGGTGCAGTTAAATAGATCCCATCTGTCCTATTAATACTATATGTCATTATCATAGGTGCGGATACAAATGTAAGGACAAAACAAAATCAGTTTTCTTATTATTGTTTGGTATAGCTAGAGATTGTTCCATGAATCATCCGATTTTGTTTTCTTTTTTATATTCAGATATTATTGTACCTTGCGATACGATAACGTGAATATTATCTGACAGTATATTTTCTGATAAAATAATTCGATAAAAAGGGAAAGAAAATGTAAAATATTTTAAAATAATTATGAAACATGAAGAGATAGGCTTCCTCAACAAATTAGTATTATTATTTTTAATTTGCTGTAACAACACATTGACGCGTCCAGGCCACCTTCTTCCTAGACAAAACAAGAAAAAGTAAGGAAGTTAAATTAATCTTATTTTTAGTACATTCATTATTATCTCATTATATAGCTTTGTAATACATCTCGGCAGATCAGGGAGAGGGTAGAAACTGTTGTATTGGAAGAAGAGGCATACCGGAGCTGCGATACATTTAAGTACCTGAGGGGGGGTTAATGGCGGAGAATTACAGTGTGGAAGCCGAAATAAAAGGCAGGATGGTTGCAGGAACGAGGTGTTTCTACGCTCTGCAAAAGGAACTCCGATACAAAAGTCTTTCCAGGAAAGCAAAGATATTTATATACAAAACAGTGATTAGACCAGTTGTTGTGTATGGCAGCGAGACGTGGACTCTAACCAAGGAAAACAGGAAAGCCCTGCTGGTCTGGGAGAGAAGAGTCCTGAGAAGGATTTTCGGAGCGGTCAGAGGACAGCATTGATGGATAATTAGAAGCAATGCCGAGCTAGAGAAACTATACGGTGAGCCAGATATCAGAGCAGAATCAGATGGCTGGGTCATGTTGAGAGAATGAGTCCCTGCAGATTGCCAAAAATTATGCTGAGTGGTACACCAGGAGGTAAAAGAAAGAGAGGGAGACCCAGGAACCGATGGATCGGTGATTTGGAGGAGGACTAGAGAGTGATGGGGATCAGAAATTGGAAGAGGCTGGCGGTGGACCGTGGGGAGTGGAGTAGAAGTGGTAGCAGAGACCCAGGTCCTACAAGGACTGTAGCGCCCAGTAGTAAGTAAGTAAGCAAATTTCTTTGTAATATAAATCGTTAAATTAGGAGTTATTAGGTATTTTATGAGAGTTTTATCAACGTCCAACACTTATATTTTTAATTTTTAGATTTAATTGAAAATTGAGTACTTAAAAAGTAAATATCTCAAAAATATGATAACGTAGCTTCACTTAGCTAGTAATCACGTCAACGACCTTTAGAATGGACAATTACAATTCGCAAAATGTTTTTAACTAACTCTGCTCTCCCCTACGTCTACTCCTATTCAGTCAACCATAAAAGACGCAGTAAGAATTAAGTAGAGACTTTCATTGGCCCGTAACCGGATGATCTATTGAAGCACTCGGAATCGAAATAACCTCCCGCCCTAACTCTTAGCGAGACAGTAAGGTTTATCGACGATAAAGGAGCAGTTACCCGCCCAGGTAAAAGTGGACGTGCGCCAATGTCGCGGGCGTGCTTAGAATCTTCCGGCTCAAAGGATGGAAATAATTTATTGCAAGCTCTCTAAGTCGATAGTCCTTTCACCAATCGATTGTCTGCCGTAATATTAATCCTAGCGTGGAGCGTTACAATTTTCAACGTGCTTCAACACTTCCTTTCTATCCTTCTCAAATAGTTATTTAAAATAATAATAAAGCTTATGGATTCGATGCCGATACCACCAATATCTGCTTACAAATTATTTAAAAAAAACTATATTTAAAAAACATAATAGAAGTGTTTTACACATAATACCATTATGTATATTCTTTCAAATACTGGAGGTTCTGAAGGATAATTTATTTGTCAATATTCCCCTTCATAGCCTAAAAAATATTCCATACCATATCTATAAATGTAAGCGTAGAGATACAGATAAATCAAATAACTTTTTAAATGGGAGAAAAATACCTGCACCAATCCAACTCATGAAGAGTCTTTATGAGTGTATTTATTATTATATGTTATTAAAAGTTTAACACATAGCAAACTGTACCCCTTCTAAGCAAACGGATGTGAAAGCAATCATGGGTGCCCCTATCACAAAGACTGAGTGAGCTCCAGTAGGATTTGCAGATTCACAAGGTACATTGCTTTCAGATGATTAAATAATTTGTCTACCACAGACGGAATTTGACTTGGATAAGTCAGATATCGGCTTAAAATTGATTCATTGCTTTAAACTTATATTATAGATCCATTTCAACCCTAATATTACGAGAAACACACAATTCCTCTTGTGACTAGTCTGAATTAGTCCATTATTTACTACGAAAATAACACGATTCCGCTTCACCCATTCTGGAAGAAATCGACTAAACCACTTATCCACTGGGGCTGAATATACATATAAATAATTCAATATTTTAAAATTAATATCCAAAACTTTATTATATTACTAATGATTTTTGTTAATAAATATTTTTTATATCAATATATTCTGGTTCTTGTGTTGGTAAGCCCTAATTGTTTTTATAAATCCCAACAAATGTAGATATCTAAAAAACTGGATCTATTTTAATAGAGGCGATTTGTAAGCTTTAACTTGTGGTGTGATTAAATTTCGCCAATGTGAGTTTATTTCTCAAATTAGAAAAAAAAACTAACAAAAATTTCTACAACTTCGCGTTCTATAATAAATATATGTAGGCGTGTGTTGTATGTATTAGTATGTTAAAAATATATTTAAATACCGACTTTATATTAATTTGGTGTCAAAATTAATATAAAAGCCTTTTTGTGTTAAAAATTTTCATATCAACGACTCGAAAGCCTATATATATATTTAGTGTATGGAAGATATGGATGAATTTAAAAACGAAATAAAAGTCTGAGAAAAAATAAAAGTTGATATATTGAACAAAACAAACTTACAATAACTTGCCTCTGCTAATTTTCACACCACGTACACTTTTTTGCAAGGTAATCACAGGTTACCCCAGTGTTGCAGGTGTACGAAGTTGTATTAATATACAATTTAATTAAATTATACAACAGTTCGAGATTGCTGCCTGGCAACACTGGGTGGTAACAGTCACCGGGTGTAACCTCATATATATATATATCCGATGGTAAAGTAATATAACAATTCTATATTTATAAGCCGGCAACGTTGTCAATTTATCTCTTTGCATTATTGAACATTTTACATTTGTCAACAGGGGATGTAAATATAAAGTGCATTAACGCGGTTTCGTTCGATCGTCATGTATTTGAATATCAAACAAATATAGAATATTCATCAATTCCAAATTTATTTTTCGTGGAACGGGTAAAAAATATGAATATATAAATTTAAATTTAAAAATAAAACACTAGATTGTATTGCATAGTACGAAAAGTTATATTAAAAAAAAGAAGCATTTACTACTAAAACTTGTGAAAGATCTTGGGCACAGCTCATGGTAGAGACCGTACTGTCTCTAAAAAAACGGTTGTGGAGGAAGAAAATTAATTTATGTATAGTTGAAGGAGCTTGTCTCAGTAGAACTTCCAGATCCTTGATAAATGTTTGTACTGAGTGTATCTCAATTATCATCATATTCGTAATATTACGCTTGTAGGCGTGGGATATTTCTTCGCTGGTGGTACTGTCACCATAAAACTATACTGGTAAATGTATACCTATAGCATGCATACCCTCCGTTAATTTTTCTTAAAATATACACTATCGTTTATCCTTTGATATACCAGCATATCGAAAAATCACCTTTCCTTCTCATAAACAGTCCTCTTGAGTTATATAACGCGCTAGGAGGAAAGAAGGATTTCTTTACGACGTAATCCCCAGTAGTGCTCCCAACTGGAAATATTTACTCTAGCCAGTTTTTCCAGAAGAGAACAGAAGTGGCCAACCTAATATAGGAAATGACTTCCTATTTGATATATTATTAATCGACTGTCGTATTTGTTGTGCACATAAAACGGAAAGTAATAACATAGGTTCATTACTAAGCCAGATCAAATATCTCTTGATTAACTTCTATATTTTTGTAAGGATTTATATTTCCTTTAAATTAGATTGGGCCGGGATGGGTGAGTGGTAGGCTGCTGTTTTGCGGTGGTGAAGGTCCCGGCTTCAATTCCTGCTGTGGCAGACAATTTATCTAATCTGTAAACAGCCAGGGAAGGATCCTGTGGGATCAGGGGGAAATCCCGGATTTACCTAGCTTCTATAAACTGGGTACCCTTATTACAGGGGAAAACATGGTGGAAGAAAGTGATATCGGGTAATTCTTCTCCTGTACACAATTGTCCTAGAAATAGTACAGTATTGAACCCAGGATCCTTCATGCAATGGTCCCTTTTTTTAATTACATTAAAAAAGAGGTAGGATTTATTACTTCTAATTCCAAATGGACGATAGAAATTTTAATAATAGACCCCTTCTAAATGTCTTAATACTTTGCTAATATATTCTATGTCTGTTTCCAATAATCAAAGATCCTTTTTAATTTTTTATAGTTGTATGGCTCATTACTTATGACTACCCAGCCTCCAATAAACAACCTTTCAGACTCCTTTTCTGGAGTAGTTTAATTATTTTAGTAGTTAATTTTTAATTTACACGGTAGCAGCTAATGATGGAACTGCCAAACCCAGCACAGCTCTAATGAATCCACGATCTCTTCCTCCACCGAATCGTTTCCCTTCGGACCAGGGGGCCAGCTATCTGGGAAAGAAATCTATAGAGATTTCACGACTAGAAAATGGAAAAACTCCGTGCTGCTTAACATTTTCCTACGACGCCTCGCAATTCTTTCCCCATTAATAACAAGATCCTCTTCTGTGGAAATTGAATTGGCGGATCCCTTAAGTTGGCTTTTACTCCCCCCCCCCCTCCCCCCACTTCCCCTACTCCTCCCTAATCAGGGGAAAATCTCCAGGCATTAAGATCCTCACGCTCTCTGTCTTTTTAGATTTTCACTTCTTTTGTGAGAAATTCCTTGATTAAATGTTTCATCCCAGAGTTAGTGCTAATTATTTTTTTTCTTTTACTTTTCCAATTCCTTCTCCTTCATTTATTTTTTCTTCTCTTTGCTAAAGTTCTTTACATCTACTTTTCATTTCACCAGTCCCCGGGCTATCGAAATTGACTTCTTTTGAAGCTGTTTTTACCATTTAACAACCTCTTGTAGCTTGTTCGGAGAGAGTTCATCAACGATGATTCCGAAATTAAAGTAAGGCCTAAAAATCAAGCTCAAGAACAAATTCTTTAAGCAAAAAAAATCTTCAGGTAACTTAATAAATTAATAATGGGGCTATTCAAAAAGTTAAATTTATGAGCAAGTTTAATTTTCAATACTAAAATATTGAGTGTGAGAACAGTTGTGCAAATTATCAACACACCTCCCATTAAAATTAAATATTCTTACAAAATTGGACAAATAAAACAATCTGTGCCACTACAACCCATAAAGGATGCAGTATATGGCAGAGGTGATTTGCCCGATAACATACCCAATCCCACACTAAGAGTACCTATTTTGTAGAGGCTGGGTGAGCCCCATCAGGGACTGACTAAAGATGTCCCTAAAACGAGAATCGAGCCTTCATTTTCAAAATAATATGAATATCGCAGTATTATTATTTTTTTGTTACTAAGGACTTTTTTTTTTAATAACGAGTAGTTAGTTCATGCACGTGAGTATGTATTGAAAGACAAGGTATCACCGAGTACCAGAAATATAGCCGAGTAAACATAGCAACCGTGGTACTTAATTATTATGCTTTATATGCTACTCATCTTTAATTCTTTAGTGAGGTTTTATTTATTTAAAAAACGTCTAATTGGCGTAACTATAGTGACGGGGATGAGTTCGGCATCAATATAGTCATCGGGTAAATGACGAAATAATTTACAGTAATTGAAGTTAAAATTTAAATAATTTAGATACTAGTTTTTATTGATTAATTTATCAACTATTTAAAGTAGTAGGTAATTATTTTTAATCGTATAAAAGTAAATTTTTATAGTAAATTTACAACTAACAGACTATATCTGTAATTATTAAATAGCAATTATTATTTTATTTTATTTTAAACTTCCATCCAACCACCAACAAATCATTATGGATGACCACCAAAAAACTCCTAAAGTTTAAGGAATTTAATCATCCACTCCTTACTGAATCAAATAACTTGACAAGATCTGACGGAGAAAAATCACAGTTATTTGGTCAATACCTTTCCAAAATCTTTCATCCACATCCTGAAATCATTAACCCATCTCACATTGAATGTATAAAAGAAGCGATAGATGTTCCCCTCCAAATGTCCCTTCCACCCAAAGCATTCCATCCTACAGAAATATCCAACATTATTCACAGACTACCTTCCCGCAAAGCTCCTGGGCACGACCTCATCACAATTCACATCTTAAAACACCTTCCTAGAAAAGCCATTCTATTCCTCACCTATATATATATTATGTATATATATATAATGCTGTACTCCGCTCCGCATATTTTCCTGACCCCTGGAAATTATCCATTGTAAAAATTATATCCAAACCTAAAAAAAAAACAGAATACCCTTCCTCTTACATAATACCAGATCACCAGTTTGGATTCCGAGCATCCCACTCCACTATTCAGCAATGTCATCGTGTGTTGGATGTAGTCTCCTCTGCATTAGAACGTGGATCATATTGCTCGGGCGTCTTTCTTGACGTGGAACAGGCTTTTGACCGAGTCTGGCATCCGGGATTGCTCTACAAACTCCGTAAATTCCTACCTCAGACCTACTTTTTCATCCTTCAATCCTATCTCAGAAATAGAACTTTCCAGGGAAACCATAATAATGTACTTTCATTCCTCTTATCCCAATCTGCTGGTGTTCCTCAAGGTAGTATCCTTGGCCCAATCCTTTATACAGATTATACAGCTGACATCCCAACTCATCCTAATACGATCCTTACCACGTATGCTGATGATACATGTGTATTACCAGACAACACCAATCCAGTTATTGCATCCCAAAGCCTCCAATCCCATATCACTGATCTTGAAGAATGGTGTCAAAACTGGAGAATTAAAATAAATTCTCAAAAATAGCATCAAATCACTTTCACCTTACGTCGTAAACCAATGACTTCCTGTCCTTCAGTATCCTTTAATAATACCCCACTGGTGCCTGTACAACAGATCCGATACTCAGGGTTGCACCTCGACAAACGATTAACCTGGAATCCTCATACTTGACTGAAAGACAAGAAACCGCTCGACGTTTCAGGCTACTTCAACACTTACTAGACAAACACTCTAACCTCCCAATTAACTACAAAAGACTCATCTACATGACCATCATACGACCTATTTGGACTTACGGAGTAGAGCTTTGGGGCCCCACTAAGCCATCGAATTCCTCTCGTATCCAATCCCTACAATCCAAAATCCTTCGTAAAATCCTCAACGCTCCTTATTTTGTTAAGAATAAAGTCATCCATTACGACCTTAATGTCCCATTTGTTGCTTATTTGGCCCGAACCCGGTATCTATCCTTTCATAAAAAACTTCATTCCCACTCAAACCCTCTTGTTTCATACCTAGCTAGCTTCCTCTTCGATTCCCGATAATCCTCCGAGGCGTCTGAAAAGAATATGGCCACGTGACCTTCTTTGTTGAACTTGTGATTTGAGTACTACCAGTGCGTAGTTTCTCAACAATAAATAAATTTAAAAAAACTTCCATCCTAATGGGTGTCCGCTCGTAAGAAGTCTGAGAAAAATTTATTAGAAATAATAACATAAAACTAAAATTTTATTAATTACAAAACAAAACAGTATTTCTTCAATATTATTCTAGCATGCAAATTCATTTTATTTAAACTAGGAGCGCGGTTATTCAATTAAATTAGCTTTATCCGATATAATAAAACAAATGAAAACCTTAAACTACCAATATTTATTAACATATAAGTAAATAAAATATTTACCCACATATACATGAAATACCATCTATCTGCTAAAAAGACGCAATGAATTTATATAAAATAGTATAATTTCAGGTGGGTCGGTTTATTTACTAAAATAAATTATATTACATAAAAATTAAACATACACCACAAACATTGATATCTAAGAATAACATTGATATCTTGAAAAGCTTTTATGACCAACGCTATTATTGACAATGTCTAAAGGGGCTTATATTATAATCCATTATATTATAATTATTTATCCTTCTATAAATATTGCAATACAGTACATTATATTAATAAAATAATATAAGAATGTAGTTTATGATTTATTTATATATCTTAAAGATGGTCTCTTGAACTTTTAAGTTGGATTTGCTTTTAGAGTACAAGCAGTGGTTAAATTATCTACTTGTATATCATGCCATTCATTTTATTTACTCCGTGTATTATTATAATGCGCTTATTAATTTTGATAAATATTTTTTTAAGACATATATAGGCATCTTTAAAGAATATATATTTTTAAATATTTGCTTTAACGAATCCGGCCCCTGTGAGAGTGAGATTGAAGATAATTTTCTAAAAGAGACAACTACTGAAGGGAAGACTACGGGGGCTTTGAACCGGAGCCAACGCTATCACCATAATAAATATCGACCCTTCCCTTCATAATCGTTATCTTACCCTTCCCCCATTTAAATTTATTTAAACTGGCGTGAGAAGCCCGGGGGGGGGGGGAGGGGTAGAAAGTTATAACTGATAACAGAACTGCCTTCTCCATGTTTATTTTAATAAACTCTCATGTGTTCTATCAGTAATAATATAAGTACTACAAATTATAATAAAACAGTTACAGTCATATTCTTCATGTAAAAGATTATACATTATTACATTACTTACTATTATTATTATTGCCCGTTTTTTCCCTCGCATCCCTTCCTGTGGGTTCGAAACAGGGAGACAAGTCTAGCCATCTGCAGTAGTCAGCTTCAAAGATTCCGAAATTTTTAACGGTCCTGGCTGTGCTCAATAGAAGTGCTTGTTAAGTCTCCCGTAAGGTATTAGGCGAAATGATTATTATTACTTGTTTACCATTATATGTGGCACTCAACTCCTCACTGAATCCGGGCCGCCCCTAACTGATTCCGCCAACGGGCTCTATCTTGCTTGATATCTCTCTCGTTTCCTAGACTGATGAAAATGCCCATCTGAAAATCACCATAGGTTCCTTCCCTGGTGAACTTATTCTCCATTTCGCCATCATGGGCCACCCATCGCAGCCGCCGAAGCCTGAATACCCTAACTACTTCAGAGGCACTAAAAAGGCCAGTTCTCTGTTGTAACGTCTTCTCCATACTTCGTCAACCCCGTGGGTCCAAAAATCCTCCTCAGACCGATCCTTTCTAATACCAGGATCTGTTTCTCGTCTGCATTCGTTATAACCAAGGCTTCAGAACCATAGAAATTAGTGTTAAATCTGGCCTCAACAGTTTTTATACAGCATCACTTTCGTATTCTTAATTAGTTATTTCTATGGATTAACCGTTTCGGACGTTGCTTATTATGTTAATGATCTGCTGATCATGTTGATGATCTTAATTTTGTTTGCGGAACTTCTAAGTAATTAGGCACTGTTAAGAGCATAAGACTTAAATTGATACTTAAAGTATTAATATAAGACAAATCAGATAGTAAGGTGTGCCACCCTCTTCCTGATCCTAGAATCAGCTGCAGGAGACTATATTCGTCATTATATCATACCATATCAATTATTTCCTATAATTTGTGTAAACCTTGTTTCTTGAATGTTTCCATTCGGCATAGTAACGCCTATTGGGAATATTAAATGTTTATCTTATTTACACAAAGCTGTCCACACATTCGAATTATATAGAGAAAAGTAAAAGTTTTAAGAACATTTTAGATAAAAAACAAAATACAGTACTAAATTAAAATTAATATAATTAATCGTTTCTGAAGTGGGTATAACCCTCGGACATTATCGATTTACCGAGTTCAAATTATTTTATTTTATCTATCAAACGAATAACCTTTAAAAGTCGTTATATTTCTGTATACCGTTTATTTTAATTGTTTTGTTTTTTATTGAAATGTTTCCTTTCAGAGAAATTCGGGATATAGTACAAAAATGGGTTTTTTTCTCTCTCCTTCAATTAGACCTATGGAAGGAATAACGGATAAAAAAAAAAAGAAGCAGATATGAATTCCTCTTAAAATTGCATATCCTATAAAGACCAGTAAAAAAAATTGCCCAATTCCTTCGAAAATTCCAGAGCCGATGTTGAACACTACGGTCGATTACGAAGTCGGAAATAATAATTGAATTTAAAGTTTAGTCATTTTGGACTATCTTCTTAAGATGATTCATTTATTGGGAATATTAAGATATTAATATAATTTATCACTCAGAGTTACATATATTTTCTTTCTATTTATTACAACTGTATATGAATATTTTCCAAAAATCTATAAAGAAGAATGCCTTCCAGTAGAACACATTTTTTTTGTGACATTAAAAAAATAATAATATTTGATCTATTACTTTTCCTACAAATAATAGAATATGAGCAAGAAACTTCAGCAATTTAAAAAAGGTACTTAAAAAAATATGCAATTTAGAGTAAGTGCATGAATTCATTAAAAGAAAACATAAATTTTATGATGCCCTGAAATATCTACCAAACCCGAATTTCCTCTGGCTCTTTATCGGTGACAAGAAAGACTTAAAAAGTAGCTCCAGTATTTAAGAAGAGTTTCAATGTAGAGGTAGGCTACACCACTTTATTAGCCTGATAGCAAGATATTAGCCTGTACTACTGCAATACATGAAGAGTCCCGGGCTCAGTAAGAGGTAGACTGTACTGTTTATTGGACTACGGTTGTACAGGTTATTTGTCCTAGATCACGCTCAACCAACAAGTTGTCCCCTCTATTTCGGATAATCACTGGGCTAGCCGTACAAACGATATACGAACATAAAGGTATGCCTAAATAGTGCAATAGTGTAGCTGGACATAAACCCAATGGTCGTGAATCTTCGAATCTCACGATCCTCAGGTATATGATGACCAACATTCTACTACAGGGTGTATGAATTACTCAAGCATCCTCCTAGCCCTCGGGTATGTGAGGACCGTGAGCTTACTGGATGCAAATCACAAAGACCTAATATAAATGTGATGACCTCTTGAACTTGAATCGGGAATAACGTTATGCTTATCCAGGATGTCAAATATCCAAACAGAAGTATAGTCTCTTTTGGAAGACTACGACTCTTTTGGGAGGGTCTGCTGACTCCAACCATCCCCTATCTATGGATCTAAAAAAATTTCTATTTATTTTTTTCTTTCTGCTCATGACGTAAGCGAGTCTACGTTGATAAGAAGGACATTCATGAATCGGCTACAATGGAACGTAGTAATCTACCTGTGCTTTGGAAGCCATTAATGTCTACAGGAAAACAACTTCAGGCCACCAAAGATATGTATTGTCTGTACCAACCGAAGATATAGAAAAAAATGCATATTTTGCATATATTTTAGATACAGGTGATTTATTTGTATGAAAAACTATGATGCAAAAAAAAAATATGATACAAATTTTAAAATAGTTTAAAAGAAAATGTCAAGACAAAGAGACTCACCTGCAGAAGCTATTAAAAGCTGTACAATGCAGGACCGGGCAGTATAAGGATGTAATAAAATGGAAAATGAAATAGAAAAACAAAGAAGAGGGGATAAAGAGAAAATAGAAGAAACAATTGCCGTAGTGACCAAGTCCCAAGCTCAACAAGTCTGCAACTGGCAGCCGGCGAAATAAAGCAATGCCCATGTAATAACTCCTAAGTCTAGGGTTCCTTTAGGACATATTGTTCTATGGCTCAAGGGATTGAAGATACATTAAAATAAAAAAATATAATTGGTTTCTTCATATAACCTAAAGCTGGTTCATCTCCCGTAAGATGCTAAACAAGAAAATAACACTTTAAAAATATCTAATATAACAATTTTAACTCGTTTAGGGTTTCATTTAAGAAGACTATATTTAAATATAATTCAGTTTGTATAAAAAAGTACAATACAAGAAACAAATAATAATTACAAACAAATAATTTAAGGTAATGTATTATTTACGATCCTAGTGCATTATTTTCCAAATATGGTAATTTTCAACTTAATTAAAACAAAAATATACTTAAAATGGTATATTATTACTATTTATTTTCTTCATAAAATGAATAAGCACATGTGTCCCTCATCGGGCAAAACCTTAAGTCTCAAAAATACTGGAAAAAATAACCAGTAAAAATGAAGTATAGGTAAGTTAATAAAAAATTTAAATAAAATATGACGGCTTAAAAAGAATAATGTACAAATTACTTAAACGTTTAAAATTGACTCGGGCGGAAAGGGGCCAGTTGTAATCTTACTGTTGAATGGATATTTGTATTGGACACCTCTATCAGAAGCAGACAATTATAAAGTTGTACTCGTCCACAGAGCTCCTGTTCGTTGAATCTTCCCCTGCCAGAGACAGGCACTCACCTACATTGCCTCGACAATGCCCGTCCAGAAAGCACAGTCCCAAAACTTGCCAACGGCACAGTAGCGCCGGAGAATAATCATGGAAGAAAGCCAGCGAGCTTGGAGGCACCTGAATAATTATATCCAATTAGCAACTCTCTTTGAAGTTATTCCATTAATACTTCAACAAAAATGGAAATAAACTACAAATCGAAAAAGAAGAACCTGAACCACAACAACCCATGACGGGTCCAAGGTACAGTGGAAGGTAGAAACTGTACTATTTCTTGAATAACGTTTGTGCAGGGAGGTGATTTTCTCCAAGATCAACCACCAGATATTTGCCAAATTAGTGGAACTGAATTTATAGAGCCTGGGTGAGCCTCAGGAGGATTGTCAGATACCACATGTTCCAACTGCCGCTGCCAACTAGTTAGATAATTCATCTCCCACAGCCGGATTTGGACACCGAACCTTCGGCATAGCATCTCACTGCTCTACCTACTGGGTCAAAAATAAATATAATTAAATAATTTTATTGGTCAAAGTGAATTTCGTTTAAACTCTATCACACATTTTTCAGTCCGTTTGTCATGACATACTTTGGAACAAATATGAATTGGCAGGCATGAAAGAAATCTGTTTTCATCAATAATGGGAGATAACTTAGACTTTGAATCAATAAATTGAGCAAAAATCTTAAGCTTATAAAAGACTGGATAATCCAGTAATTACCGTTTCGTCAATTCAAGTATTATCAGTACATACGCCAAATGAAAAATTATATCGAAGAAGACAAAGTACAGCACATCCAAATTTACAGCCCAAAAAGACTCATCAAATAAAGATAGGAACCTTACTCCAAGGCGTTCAATAAACAACTAGACCTATACTTTGAGGTCAAAATAAATGAGTAAAGAACGTTCGATGAGCACGTTTTTATTATCATTCAAATATCTAAAATAAAAATTCATAGCTCAGCCAATCTTTTTTTCTTTTGAGTTTCTGTTTTCCTATCCCTGTAGGAAATTCCACAGTATTGCATTTTCGTAACAGAAAAATATCGTACGAATATAAATCAGGGACGATGGAGATGAGTATCCGAGCTTTGTATAGTAAAATCTCATGAATAGAAAAAGCTTTATTTCAACTAGATTTCTGTTGCTAGGATTTAAACTGGAATGAAATTCATCTCTGATACTCTGAACAGTGAATAATAAAATATCACAACATTTATTCAAGATTAAAGGTTTATAAAACGTTCACAATAATAAACTAGTGATATAAAATAAAAATATAAATCAGGAATATAGCCAAAGACTGTGGTAAGTGTAACCTGATTTATTCAAAAATAAAATCGGATTGTCATTTAGAAAAAATAAATATTGATTAGGCAAAAAGTAATTTCTGTTTTTTTCATTGTAAATTTATTCATAAAAAATTCAAAACCGTATAAATGATACATGTGTTGTTTTATTTGATGACCTTTTTCCAGTTTTCAGATAAAACTATAATTCCATCACTTCTGGGGTTTCCGGGTGAAAAACTGAACCATATGAATCTCATAAGTCTCTTTTGAAGATAAATTCACACCATTAAGGTCTCTGCAGAGACCGAAAGATTAGTGGCAAGATCCGGGTTATACGGTGCAAACATCAGAACTTTCCAGCTAAGCTCTCTCAATTATTGCCGAGTCACTAAATTATGTGTGGGTAAAGCATTGTCCTAATGGAAGACAGCGCTTTTCCTATTAGTCGATGATGACTCTTTGTTTTGAATCGACTGATACTTGTTGACAGTTGAGAGTCGAATTAATGGTTGGCCGGATTCAAGCAGCTTATGATGAACAATTCTTTTCAAATCCCACTGAACACATTACCTTCTTTGGCGTCAATACGGGCTTTGCAATTGTTTGTAAAGCCTCTCTGGGCTTCGACCATGAGCATTTTTGCATATTGTTTCCGTATGTGATCCACTTTCCATCACCGCATTGACCGCATACAGATTAATGTAATGTTCCGTAGCTGTATCAGGAGATAAAATATGTCAGTCTACCTCGATTTTTTAAAGAATTTCATCGATTTTTTTCAATGTGTGGCTGACCAAAAGATGGTTCATCTTCAATATCGAAATTTCCAGAAAGAAAACGAGCAAATCAATTTAGACACTGACAATAACTTATTAAGCACTCATCACTATAATCTACACAGAATTTTCGATGAACCCTTATCGGAATTAAAAAACAAAACAAAATATGACGAAATGAGACGTTCTATGGATTTTTAGCTTTTAATCGCGCCATTGAATGTTTTTTTCGAATCTTCTTCTAACAAACGGTATTACTTCTTTCTCAATTTATTTTTTTCTCAAACATAGTGATTGCATGTCGGAGCGAAATATGAAATTGTATATTTACAGGTCCGCTTTAACTTATACATATCCTAGTCCATGTATTTAGAAAATGGTGATTTTTATATTTATTGTATTTTTTTTTTAAATTATGAATATAAACTAATTATGACTAAAGTGCTTGAAATTGAACAGATAATTTTTTTTTTACCAATGTTATCAAAATTTGCCAACTAACATGGTAGAGACTGTACTGTTCCAAAAACCTTTGTACAGAGAGATGATTTATCCGAGATCTTGCTCGACCCCCGTAAAGATACCCGGTTTAAATAGGCTGGAGACCCAGCAGGGCCGTCAACTACGGCTATTAGCAGATTACATAATTTATCTGTCACTGGGTTCGAACCCTTAAACTTCGGAATAGCAACTCAATGGGTTGCCCACCCCACTAAGCTACTCTCCTCCCTTTTGGTAGTGTAATAGAAAAAAGCATTAGTAGTAAATTTAAATATTTAAAGCCATCCCCTGGGGCTATTCTTTCTTTATATTTTTCATCTTATTAGGGTAAAGAAGAACACTAAGTAAAGGTTTTAAATCATTAATAATTTCAAATATTTTACTGTTATTAAGAATAAAATTATAGCTAAATTCTAAATACTAACCAAATATGAATCGGACGACAGGTTTGACTTCTTTAGCCGAAAGAGTTAATATATTTTCTAAATTAATTATAATTTAAACTCAAGTTTAACGCCCCATTATTTTGGATACTTCTGAATGACTAACTGGCCGCTGTAAAATGAGAAGTGGAACGAAAGAGGCGAAAGCAATTATTCATCGAAACTAGGAAGATAGGAGTTGTCCGCTCTGCCAAGTTCCGTGCTGACGCTGTTTTGTTAAAGTGTTCGAATTATGCAACTGAGATTGTAACTCAGCACAATTTAGATTGCGATAGATAGGATTTACTGCCTCCATGTAGCGCATGGGCTGTTTATTACCTGCATATGTTACAAGTTTAGTAATTGTTGAAATTTTAGCATTTATTCCTTTAAATAATTTATTTGTGAAGTGTCAAACAGAATCTAAAATAATTTATCAACAAACATTACTGTAACATGATGAACCCATAAATTAAATTAGAATTTTGCTGTTTTCAAGACATTTCTGCATTTGGTTGGAAGATGTCCAGCAGTTATTTGTTCGTTGACTACTATTTACAGTGTCCAGATCTGATGAAGAAAAATCTCACATATACGCCCAACACCTCTTCAAAACCTTTAATCAACACCCTGATATCCTCAACCCTATTCACATTGAGTGTATAGAAGCAGAACTGGATATGCCACTCCAAATGACTCTCCCACCTAAGGCTTTTCATCCGTTAGAAATATCTAATGTTATTCATAGTTTACCTTCCCGTAAAGCTCCTGGCCATGACCTAATTACAGCTCACATCCTAAAATCCCTTCACAGAAAAGCTATCCTATTCCTCACATACATATATAATTATGTAATCCGTACTACCTATTTTCCTGATACATGGAAAATATATATAGTAAAAATTATCCCAAAATCCAGAATGCCTCCAGAACTCCCATCCTCCTATCGCCCTGTCTCCCTCTTACCAATAATGGGCAAGATCCTCGATAAGCTCATACTAAAACGTCTGTGTGCCATTTAACTTTACTTTAGTTAAAAAAGTAAAGTATAATACATAAAAATAGATTATGAAACATAACCATTGATATCGGAGAAAAAGTTTGTGAATAAAGTTCATACAACAGTAATGAACTAAAAATGAAATTCGTAAGTACATTAAGAAATTGAATTATTAAGAAGAAAAAAATCCCATCAGTGATCGAACTCATGCACCGGAAGTCGTCAGGTTTTGCAAATTATTCTCTCGGGATAGAATGAAATTAGCCAAATGTGTCGAGCCCTCGAGGGAGCAGTGCCTTTCAGGAGAGTACCGAAAATGTTTATGCTAAATTTTTATAAAGAAACAATTTCCCCAATAACTCAGACTGTTCGAAGACTAGTACTCCCAGCGAGAAGGGTCAGGATCTCACCGGAAAAAAAGACAAACTTCCAAGGTTGGAATCTTTCTATTTACTGTAGTTTGACTAGATTCTAGGTGCGACCAGATCGTTGTTTCAATTGACGATAGAGCCAATAAATTATGTCCATTAATTCGTTTTCTCTTTTCTTTTTGACGTTTGTATGGATTCGATCACTAAACAGACAGGGTTGTGAATCTTTTATTTTATTGTAGTTATTTATGATTATTACTATTGATGGATGTATTTTTTTTAAATATAGGAGTGTTTTGTTTCTTTTATGAAGATGTTTTGGGTTTATTTCTTTCGCGAAATTTCCACGTGCCCTTGAATGTACTTGGTTTCCCAACCAGCCCTTTCCAGGTGTCCACGAAGTCCAAAAAAGGAGCCACCGGTAACATAAATTATTTTCTTATAATAACTACGGATTATTTACTAAAAGTCAGTTCGAATTTGAAAATATCTCTGACTATCTTATACTTATGCTAATATGTTGACCCGCGGCCCACCCCAGAACCTAAGGGGTCGATTCTAGTCTGATAACAGAATCAATTTTTTCTCTGCCAAAGCTGGTATTGATACTGAGTCGATACCGAGACCGTCGATGTTTTACAAAATAAGTTATGCCGGCTTATTATAATATAATAAATATACATTCAAAGAATAAAAATATACCAGAAAAAATGTTCACATCTTAATTTCGGAAATAACTATAGCAAACGTATCTGAGAAATCAGTATACATGATTTCAATTCCTAGAACATACATTAATAAAGGCATTACCCATGCTCCCATATGTAATATTTATAAAGTTAATATTGAGCATGAAATACTACCAATGCAAAGTGAAGTAAAATTTATATTTAGCAAGAAATTTAAAACAGAGACATAGACCACAACGACGATCTTAGGAAGTAATCGATTGGTTAGCAGCAACGATCGGAAGGAGTTCCCGGTGAATAGGATAAAGTTGAAAATGGAACAATTGGGAGAAGGGGGGAAGTAGAAAATAAGAAAAAATTCTGAAAGTTGGGAGGGCATTTAAAACTAACGTTTGAAAGGAGGGTTTTTAATTACTGCCAAGGGACGCCCACTCATGGAAAATAGACGGCAAAGCCATGAGACAGGTAAAGAAAAACCTAGAATAATAAAGTAGAGGAATCGATGAGAGAAATAGATCTAGGATAAAATAGTTCGGAAAGAGCAATTAAAACACCTTAAAAAAACTAGAAAACCTTAAAAACTCCTAATAAATTTTCTTCATATTTTAATTAAACAGTATCAACGTTTCCACTTATTTTTGCCTGTGATCAATAGTTCTCATTTCCCCATGATTTTCAGCATACCGCGTCTCCGTTTTTCTATCTGTTACAAATCATAATTCTTCCAGGTAGTAATTGAAAACCTTTTTTTTCGATATATTCAAATGAATAATAAGTTTTAGTCTTACGAATTTTAAGTATTTTAATGATTGCATACGCTAGGTTAATTCGATTATATTTATATATTGTATTATTTAAAAATAAAATATCGGAAAATTATAAAAAAATGTTTCCCCTCATTTTTGGTTCGAAAAGTGTTTACCAGATGTTTGATGATTCCTATCTAACTTCTCCTGACTATCTGATAAATTACTACAAATCACGGTTTTATGTAGTATTTAAGTAGTATGTAGTATTTAAGAGTAAATCTAAAATAAGTTTATTAAAAGTTAACTTTAATAAGCATAAGGTTTCGGACAGTTTCCAGCATTAGCAGTTATTGTTTTCAAGGTTAAAAAACAAAACAAAAATACACGAAGGGTATTGGGCTTAATATGTGGTAGAAAATACGCCATGTTATTCCCTATTTAAGGTGCTCACTTTATAGAAGCTGTGTAAGCCCCAGAAAGGACTCCAGATCCTACAGTATCCATCCCCAGGTTTTAAGAGATTAAATAAACTGCCTGTTACAGCCGGATTTGAACCCGAGCGGCAATTCAGCGCTCTATTACTGAGCTTCTCACCTTCCCAAACTAATAAAAATACTATTCTTAAATATTAACGTAATTATTAAGAAAACAATAGTATATTTAAAAATCGTATATACAACTGTAATAGAGTTATTTAGTTAGCCAACGGCACCCATAAAGCTTAGAGGTTAGTTAACTAAATCCTCATCGCTTTAATCAGAGCCTGCCCCAGAGGCTCTAAGCGCCATTACCCCTAACAACCCGAATATGACATCCGCGACCCCCATCGGAACAGGGGACACTTGGCCCGAGCAAAAAAAACAAGCAGTTAAAAGCGTTATTTTAGCCTAAGCAATCTTCTTGCTCTGTTGGCCCCGACGATATTACACACACCCAAAGCGGGTTTTAATTAAAAATTTTCCGGTTTGCAGGCAAGTGAGAATAGAGATGGCTGACTCCTGCTTTTCCTTTAATTAGCCAAGGGCGGAAAACATTACTGGACATTTTTCACCGGCTAGCCCCGGTTTTTCCCCGGCCCTCCCCAAACACCACTTAATTATTAACTTCAGTCATCCCTCTAATGAACCGTTGTTTAGTCTAGGAAGCTTTCCTGAAATTTTAACTTCATTATCGACCAGTGTCCAGCCATTAAACTCAAGCAGTTGGTTTGAATAATATTAATTAATAATTTTTACAACTAAATACTTTTAATAATTTGGTGCTTCTTAACAAATTATAGACGTAATCATTACGAATCAATTGGCCCATTTCAAGTAGAGCACCAACATTGAGAATTTAATTGGCTTTTGACTCGTAAATTTGTATGGTTTTTATATTAATAGATGATATTACTTATTTTTCTATTAGCCTTTTTTTTTTATTGTAAATTTGTCTGCTGTCTTTTTTTGTTTTTGTCCTACTTTTTCTAATTCTCTATAAACATTTTATTTTATTATAAAAATGTAGGCCTTTGGCCAGATATGTATATATTAAATTTTGTTCATTTTTGTTATTCTTAAGCGACTTGGTCCCAGAAAAAAATTATTTTCTATTCTGTTCTATTCTATTCTAAATCCCTATGCAATGATAATGTGATAAAAGATAGGTCACTACGCCGTCACATGATTAGTAATGAGTTGTACTAAATCTGAATGTTGTTATGTTTTTAGGTTTTTTTTAATTAAAACTGTCCCTAATAAACTAAAAACAGAACAAGACCAAAGTAGCAGAATTGGTAAATTTAAATATTTAGGTGATGTTTAAGAAGCGAAAGAGGACTCTGCCTCTGGTACATGATGTAGAGCAGAAAGAGTAAGTTAGACGGCTGTTTTAGATTGAACATACGAAATAAGAGAACAAAATGTATCAGAAAAGGAAACTATTAAATCAAGAGTTAACAAGATTAAAGCAGCTTTTTACCTCACCGAAGATATTAAGAACAAGATGGCTGTATCTATTAATGCTAAACTTTGGCCTTACTCGACAGAGGCACTGTATGAGGCAGAATGTTTGGTTCTGAACATGAATAAGTTGTTCCGTGATCAAGTGATCACGGAGAGAAGATTTTTGGGATCGATCAAAGAAGGCGATCATTATATATTACACTATTTTTTATTCATTTTAAAATATGTTACTGTAGCCAAATGTGCTCTAAAATAAAGATAAATTAAACAAAAGTCAAAGACATTTTGAAACAAATATTGCTTCTAAGACAAAAAAAAAATGATATACTGTTCTCAAGCGACATACTTACTATAAGAACTGTATGTCTAAAAAATAATGAGGCGAGCAAATTCTCAAAATATTCAAATTGCCATAATTATTTTCTTAAAAGGAATATTTCGGCAGCAAAGCGAAGAGGAAACTCACACGAAGTATTTTGAATGGCTCTGGGATCGCATACTTCCACAACTTGCAAGGAGGAAAATCTTGTAGAGTTTTCTAACATCTAAACTGACTAGAACTTTTGAGACGAAACGCTACAGATTTAGGTTCAGCGTCAGCGTTAACAGGCATTAATAAGAATGTATTAAAGTTGCAGAATCGATAACAACATTTTTAACAATTAAGGATAAATGATCTTGAATAACAATCATTGACATTATATATATATATATCATTCGATCGTATATTATTAGAAAAGAAAACATTAATAATATTATCGAGCTCAAGTCTTACCTAAAAAAAAAATTAAATATTTTATCAACAATGAAATTGAAAAACAAAATTTGCACATTAATTCTCTAGGTAACTGTATCGAAAAAGAGTATTGAAAGTGAATAAAAATGAAAAATTATGTATTGGTTAAAATAAAAAAAGATATCCAACTAAATACAGAACCCTACTAATTCTATAGCTTCCTAAATCTAAAATAATGTTACCAGTTTTATCAATTTACCGGTTATCCATAGAATAAAATAGCTCGACTGAATAAACGTTCATTGAGTAGACTTCGAGATTGCTATTATCCTCATGAACTGCCCCAAACATTTATTTATCATTCTTGAAATATTTTGCCTAGCGTTAATTTATTTAAATGTACAGAATTACGTTTTAATCCATCCGGAATCACGAGGATGAAATATAAATTGAGAACAGGGTAATGTTCCACCACACCATAGGCCGTCCCTTTGCATATTTCATATAAGGGCTATTGTGCACAAAAAGAAGGGTTGAAAAAAATAAAAAAGGGAAGAGGGAATCGCATTTCTAGAATGTTTAATAATTAGCAACGGGTTAGCAGAGGTCCCTCGGAAAATTACCGAGGATTTGAAGTCGTTTTGTTCTAACTGTGGGCCTTAGCAACGTTCTCTGTCAAAGTGCTGAACCGATATGAATATACAAATTTAAATTGCATAATGAATAATGTTGTTTACCACTGATTGCTAGCTTGAACGAGGTCAAAATTACATTTATTTATTTAGTAATCAGTAATCAGCGCTCTACGATACATCATGTGATTCCAGTTGATTGATCAATTCTGAAAGTTTAATGAACAAAGTATGGGTCAAAGTAGATGCAGCTCTCTAGAAACAACTAATTCAATTATTTAATTAAATAATATACAGTAATAGCCTATTATTAAAAATTATAGGCTATACTCGATATATTAAATAAAATTAATATCAATTTAATATGTATAGCAACCAAAACTGAAATTTAACATTATACTTAATATTATTTAACCAGTAATTAAACCAGAGAGTCAGCATGTATGTATACAGGAAAAATAGGAGGAGTTGAAAAAATAAAAATAAAACCAAAAATTTTCGGACCATTGAGGACAAAGTAGGGAGAGTATAGACTTGAGATGAATAAGGATCTGTATAAAGAGAAAGAAATTAAAAAGACATAGGGCACAATCAGGAATAGAAATATCAAATTCTTTACGTAATGAGCTGACTTAAAAAAAGAATCTTTAACCACGAATGGCAACCAGTGGATTTAAGGAATCTTAGCCTGTATAGTAAATATATAATTAAATAGTATTTATACACCATATTCATCCATTCATGCCGTCATATATGTTTTATAGTTACGGATTCAAAATATCGGGTGGTTAGAGCTCGGATTCTTATTTCATTACTTTTCGGTTGGTATCGACTTCTTCTCCAAGACAGCAAGCTATTCAGGTAATTTAAAATACCATACTTATTATAGTACAGAATAGCTATAAGATATCTATAGTTCGTCTATAGAGAAGACTAAAAGGCTGCCCTTGATCTCCTAGAAGTGAAAAAAAAAATATACAAGAATAAAAGCTTTAAAAAATCTGGCACGTGAAGAGAGTTCTTGGCATTTTCATGTATCCTTTGAGGTGAACTTCGTCAAAACAGACAACAGAGGCAATTGCTCATGTTATAATTATAAATTGTTCAGTCTTTCTATGTTCGGATATTGAGACATCATACCATACAAAATTATTCTTCATTTTTGTAAGCGCCTGAACGTGATTAAATTTTCAGATAAAGGTTTTGATTAAAAACCGAATGCACCTCATTATTTTAAAATTTCAGTATTAATATTTAACTTCAAATTTTCCTTTCTTTCTTTCGTTGTCCATTCAGGATACCTGTAATTGTTGAAGCCAATGCTTTAGCTGCGTAAAAAGCTTCTGGTTTTATGACTGTTCTATTACGCCGAAATTCGACGATAATGATTATTTACTGTAATATTTTTTTTATCATGGGTTTTATTACGGTGTTTTTTATCCTGAGTGATTTACTCTCTCAATTCTCAGGGAATTAATTTCAGCTGCATAGGTGAGTTTTTAACACGGGTCATCGTGTTGGTTTTTCCAAAGGAAATGTGCTGAGTTCAACTTTTGACGCTTGTTTTGCCAATTCTTCATATAGTTGGCAAATGCTAAGCAATTGCATTTGAGTCCCTTTATTCTTATACTATTTTAATACTAATGTTTTTGTTCAGATTTTTATTCCACTCTCAAAGGTATTGTTTAGGATACCAGTATACGTAAGTATATTAAAACATTTGTATGTAAATAAGTTAAATTTAAATTAATTTATAGGTTTAAAAAAATTTAATTATTTAATTTCTCAAATTTTCAAACTGTCTTTATTCAGATTTTTATAAAATGAAAGCGGATCAATTTAGTTCCATTATACTCGTCTTCTTTCAGTTGATTCCACATAAAAGAAGAAGATATAATATAACTTATTAATTACATGCAATAAAGGGTTATTTAAAGATAGCTTTATGAGTCCGAAAAGCGGAGAGTAGGTTAATTCTGAGAACCAGGGATATTTTGATTGCCCCCTTTGTCAAGAGAACTGGGCGGACTGCCTTGTTACCAACCATCTTCCCCGCCAATTAAGAGGTTCAATTCCCTCCAAAACTCAGCTGTTGGAAAGACCTCGAGAAATTCATTCCGGCAATAATCGCTGATTCTATTATATTCTTCTCCCTCTGCCTTCTCCACTCCCATCATCTGCGGCTTAGGCCACTTATTTACTATTACCTTTATCGACTTTCTCTTTCATGGTTTTAGAAGACAAAATTAAATAATAAATTCAAAACAATAATAAAAATAACAAATCAGTTTTCATTTAAAACTTTAAAAAAATATGAACAAATCATCTTTACTTTATTTTTTTGAATAGCAGTTCCAAATATATATATATTACACGTTCTTTTTAAGGCTTTTAGTAAGTTTTTTTTTTTTAGGTATTAAATAAACAGTGGACCTTCAGCATTGCAACTCAGTGGTCTACAACCGAGCCACTCCAATCCCCAATATTACTAGCTACAAATAAATCTTAGTGTTTCTTAACTGAGGAAATGAAAATTTATTGGAAACGTGTCTTGGAAAAAACTGTACTATGCTGCTGCCAATGCATTCAATTGTACATTACTCTTTTTGGGATCGTTTTGAATTCGAAATAAAATTGAATTAAAAAACTATTCCACAAATATTAATTTTTGAAACAATTCTCAGCTTATTTACATCTGTTTCGGATTCGCAGTTTTCCTGAAGTAATATATTTCTTACACGCACGGTTGCACAAAACCCTCTTCGTTTGGGTAAACTGTACCTAAGTCTATGCTAAATATTTTCATAATATTTTAAGTCTGGCACCAGTTGCACCTAAATTCGATATTCCTTTAAGCGTACCACAGTGATCAATGTGAAGGGTATGGCTGTGAAGGAGCTTTATAAATTTAATTTATTTCTTTACTTACTTTCCCGTATTTTTCATGAATGAACAACCTTTTGAAGGTACCAACATTTTTCTCAATGAATACCCCGGAAAACCACGCCTAAATATTAAAGTAATAACAAGGTTATTTACTATGTTTTAGACGGCAGACGGTATAAAGTACCATGCTGTGGTTGCTAATGTTGTAAATAAAATGAAAAAGAAACCACTGTAAATAATTTAATAATAAGGAGCATTTTCTATCTATCTATATCTATACTATGTTTTAGAAAATGTTATTTACAATTAAAATTATTTATATAGCCATATCTATATTTAAATTTTCTTTAGCAGGCTAATTCGGCCGAAATATTAACAAATATTTTACCAAAATTCATGGTTAAAGTTATTATCTTTAGCTACATTGGCATTATTGCTGGTGGTTTTTCAACATTGTGTATGAATATCCAATCGCAGACTATATTATATATATGATGAAATTTCTTTCTTACATCCGCCCTTACTGATTTTAATACTCGCTTCTCCCGTTTTGACGTAGAAGTTGATATAACATCTTGCATGTCTCAAAATTCCAATTAACAAAAAAAAACCTCCTATATTATTAACTACCAGTTATATCTTCATTTCCTCTGTCATTCTATCGGACCGCCGCAGCCTCGGCCAGCCAATTCCCTTGCTATTCTCCCAGAAGTTTCTATTAAATCTCATACCCTTATCTTTCTCCATTCATCATCAATCCTCTTTTATTTTTATAATTCTGGGAAGTACTTACTCCATTCTACGAATTACATAAATTATTAATACAAAATTTCACATCAACATAAATATATAACAAAAACAAACCTGTACCGCTACACACTATAAAGGACCTTGGGTTCAGTTTCTACTAGATACTGTCCTGTTTCTTGAACAACGGTTGTTCAAGTGAGGTGGTTTTCCGATATCACACTCAACCGCCAGGTTTTACTTTATTGAGGCTGGGTTATTCCCAGAAGGGTTCAACCGATAATCCACAACAGGGTCCAATCATGGCTGTTAATAAATTTAAACATTATCTGCCTCATCCGGATTTGAACCCGTAACATAATTATATGATAGGTGATAATATATTAAAATTAAAATGCAATAAAAAAAGGAAAGATCTAAGTGGCTACATTCTATCAACTTTACTTTACAATTATATTGCGTTGTATAAAAGTGAAATTAAAACAATACTTTAATTAGAAAACTGTTAATTATAAAATATAATTTATTAAGTATCTAAAACTTCATAAACAAATATGAATCGTTTATAAGTACTTCGAGAATAGCCAGTGAACTTGTTTTTCAAGTGACAAAACCGCGCGGTACAATTCATCTAACAGAGCGAATAGAGAAGCAGCCATAAGTGAATTAGGATAAAGCACTAAGCAGTTTACTACTAGATCAAGGAGTTGGAGAACTTGGTCCAGCGGCTAAACCGAATTTCACTTAAAGTCCTCCTACAAGTACTTGTTGAGTTGAAGCGGTGTCAGGGGCAGACGAGAAGGTGCAGCTCTCTCCCATTAAGTACTAGGAACTTCGCTCCTGTTCAGCTTGCTCTACATTATGTTTGAGGTTATTGTTATATAAGAATAGACCACTAATTCTAGTTTATGATGAACCATAAAGTACGTATTGAAATATAGGTATCCGATATTGTGGAAGTGGAGCGGTTCAGTTAAGCGCTGAATTGCCTTACCGAAGGTTCCTGGTTCAAATCCGGCGGTGGCAGATTTTATTCGATGGGGTAGATCCTTTGGGAACTGGGAATCACACAGCCTCTATAAAGTGGGTATCAAAAATACATGGGAAAACAGGCGGTTGAACCCAATTTTGTACGAGTCCCCTCACTCAACAATCGTCGTCTTAGAAATTGAACAGTCTCTACCACGTACAGAGCCAATGACTCTCTTCATGGCATTTATGGCACATCATTAATATTATAAATGATATAATAGGATGAAGGCAGCTTATTGTGTAGCTCAGTTGCTGTACCGAAGGTCCTGAGTTCAAATTAGACTACGGGAGGTAAATTATTTAGTCTGTTAGCAGCCAAGTAAGGACCCTGTGGGATCTGTAGATTCTCCTGAGGCTCTGCCAGTCTATAGAAAGTGAGTCCCTTAATTGGGGGAAAAACCTGTCGGTTGAGATATGCGCTGAAATATCTGTCTACAAAACCCGAAAGACAAAATTAGAACGGAGGTAAATAAAAAAATTAGATTATTTTTCCGACTCGCGGAATATATACGTATCATGTATTTTTTTCCTCAAGAAAACTGATCCGCACTAATTTCGGACCTTTATAAAAAATCAATATTTAAATTAATTGACGGACCATTCTTCGGCCTGGTTCTTCAAAGGGTCCATTATTCCCAGCCGCTCCATCAATAAATAATATTGGTAATTACTTTTTCGTCCTATTTAATGACCGAGATCCCTTCTTAATGATCCTTCTTTTTTCAGCTAAAAGTTTCCTTGTCCGATGTAGACGTAGGTTCATCAGCCTGATGGAAATTATTAATTGGAGCTCACAATTATTACGGAACTAATACCAACAATATTCAAAATAATTTTTAAAAATCGATAAAAAAATAGATAGAATTCTGCTATTCTGACATAATGTAATAGCAACATTTACGGTAATACGGTTTTAATTAACTAAAGATTCAAATAGCCGTTTTGACCTATGATTCGATTTATGATACGTCAAATGGTCATTGAATACAATGTTTGAAGGTAGTCTATTATAGAATGCATATGATGTATGTATTTAATTTTTCACTCATGAAAAGTCCATTTTTTTCAATAATAATATAACTTCAATTATATACATCCATTGTACATTCCTCCTCAAGATGACTATGTATTTTCCTATACCAATCCAATTTCTTAGTGATCCCCTCTACAATCAGTCTCCTTGCTTGGCTAGCACCATTCCGCTCGTTTCGTTAAGTACTTCTGTAGGTAACCCGAATTATCCCAAGGAGGCGACATGACCAGACTATCGAAGACTTCCCGACTAGAAGGACTGGACTTCGTCGAGACATTTATAATGAAGGACAGGCTGAAGATTACATATTATTTTGTTCATAGATACCTAGGGAAAGGTTATAAAGGAAAAAAGATCTTTCCCACTTCAATCCATAGGTTTAGTAATTGGTTACTAGGCCCACAGTTGTGCAGAGAGGTGATTTGACCGAGATTACTTCTAAACACCAGTTTTTTCTTCTAGTTCCAATTGTAACCTCTTTATAGAGGCTGAGTGACCCCCGAGAGGTCTCTATATTCCAAACTAACTATTATATATTTTTTTATTTTATTAGTTATTGATTTTATTAATTTTAAATATTTTTATTTGAAAAGAAAAGATATGTCCAGGACCGGGACTCGAACCCGGGTCACCCAGATCGCTAGTCTGGAACTCTACAAATTGAGCTATCCTGGGCTCAATCAAGCTCGCTCCCCGGTCATGGCCATATGCTTTCTTTTCACTGATCCCATGTCCCCTCGTTCTCGCTATTTGCGATATATACGAGGGGAAGAATGTTCTTTGAAACTTTATTTAATTTGGATCTCGTTGACTTACGTCAATATATATTATTATAATTTATTTTATTTTATTTGTTATTGATTTAATTAATTTTTAAATATTTTTATTTGAAAAGAAATATTATATAATATATAATTACATAATTTTATATAATCTGCTACAGCATGAATGTCGATCAGTATATATGTAGATAGGGCTCTAACACTCTGGGCTACCCCCACCCTTAAACGTTTGTTAAGTTATTTGACTGTTGGGATAAGAATTAGAAAAGCGAGTCTTCTGAAAGTTTAGAGGCAATGCGCTACCTGGAGATTGAAACATTAATTTTTTTCAACATATCCATATTACTCTTCTTCCCTGAAGGCATGTTATCCGAAGTAGAGCGCAAAAAATACTTTTTTCTCTAGCCTCCGATATGTAGGTCGTATAGTTCCCTTTTTTTCCTTTTGTTCTTCTGCTTCCCATTCCTCTCTCCTCAATACCATGCCATTCGAATATCATGACTTGGTACTTGGACTAGCTTCTATTCCTCACCTGGACGTACCAGTTGATTTTGGTAATGGATTTCTCATGCTTCTTTTTTCTGTAGATCATCCTCAGAAGAATTCTTGGTTACGAAACATGATGGACAGTTTTCATTACCACCAAACACCATATTTTGATTTTTCGTTCACTTGCAACATATTTGGTCACACAATGACTGCTGTTTCAGACAAGCTAGGAAAGTCTTATGTATATCATCGGCGTGTCTTAGAAACTGCATAAGATTTGATAAAGACTGAAAAAAAAATTGTCATTATTTTTGATCGATAAATAACATTTTCTATCTCTAAGCTGAATAAAAATCATATATGGAAAATAACATAATATTAAAATGTCATATATTATAAATAATATTAATGTTACAATATAAATAACATTACGAATGTCAGAGCAATTTACAAATGATGGAAGTACCTTTCATGTTTTAAGCTTTTATAACTATTATAATTTTTTATTTTATTTTGTTCGTATTTCCTCTTTTAGGATCACGCAACAAGTTTAAATTTTTTCATCTGCTGCAGTTATCTCTGCCTCCAAATCCAATTTCTGTTAGACTTCGTTCAATCTTCTCTGGTCTTTCTTCACTCTGAAGCTCTACAATTGTTTTCACTTTGTAAGGTTTTGCGATATTACACTTTTCTAAATTTATCCTAATTTCTTTAGTCTTTTTATTCTAGAAATAGTCAAATATTCATTTCGTCAATCTGTGCTTGTTTATTATGTACCGATTTCCGAGGAATATCAACCTTCCTCTCTTCGGTAGTTTTCAAGATTCTTTCCACTTTCTGGATTTCTCTGTTACTAACCAGGGTCTAACAGTTTTAAGTCTGAACTAAACCCATGAATTCTTATTTCCAAAACCTCTACTTAATTTTTTTATTATTAATTCTTGATTTTATTCTCGCAAAATAACAAAATATATAAATACAACTTAAAAAAACCAAGTAAGTAGTAAAGCATGACATATTTCTACCTAATATTGGTAGGGGGGAAATAAATTCGTTAGCCCTCTAATAGAATTTTCATGTTAAACTTCTTTTCAAAATTCCATGTTTCGATCGATAGTATATATGTTTCCATATATTCCATATATTCTGCTCATTTCACCTTTTTCACCAATTAATATGTTTATACTCACACACTGTTTAAATTTCAACATTATCAATTATTACTGCCGCTATTAATATGTAATAAACAAATTGTTGAAACTGTAAATTAATTTCGATACGCTTCCAACTAACAGGCTTAGAGCGGTTTATTTATTACACCAAGGGCTAATGCACGAGTCTAATAATTAATATCCAGTTTGCTTTCAGAGTCTCTTTGAAATATGAAATAGCAATATACTCCAAGATTTAATTACAACATTCTCTTGGGACTACTGCTGCCTGTTAGCGCTATCTCAACGTTGGATACGGCAGTCCTGACTGACTTTTAGTGAGTTAAACTGACGTTTACTTCAAATAATACTTCTTCAATGGACAGTATAGACGAAAGGATCGTGTTGTCAATTTTTTAAATAAAATTATTGTCAGACCAGGACTGAATGAACTGATTTATAATTATAATAATATAGGCTTGAAGCTTTACATTAAATTTACAGAATAAAATATTATATACTTGCATGTGGAGAATTAGATAAAAAATTTAGATACCAATTTAATTTTTCAGCAATCAAAATTTCTAAAAGATATAATGACGTACAAGAACAGGACAAAAAAAGACATTTTTTTATTATTGAAAAAATCTCTAAAATAATTCCAATCTTACCTGTTACTTTCATGCTGTGAGAGAAATAATTTTATTTGATCGCTTTAATTATTATGGCTCGGCTACTAATTCGATAAAATTCGTTGAATTCCCATACAAAAAATAAATATATTTTTAACCCAGAAATTGGTTATTTTCTCAACTTATGAACGTATTTTTTTCCCGTATTATGGATTCTAGGTACAGACCTTAAAAATGTACAACCTAAAATTTTATATGGGATTTTTTTTTCTGGATCTATTTCGAAATTCCTTTTTTCGAAAAAATAGAGGGTGTGATTTATTTTTTCGAAATCGCTTAATAAATCAAACTGATCGATGACATATGATTTATGAAGGAAACTCGCATTAGCTAGTGTACCATTACCCCTGCGGGTCCAAGGAGAACGAAACTGCAGAGCTAGCGGCTAACTAATAATATACTTATATACTAAATAAGTGCCTGACTTTAAAGTGCTGATAATAAAGTAATCACTGTCTCAATTAAATGCCCCAAATATTTAGACCTCATCATAAATATAATATTTGAATGAGTAACTATAAATGTGAAACAGCGAATTATTAAGAAATCGAGCATTATAAAAAAATATATAAGCGGAACGATAAAAAAGAAAAGTCGTATCTTCATAAAGGATTAACCGTATACTATTTACTACCTAGCATCTAAAATCAAACTATAGTCCGCATTGCCGGAATAAAAATCGATCTCCAATAGATAAATGCAAATAGCAGTTATGTACAAAAAAGTTGTTTAAGATACCATTCAATTAAAAAAAAATTTATTGCAATTAATTTTTTTTCACTAAGGACAGTAATTGTAAATTTGATAGAAATTACTGAACTAGCTAAGATCCTATACGTCCGTGACAAACCAAGACCAATCTATACCACTCCATATATTAGCAAGAGATTGTTGAAGTATAAATGGTTTTTATATGATAAACGAAATAAATGTTAAAATTAAATTTTGTATTCTGTTTTTTTAATTTGTCTCTTAAAATGAATGTTGACTCCGTTGTTTCTGAATATCCAGAGGATCCAGACTTATTTAACAAGGCCGTGATTGCCTTGGTTATTACTCCATAGTGTCGAGGAGAATGAATAAAAAAATAATACAAATGTAGCGATTCAGAGAGAAAACTGAGCTAAGGATTATTTTAACGAGTCGAATATACCTTCTTCTTTTCCATTCTGTTTAAAATTATTTCTCTTGACAGCTTACTTATATTTCTATTGTTTAAATTAATTGTATTGCGATGCATATATATATTATATATTACTTATATTTATTTATTATTATTAATTTTTTATAATTTTAATTTTATCATTTCCGCACACCTTTGTTTCAATCATTTATGTGTTACGATTACACAACTTTCATACTTTTCCTAATCATAGTTCTCTTTCTCTTTTTTTCTACAGCTGGCTCATGGCTGGCCGGTTCTCGTTCTTCTGCTCAATAAGATCTGCTACTTCTTATCTCCTCATCGGACAGATCCCCCAACCCCACAACCTTTCTTCGGAACATTTCTGCCTTTTGTGTCTTCTATCCTGATCCCACACTTTGCTAAGTCCTATATCCAAGGAACTTGTTCTTTCCTGTTTTCCTGGAATGTGAGAATCCTCCTTTGAAGCCTTTTTCGCCCATCCTTTAAAGTGTCCATAGAAAGACTATCTCCTTTTCTTGATTGTTGTGGTGATATTTTCTAACCTTTGGTGTAGATCTCAGATTGGTTTTATTTTTATCTGATAAAATAGAATAGAAAAGTATTTTTATACTGGGACTAAGTCCTTTAACCTTCTTCAAGTACTTAAATAGTATTTCCCGACGCTAGTAGTAATGACAAGTACTACTACAAGTTTACATTCAAAAAGGTGCGGACAAGATAGAAAGGTAATTGAGTCATATAGGGATTTCCCATAATCGGTATTGTTGAGAATTTCAGGAAATGGCTACCATAAGGTCCCAGAGACCATGCTTCAGTACTGGAGTATTAAGAATAACAAACATGAGCAGAAAAAATAAATATTGGTAATATACATCCGACCAGAAGGCTGCATAATACAAAGTAAATCATAAAGTATTTTTAGAAGTGCCAAAAAATAAATAAATAAAATGACAAAATACTGAGCAACTAAAGAGACCAAGGAAATAATTAAGAGCACAAAAAATCATTAAGCGGAATCATGTTATTATATGGAGGATAAGCATTCCTATCCAATCCTGCCCTTCATGGAATTAAATAATTTCGCTTACAAAACTAAAAAATGTAGTTAATAATTACTTCTTATCGCCATGTTTAAACACATTGGTATTTTGAACTGAAACAAAACCTCTAAACATTAACTCGTAACCAACACATCGATCAGAGACAGAAGCGACTGCAGACAGCAATATGATAAGTTATTATAAATGGCAGTAGTACAATAGCTAATGAATGAGACTAGAGACAAAACACCTCCCACCTTCCACTTTCCACCTCCCACTCCGCCATTAGCGGGCGAGCGTTAGCCCATGCAGGACTTCTTTGTTCACTAATGACCTCCGCCACACTTCACTCGTCCTTGGTTTCCCCTTTATTGTTTCGGTTAGGGTTGTAGCCTGTCTATTCTACAGGAGTCAACATTAATTCCTTCAGCGAGTATTGCGAAAACATTGATTTCGACAAACAAATAATACTTATATAGAAGAGAAAAACGTACATGAGAAAAACGACATGATCAAGAAACCAAGAGATATATAGCTACTTCATACATCAATATAGAAGAAGAGAAGCACAAAAGATACATCAAATACTTCTTCAGAGGTGGATGGAAAAATTCAAACTAAAAGCCTTAAACCTCTAAAAAAAGAACAAGAAACTAAAAACCTGTTGATATTACACCGATTCAGGCGTAATCAGAACAGAAAGAGAATATAACATAGCTAAAGAAATATAACATATCCTAACCATAAAATGAACCAAAACACCAACCGGGGAAAACATCCCACCACTACCGACTCCAAAAAGTAACAACTGAATCATAAGGTAGGTTATAGGCAGCTCAAAATGGTTAAATAAACAACAATCATCCACACGACAAGAAAGCGTTTCAGGCTACTTCCTAGACAAATGCTCTCAGCTCCTAATTAATTACAAAAGAATCATATACGTGACTGATATAAGATCCATTTGGACTTATGGAGCAGAGCTTTGGGCTCCACTAAACCCTCGAGCTCCTCTCGTAACCAATCCTTAATTCACCTTAAAATGCTATGGAATAAGTAATCCATAATGACCTTAATGTCTCATTTCTTACTGATTTGGCCCAAACCGGATATCAATTCTTACATGACAAACAAATAATTTTAATTGTTTAAAAATGTTTCATCGCTATAATGTTCTGTTTTACATTCACGAAGGTATTATCATTAATTACTTTATAATATTAAACATACATAAACAGGATAAACCATTAACAAATTCTAACGTACATTACAATCAATGGAGTTAGAAGTTATGGTTAGAGCTACAGTTTTAGAGCCGAAACCTCTTAGGGATTCACCACAACCTGATCTGTAAGAGTAACAAGTTGTGATCCGTGTTAAGTTTGTCACCGATAATGGCTTCAGTTGGTTGCGACTTGTCTCCTAGCAATAACACCAATCTCACTCCACCCTCTATCCCCTCGCTCTCTCCCTCGCTCCTTCAGGAGCACTAACTTACTGAAAAGGAATTAACGACAGAGCAAGTTCCCAGGACACGCCGGGGAGAGGTTTTTCTGTAGGGTTCCTGATTTGACACAACTCCGATCCGATTAAAAGTTTTATTTTAAGGAATCAATCCCGTAAGTTATTTCTGGGCAAAGTGATTTTGTAGGGCGAAGTGAGAGAATTAATTATCTAATCATTGATTAGGTCCTCAACTTTCCAGGTACTTAATTACTAAATTATTGTATTATTTTCCAAATAATAAGATCTAATATCGAATTGTAATAATATACATAATTATTAATATTATAATATAACAGCATATAATCTACAATAATATATAATAATAACAATATTATAATACAATAATATAATAAGGCTATAATACATGTATATAATTATTTGCGAGAACCAATTTTAATCCAATTTATGTAATCACCTTTGAACAAAATTTATTGGCTACTTTTTATTTTCTCATAAACCTTTTAATTACTATTTTTACCTTTAAAACTTCTCTCTTTAAAAAAAAGTAAAGCACTAAAACGCCAAAATATAACAAAGAAAAATAAAATATTAAATCCTTCTTTACTACTAATCAGGCCTTCGAAGTCCATGAGCAGTTATTGCCCTCAAAATTAACCAAAAGTACTTATAAAATAATCTCGTGGTTTTTTATTACAATCATAACAGCCTAACCAGAGTAATGATAAAAAAATTGTTTATAATTTTAGCTAGTTCAAAAACTGTAATCCCTAAATAAACTGAAGAGACTGTTGATCAACATGACCATCATTTATATATTACATATATACACAGATTAAATGACCAAACTGAAAATACCTCTGCTTGTAAAGGTAACTTCATCTGTCCATAAAATTTCTCCTGAAAATGTGATCAGCTAGATTTAAATACCAATCTGAAAAATTTCTTCTTTGCCGTAAATCTTGCGGTAATAAATTTTGTACCCGTTGATAATAATATGGGTGACGTCCATCTGCAATGAGAGTTCTCCATACTGTAGTTGGCGTAACATTTAATTCTGCCCCAGCTCTTCGTACACTGCCAGATGGATTATCATCAAAATATTGTAATACGACCGCACTCCTTTCTTAATTCCGTAAAGGGGCTAAAATACCATCAGCAAGTGGTACGACAGCAAATGTACTAGTTTCTCTAAGACGTTGAAACGTAGAGTTAAAGGTAGACTTACTAGGTAAACTTCTATTTGGAAATCGCATGGAATATTCACGGCGGGCAGCATTGGCATTACCATTGCAAAAACCGTACTCAAACACCATATCGGCATATTCAGCATTAGTATAAATGGAAGGAATAATGAGTACTCTGCGAAAGCCTCAAACAAACTGATAAATGTTATTGATAGTTCTATTCTTATTATTATTTGTTATTGATGACTCCAAACAGTATTAATCCTAAAGTCCATAGTTTATGTACAGTTAGGGAGACAAGGTCATATAAGTATTCTATATAAATTTATCTCCTAACAAAGCGTCTGCAAACATACGTTCGTACGAAATATTTTTTTCTTGTTTTAAGGTCCTTAGTTCATATTTTCAGTTGGGTCACTGCTGCTGTTGAAGAAAGATGCCGAGCCTTTCTGAATGCTCAAGGAAATCACTTTGAACGTTTAATATGAATGTCAATGGCTTACATTCAATAAATAAAGTAGTTGGAACAAATAAAATAAGTTCTATTTATTTACTATGCCTAAATAATTCGTAACAATGAAATCTTTAGATGTGAATATCTCCTAAACAAAGCGTTTGCAGACATACCATAATAGGAAACTACCATGCTGAGGTTGCTAATGTGAAAAATAAAATTAAAAAAGAACAGTTGTAAATAATTTAATAAAGAGCATTTTATATCTATCTATATCTATATCTATCTAATAGGAAATTTTTTTCTTGTTTTGAGGTCCTTAGTTCAACTTTTCAGTTCGGCCATTTAACCCTGAAACACCCTGTATACACACACATATATATATATGTGTATACATTTGTATACATTTCGATTAAGAAATATATATAGATTTCTTAATCGAAATGTTATACCGAAATAAAATTATCGGAAAAATATAAAATTGTATAAAATTTTTAAAGGTCGAACCACTTTAGTAAATGAAAAGGAAACATGATTGGAGAGAATTTGAGAGCTTTTTGACTTTTCATAATCTTGGTTATTATTTTTCTGGCACAAGATCATTTCATTCACATTTCACCAAAATAAACACAAAGTGCAATAAAAAACATCGATGCTTATACATATTAAAACTACACTATTCAGAATATAACGAAATAGCAAACAGCTAAATAGTATATAGTTATAATAATTATAGTATATTGAACATGAAGATTCATGAAGATGAATATTGAGCCGTTGTCCAAAAAATGTACTGAGCACAAGACCCTTCATGGGTACAGGCTTTTTTTTTTACTATTAATAGTACTAAACCGACCGATATGATTGTCGCTTAATAATTATACAGATTAACTTATGGTATGAAGAAGATTATAATAGAGTACAAAAAAATGTAAAAAGAAACTTCACAGAGCCTTTCTTTTAAGCCACAAATAGTTCCGTTTAAAGACAATACTCCTGAAGAGGTTCTAACAAATTGGCTAACTGTCAGATATTCGATACTCTTGATATGTGAGTTCCGCTTTCGTGGAACAGCCCGAATTGACTCACCGCGCAGATACTACCCTTGAAGCGAATAAAACCTTGGCAGTAAGGTTGGATAAATAATAGAGTAACCAAGGATTGGCAGACCGATTCAAATTATATTTAATCATAACATAAGGCTTAGCGCATTCGTAAGTTTTATGGTCTTCTATAAGTTTAATAGCTTTCCTTGTAATTTTACGAACAGGAAGCACTCATCAGGTTACTCATCCCTCCCTAGTTTATTTACCCTTTCTGCAGATTAAACATTTTAATTATTTATTTAATTAATAATAATAATTAAAAATGAATAACAATATTTTATTATCCGAGGTCTTTATGTTTCTCAAGTAAAGAAAATGCTGTGTATAAACTACTCGAATTAAAATATGCGAATAAAGTGTTTGTTTTAATGGTTTCATTTTTTATTTAATCCAGAGTTAATATATATTAATCATAGAAATATTAATAATTAACTTAGTTAGAAGTATTCATATTTAATAATTAGTAAATTTGCCATAAGTTAATAAAAATACTTGTGTGTGTCTTTAATAATTATTAAATTAAATACACATGTGAAAGTCTTTAAGGACTTTAGAAATAGCAAAAAACACACATCCCTGGCCTTTAAATTAACTACGGCAAATTGTTTGGTAAATTCTAGACTTCTGTTTCTAGCTTTGATGTAGAAACCTAAACCTGTACGACTAAAACCCATGAAGGATCTTGTGACCAGTATAGGCTTACTGCTTTTAGAACATCGGTTGGCACATTATAGAGGTTGAGTGAGCCCCAGAAGTACCTGTAGCCCTCACGAGGTCATCCGTGGCTGTTGACATATAAAATAATTTATCTGGAACAGCCGGATTTGAAGACGGAACCTTAGCAAATCATCATTTTACATATTTTATCAGTTATTAACATTCTGTAGCCAAAAGAGCTGGATATAGAATAAAGCCTAAAGGCAATTTTAAAGTATACTTAGAAAATTAAACGTTTTAGTTACAAATTAAATGAAAATATCCAATTTTATATAAAATCTGGGTACTTGCAGACCAAAATTTTAACATTTCGGTTTTCATATAAGTCATTAAAAACTGATTTATTTGTTAAATTTGATTCTCCAATATAGTAATAATAATTATTATTTCTTTAATGAAATCGTATTTGTTCAATTATATACAACGGTACTATCCTTTTGTCAAGTTATCTGAATTACTTCTTAAGAGTTTCCTACGATAAAAAGCTAATGTTTGAGAGGAATTCACTACCAAAAGGTCACTTAACAATTATATAGGATAAATTCGTGTACTCTAGACACAAACATGTGAACAAGGAGATGGACAAAGCGAATACAGTAGAGCCGAGTTCTGCTCATTAGTAACATCTTGTCTTACTTTGTCATTCTAATGAGGGCACTTGTATTCCTGGGCTGTTGATAGCGTCATCTCCCAAGTCCCTAAATTTTCTTCAGCTCCACAACCCTTCGACTTAAACCAACACGTCTCATATAGGGTAATTGTTAGAATTCGGTTTATTTTCCTTAAAATGTACTGATCTATTCAATTTCAATCCTTAAAAAAAATTAGTTTACGATAAGCCTCCAATAAAGAGTTAAAAAAAAAAATTCTTTACTGGAATTTGCAACTGCCTTAAATAATACAAGTAAATATTATGAATAACATATAACGGCATATAATATAAAAATATTGTATGGCCCCACAAAGGAAGGGGAGCGGCGGACGATTTAGAAAACTGAGGAAATGAGAACATCAATGGGACTCACGTTATTGTTTCAAAAAAAAAAAGAAATAGTAAAGTCCCAAGAAAATCCATGGGTTGTCGTGGAACAGGGTTTTTTATTCTATGTATGAAAAAATTTGCATTGATAAACGATTTTCGTATATTAGGTTACTTATTGCTAAGAACATTTTTTTTTCAGTTATACGTAAATTTTTTTTATTTATTTAATTTATTGATATTTACAACTATAATATGATTATAACTAGTAAATCTGCTGATATGCACATTACGACATGAAAAACACACGTGGAGTAACTACTCATCGGCAGCACTCCAATAATACGTAAATATAAAATGAAATTCATGCTATTGTAGTTCATTGAATGTGGGCAACGGAGGGTATTTTATTATAGATCCGCAATAAAAAGATTTATCGAGCATTAAGTTGATACAATGGCTCTGTATAAACGTTAATAAAAGTCCCATCAAAAGCGACATTATGAGACAATAAGGCCGAACTGCCAATGACGACGATTCCTCCCCTTTATGGGCCCATACTCCTGAAATATTCACTGAGTTTACTGTGACACTGTAGTTCTAACACTCTGAGCGAGTTCATCTGACGAGATTTTGTTTTATAATGGCTTTCAGACTAGTTCCACAGGAAACAGTATCTTCATAATTTCCGAATTTACCGTCAGTACTTTTGATGTAAATTTATCGGTATAAAATGGGTATGTAAATAAACTAAAGAAATAAATAAAACAGTAATAAGTAACTTGAGTATTCAATTCTTAATGTATAACACAACCCAAGAGACCCATTACCACGTCCGAAAAGTCTCTTGAGCATTGACCTACAACAGCCAGATGAAACATGCTGGAATGCCTTCAATGGAAGATTTCTCCATTCACGCTTCCATGTGTAGCCCTTTGGGGAGGATTTCGAAAGAAGATCGAAAATACAATATGTGTCAAATGAAATTTGTTAAATGTTCTCTAAATAAATATGTGTTAATTAAAAAAAAAAAAACACTTATTCACCGGGGCTGTATATAAGCAGTATTTTTCTAAAACATAATCTTACTAATTCTACAGTTTCACTATCGTGGAGCTAAAATAATGTGATCAGTTTTACTAACTTACAGTTTAGCCATGGGATAAAATAATTCGAGTGAATAAACCTTCAACGAGTAAAACGTGTGAAAGCAGGTTGCTATTATAGCCTTGAACTAACCCTAAAAAAGTGTATCATTCTTGATATATTTTGCCTAATGTAATTCGAATTCCTTAGGGGAGGCTTCAGAAAGAATATCACCAAATGACGCATATATATTCTCTTAAATAAATATTTTCATATAAAAAAATATCGAGACAGCTATACAATACACAACACCACCAACTCTCGATCCTTTGGAATATAATTTATTTGAATTATTTTTTATAGTAGATTTTAATACGTAGGTCCGGTTAGACTGATAGTATTTTTTTCATTTGGAAAGGATTTCGATATTATACGCATTTTAGATGAATAATTAGATATAAAGTATGTAAATAAATTAAACAGTATTAAGAGACTTGAGTTTTAAATTTTCTTGTTAATTCAGTAAACACTCTTTTCTATCACTACTACCATTTTATTCATAAGGTACTTTCATAAATTACCAATATACGCAATTTCATACATCCAAAACTAGATTAATATTTTTAATAAGAAAGTGATCGGAAAAATCCCTAAAAGCAAAGCCTCTAAAGAACTCGAAAAACCAACCATTCAACGATTCGCCTACTCGTTTTTCATCATAGTATACACCCAAATAAAAATCACATGATAGAATTTAAAATTTAGCATACCCCGTAGTTACGATCAGACTGGCGGTATTTTATTGGAGAGGATTACTATATTATATGGATGGTAGATTACGCGGAAAAAATATTAATATATTTTTTTATTTGCCCTCAAGCCTGATATAGATATGCATACTTATATAAATCTTCGGCAAAGCAAGCTTTTTCTCGGATTGGAAAAGCCCTAAAAAGATGTCTTACGGAGGAAATATGAGTTCCGCAGGGCTATCATAAGGAATGTCTGCGATTCAGAAAAATATATCCTGCAATTACGTGATATTTGTGTCGATAAACATTTTACTCGAAATGAAAGAATTCATTTCTAAGCTCATTATTATTCGATTAATATAATCAAATATTGAAAATTATAAGAACATGAGATATTTAATAATGATAAATATTATAAATAAAGAAAATATAAACAATCACAAAATTAAAAAACAAAAAACCTAATCAAGAATGAAAATTAGCTATAATAAGTGTTTCTAACTACGTTCGATTACCAATGTTTTAAATATAGCTATTTTTTTAATTTACATTAAATAAGTAAAAATTAATTTAATTTCAGTATCTCATCTGTTTCAATTAACACATCTAGTAACTATAAATAATTATCATATTATCCATAAAAAGAATGAACATGTGATGAAGCTTGATAACTAGGTACAAGTCTTTTATACTACAACTTTATATACATTTTAAATCACATCAAGTCTGCGTAAATAAATAAATGAAGAAAAAAAAACATTAATGTAACAAATTTACTATAAAAAGTCGAACGATATTGTAGACTAGTCTTCCGCTAGAAATTTCTAGTATTCAAAACCTTATAAAATAATCTCAAGCTATTTTTTAAGCTCTAGCAATTGTGAAATGATAGCATTCTTAATTTAACACCATAAGCAGTATCTTAGATTACATATTTAATAAATGGAAATAAAAACCATATATAAAAAATGGTCAGGAACAGTGACATCCAAGTGACAATCTATTGGCTATTGTGCAATTTCTGTCCATATACACATCAAATAATAATTTGGAAACGATGTAGCCGATTTTATTCTTTACAACATTATAATTATAATTTAATTAATATCGCAGAAAAAAACATAATTCGTAAAAAAACAATTTTAGTTGTATTCACTCTTAATTATGTGATTCTAAAAAATAAATATCAATAAATAATACTAAAATAGTATTTTTGATTGCTGGGTGGAAAAAAAAAATTTGTTTGTCCTGTACAATAAGTCAGTTTCAAAAACAACCTTATTTATAGTATTCCCTCATAAGGATTTGTATTCATAAACATATTTATAAATCTTAAATAGAACCAGAAGAGACAAGTTAAAAAAGACTTACGTACAAAATTGTGTCTTAAACTTCGTTAGTATACAATGTAACATCTTTTTAAAATCACTAACCTGAAACAGAGAAATAAATGCTATTAATATCACAAGCATAAAAAAATATATAATAAAGAACTAAACCTACTTGAGTAAAAATAAAGTTCTAATTTAAAATTACGAAATAATAGCTAAGAGTCCAATAATATAAGAGGCTATTGCGAAAAGAGGTTGGAGAAACAGTTGACTTTTATCATTAAAAGTAAAATCGCAACTTTTTTAAATGTACCTCACTTGCTGAAGTCGTTCAGCTTGGCATTCTATTGACAACAAATGATTTCCAATCGGCTCTTCTATAACTTTTATTTTCAAACTAAAGTTTTTATATCGAATGGAAATGATTATAAAAGAGAGTTGTTCAGTCTGGGCAGCGCAAGGCTGCGATAAAAAATAAGTAAAATATTGCAGCAAAAAATACACAAAAACATACTCATATTGTTGCAACTAGGATCGCATATTACATGATTTGTGAAATAGTTGATTACAACAACAAATAACATATTGTTAATATATAATCAAATTTTAATTCATATACCAATTACAATAAGAATTTTCACAAGTGGTTCCCAGGTTCACAAACTAAAACAAAAAAAAAAACTGTACTACTGGAACCCACGAAGGGTTCAGTAGTTCTAGGTAGAGACTGACCTTGTTCTAGGCATACGTTTGTGTAGAGAGGTGATTTGGCCAATATTACCCACAACCGCCGGAATTTTCTCTTACCCATTTATAAAGACTTGGTGAGCCCCTGGAGTAAAGGAACACCTTTCAGGAAAGTTTACTTTAAAGTTTTAGATAAATATAGAGCTTTGCAATACAAGCTATTCAATTCCAGGAATATCTTTTCCTTTTATGATTTCCTTTTTCAACTAACAGGTATTAACAATAAATTTACCAATTTTCAAACTGTACATAGGCCAGCGCCCCGGTGTTTCAGCGTCGCAAAAATTGATGAGATTTGCATTTTTGAGCACCTCTCCGAGGTTTTTTGGCCACCAAAAGTTTTCCCATCCATATTTCGGTTGCAAACTTGGAATTACACTACTCAGACATTGCCTTACACCATATTGTTACGGGCTACTGGGTGTAAAATGAATTTAACTACTCCCAAATTCAAAATACTAATATTTATAAACAAATCAAAAAGAATACAATGAAATTACTTAAAACAATAAAATTATTAAACAAATATAAATTTACAATAACAATATTCTAAAGATTGTAACCTAGGCCTAACTGTTATCTAATTTCTGAAATAATATACAAATAATATAAGATATTGCTTATACTAAATAACTTAACTATTTACATAATTTGTACAAATACAATAAAATTACACTATAGTTTATAACTACAAATTGACACTTACAGTCTTCTAATTAAAGTCCACCAACCTTAAGATACTTCAAATATGACAAACTTACACACAGTAATAAATGGAAACAGTTTTTTACACTCACTTATCACTTATCACAGACTAGTTCATTACACTACCACTGTCTTAGTACTCACCCACAAGGCTGAAGCGGACGGTATATAAAGGCCCGTTGAATGGGGGTGGGGAGGCCTGGAATGTTCCCGGCTGCGGAAGCGGGGACCGGGCCCTTCCCGGCCTTTCGCGATCTTTCTAATCTGTTCTTTAATCCCTTTAGTCTACCCTAATACCTCGGACCGTAGAAATATCAAAAATACAACTCTCTTCAATTTTTTACGACCCTTAAACACCTGCCCGCTGGGCTATATTTGGACTATTTGGAAAAAATTACAAAGGGGTGTAACTCAGAATCTATTAGACCTACAGCCCTCGGTCCGTGCTTCAATTAAATTACTACAGCTTCATTCCACATGACTTTCATCGTAGGCTCGCTCCTTCGGCCGGAGTTCCTCACGAAAGTCGGCCAAAACATAAAATCTGGATATTTTGGAAAAAATTACCGATTTTGAAACTTAACTTAGAATCTATTAGAGCTACAGAATTGCGGTTGGGCTCAAATCATAGAAAATTTAATCTGTATTAAAAATTAACACTAATGTTTTTTATCAAAAAACGCGCCAATTAGGAGTTATAGTCCAAAAAAACTGAAATAACTCCGAATATTTCTACGTTTTTTGGCCATCAAAAGTTTTCCCATCCGTTTTTTCGGTAGCAAAGTTAGATTTCCACATGTCAGAAATTCCCTTACAACATATCAAAAATGCAGCTCTCTTCAATTTATTGCGACCTAAAGCCCATTTTTGGTACCTGGCCGCTGGCCTTTCAAGAACAAGGAGTCTTTTGTATTTGCTTATTGATAATTTTCGTTATAATAAATTCTATAGAAGTCAAAAAGTGAATTTGTTCAACATAATTCAACATATATCCTCATCACTAAGGCAAACTCTTACTGAAGAATTTAATAAATATAAAATTAATTGTGAAACCATTTTTTTTCATTTATTGTCCCTTATACTCAGAATAAATATTCATTATGTTTTTATTTCCCAGCCCTCGTATACATTAACTCACTTTCAATATATTTATATGAATAATGATAAATTAATTATGTAAGCAACTTATATAATAATGATAAAACATTGAAAAATTCTCTGTCTGCACCTGAAGTATATTTCAAGAATGATTTTTTTTTCTAACTAATCTTGGATGTAGGTAATACACAGTCTACATTTTTTTAACCTTAAGGATTTTCTCATATCTATAGTTTCTCAGACTTGAGAAAGAGAATAAATTAATTTGTAATGAGTTGGAGTGAGAGAAGTACCATATTAATTGAAGGTTCTTGACATTTTTTTTGACAAACCCTGAGGTTTTTGTTTTGGTATCAGTTCTGCAAGTTATCGCTTTGAATTGAACCTGTAATACTACAACCCGTGGAAGGGCAAGGCCTTCAAGTGTTCAGTATGTGGTAGAGACTGTAAGTTACAGAGAGATAATTTGCCCTAGATGAGTTTTGACCGCCAGATGTTCACCCTCGTGATGGATAACCACTACATAGAGACTGAGTGAGCCCTAGGAGGGTTCTAGATCCCACAAGATTCATCTCCAGTCGTTAACAGATTGAATAAAACTCAGCCAGCGAGCGGGATTCGAAACCAAGATTTTCTGTACTCCCTCCTTCGAGTCGAGCACAAATTTTAATTCTCCATTCGTTCCCTTTTTAATATTCTCCAAAAAATATAAATAATCGTGAGCTTTAGTATTGAAAAATACTGTATTTATGGGACATGTGTATTTTTCGGAAACCATTTCATCAAGAATAAACGTTTCAACAAACATTTATGATCTTTGCATTGAAATGTTAGACGTTTCTTGCTTAATGGAATTATTACCGAATAATACATTTCCCATAATAACCTTATTTTCACCTACTAAAACTCTAAAACTAAAGATTATTTTTATTTTTGAAAATAATAAAAAGGAAACGAAGGAAATGTTAAAACCTGTGGTGACTTAACTCGAAGCGACAGCTTGCGGAACTGACACCGAACTTTTTCCCTTCTTAACTGCTAATTTAGTATTTTTTATTTTTTTTCAATATTAAAGCCGTTCAACATATCACAGATTATTATATAGTGATATTAAAAATATCACAGGTTATTTTTGTCCAGTATAATCAAGTCAAATTAATTTTAATTAAAATAGGACCTGAGTTATATATGCTTGCTGCTAGGTTATATTTCTATCTCAGATAGTATGTATGCATAAGCAGAACAGAGAATGACATGCATAATGAGGAGAGGAAGTCCCGAAGTCTAATATCCTTGACGCACGGAGACATTTATCATGGCAGATGTATTTATCAATATGGCACAATAGTTGTCGCCTTATGAAAACGTGTGACAATCCTTTTGAATTCGCTGAGCATTCAATTAACATTCCACGCAGAATGTAAGTATCGGAAGCCAGAGAACTGTCCACGTTTCCTTGTCAAATCATATTTACAAAACTATCCCTTACCCTCTCATTAATTTCCTAGGTCAGAATTAATTGTACGAAGACACGTCGGACGGGATAAGCGATAATATTCGGGGAGTCTGTAGCAGGTGTTGGAATTACTTTGAACGAAGATGGAATGCCATTAGCAAAGTTAAGGCGAAAAGTTGAGTGTTCGGAAGTACTAAGACAAGGCGATTATGATCAATATTCAAGTTTATGATAAATACATGAAATTCTATAATTCAACACTTTTCATAACATTGAATTTTTTTCTTCTGTCTTCATGGTGTCATCACCTCCTACGACTTTTTATGTATTAAGTATTTATTCTCTAATTTTCGTCTTTCAAACGGATTATAATATATCTACATCACTAATCTTATATCCCTTTCTTTCTCGAGAAATACTTTTCCACTTTTCACTCAATTTCATATCCGAATAATCATATATTTAAAGCTATACTTAAGCAATATTGGTAACAAAAAAAAATGAATAACAATAGTTTCCAAATAATCAAAATTATAGGTACTTTACAATTTTAACCCATTTTCTAAATTCGGCAATGAAGCTCCGTAAGACTATTTCAATGTGAAAAAGTACTAAAAAATTCTATGTGGCAAATTTGGCAACGATAAAACAGTTTTAATGAAAATAGTTTCCAGAAAATAGTAAAACATGCAAAGCACACGCACACTCACTAAAAAAAAAATATTGACAATAAAGAGATGCAGCATCCTTCCGTTTTCCTCCTCGATGCTGAGAAAGGTTTACTCTCTTTAAAAAATCCTAAGGTCACCTGCTGGTGTTTTAATTTCGTTTTGTTCCTTAAGTATCAGCTTTATGTAACAGTTAATAAAAATATATAATACATTTGATGTATATATTTTTATATTGTGTGTGTGAGTGTGTGATTATGAGTGAGAGTCCATGTATATGTGTATAACTATACATACATGTGCATATGTATGTTTATGTATATGTGTGGTGCAAATATATGTATAATAACAAATACACTTAAAATAATAAATTATAGCAGTACCAACAAAGCGATTAGCCTTACTGAGAATATAACTTATATATAATCAGATATAGCTGTATGGAATACACCAATGCCACCCCTATTGGAGAAAAATGAAAAGAAAAAAAACTGCTTTATGAGTTAAAGGACCACTTCAGCAACCTAGAAACTACAATAGAACCGGCTCGAATCCGGTGGATTGAAATTTATTTCTTGGCAGAACCACGAAATGAATCTCTACCTTCACTTTGACTAGAAATAATGGTAACCAGAAGAAATTACTCACCCAGTTTTCCTTATCAGGAGCAGGATTAGAGCAATAGTGATGGCGAAACTACAATAAATGAAACAGAAAGATCAATAATTGGAGTATATGGAATTCACAGTTAACGGAAATTCTTAAAAATTATATAACTAAATGCATTAATACGTGATATTTATGATTTAATGTTATTTTTGACACAAGTCTCTATCTGCATGGCTCAAAAACCTCCGATGGGTCCTTGTTTCATAAATGGGACACTCTCCTGGTTCTTCTGCTGCCCTCTAGTTACTGCCCCACTCGCTTCACTGGAAGCGAATATTTCAATATCCAATAATCTTGTCTTGGTCTACCGAATATTTAACTTGAGCTTAGTTGGGTTTAAAGGATTCTTCTTGTCACTTGCTTCTCCTTCATCTTGATAATATGCCTAGTCAGGTTCATCCTATTGCTTAACCGTCTTCTTCTTCTTCATAGTCTTCACAACATCCGCTTCTCCTTACAGCTCGAAAGAAAAAAAAAAGCTGATACATTTTTAATCCATTCATCAAGTATTTCTTTTGGTTTAAACTATGTCGTCAAGTTCTTTACCTTTGCTTCCAAACATACCAGTAGCCAAGTAGAAACCAAAAACCCCAGATAGAAAAGACAAAACAATCAGAAGTCATTTGAGGACCACCCAAGCAGAGACCACCCAGTCAGAATTTATCCAATCAGATTACTGGATGAATGGGTCCGGAAAGCTATAAATACCGAAGTATAGAAGAACATTTCCAGTCTAAATAAACCCAGAGGAAGCTTGGAGTATGCCCAGTTTAACATCGGGCAAAGAAATTGACACGGTCGAAACTAGAATAAATATGTGATGAACGGATTAAAAATATTGGCAGTGGCAATTTATGAATTAATTATTTAATCGCCCATGCAAAGGATGCAATGTTGAAAGTCATTTCGGCCTTTTATTATTGGTATTAAATAAAAAATCATCTGATAAGCTCAGCAGATATTATACGTTTACTAACAATGATAGATTACAGGACCGGAATGAGAGAAGTTATGAAAGAAATTAGGGAGAGAATGAAAAAGATGGAGATATGAATAGGATATACACTTTTTTTCAAAAAACTCTTGACCATGATGGTACCTATCTCCCCCCTCTGTTATGTTCCTAACAAAAGAAGTAGTGGAACTATAAAGAATGATCCAGAGTCCAAAGGTAACTTTTTTTGAATAACCAACTTGGAAGTAATTTATCTTGCTGGAGGACACCGCGTGTGAACTTTGGCCTCCCCTGGCTCTTGATTTATATCCTTGTACGTCTTTTATTTCATTCTTAGCTCACCTTTGTAAATATACATTTAAGTTTAGACCTTTGATGAAAAGTTAGTTCGTAACTATTTAAGTTGAAAAGTATTTGAGGCGTATATGAATAACCTGTAAACAAGCTTACTCGGCACAGTTTTGAACAACTTTGAAGATGTTAAGAACTTAAACGCTTTAATTTTGTTATTGTATATTCATATTCGTAGTATAGTTTATTCACAATTAAAAGCTTAAATGCTCTTCATGACATTCCTATAATGTATTATAAAAAAAATAAATGAATACGTGAAAGCAACTCTAGCGTTCACATGGCGCTTATAAAAGGCCCACTGTAAATGCAACTGACTCTACTACATGTAACTGCCTCGTTTTCCTAAGGTTTAGTATCAAGAATTACAAGTGAAGAAAATGATTTATATTTTTGTTGTCTTCCTTCATGAATATGATCTAAACGTTGAATACAATCACTGTCGATTTCAGAAGTAATCAAAATAAATAGTTCACTTAATGGCACAGGTTAGACTTATTTTAACTAGGCGAGGATAGATTCAATATATTATCAGTTCAATTAGAGCATAAGATATAACTTTTAAAAAATTACACTAGTTTGCAGTTAAAATTACTTTAATAAAAATTATACCCTGAATTCTCGTAAAGATCTACCATGAAGTATCTTTGACTTAGGCATCATCAGGATCGATGAGTATTAGCTTTCTATGGAAGATTCAATCTAAATAAACATTTCAATGGACAACTTAACACCATATACTCCACTGTACTTCAGTCTGATCCGTACTTTAACAAGGGCTCGAATATAAAAAAAATAATCAGTATTTTATATTTTAATAACTAAAACTGTATACCACTCAAGGCTCTCCTAAAAAATTCGCTCCTGGATATCTGGTGTAGTCCCAACTTCATCACTTAGGAGATTTGTTATTCATTTTTTTCATTACTGTACAAAATGCATATTATGCCAAAAATAATTATTCAATTAGGCTGAAGATAAAGAAAAGTACTACACTGAAAAAAATTAGAATCTTTGCTTCACTGTAAAAGTTCAAATATATTGACACGCGCCTATATATAATCATATCTCGCATAAACCAAAGAAGGAAATTTAATCTAGAACATAACAGCCATGGTTATTAAGCTCGCAGTTCTTTCAGATGTCAACAATTCAGAAATCGATTACGATAAGTAGCACTTGAAACTTGAACTATAGAATGTTTTGGGGAAACTGACGCGTCAGTTTTACATGGGAGTTTTACATTTAAAGTTTTACATGGAGTGTGTATAAAAACCAATTCCAGACTAATTCCTTCATTACATCTTCAATAAAGTGGTTATGAGTTAAACGATCATATATTATAAGTAAATACAATGAAAATGAATAAGTAAAAATGACCATATTACGTAGACTGGAACAACATGGCCTCTAGAGAGAAAGGATGTCTACAGTGAAAGAATGAGAGAAGTATCAGAACAAATGGAAGCAAATTCACGCCTCTAATTACCATGCGAAGTCAGGAAACAATAATAAAACGAATAACATTTTTAATGCCCTATAAAAGATTGGTCATTCTAAAATATCTTCATAATTTTACAATATTTCTGATAAACTCTACAACTTTTGGTAAGAATCCAGTACATACAAGGGATTAAAAGTAAATGGAGTATAAGGCAATCTCCCACCGGTGGTAAGCTAAGAGAAGTAACGAAATACCTCATTATGTTGGGTTGGTGTCATGGCAGGGGATAAATGGACAGTATATATTCCTTACGTAGGAGTTCCGTTAATTAGGCGGCTAACATATTACACGAGCAACAGAAAACTGACCGACTAATCTGCAACCCAACTAGCTTTGCCGAAATAGAACAAGGACAATGCGTGATCCCTCTTCCTGAGGTAAAAGATAAGGTAGCCTCATATATTATTTACCTAGTTTTCCCTTTGTGAAGTAAAAAAAAACTTTTACCTCCGAAGAGAAGTGGGGAAACGGACATTAAAAATTCTTTTGACACACCTTAATAAATTCCGTTTTTGGTGAAGATGTACTAGAGTCCCACAAAGTAATCATCAGCCGCCAGAAGCAATGCTGAAGTAACAGGAATACTAAGCTCTTTTCAGAAGTATAAAAAAAATAAAATAAGTCCTGTTACTTTTTACCTCTCAGATTTTTCATAACCAGAAGCCTCAGTCCGAGGAGTATTTGGACAGTGAAATATAAAATAAAATTACAATTCTTGTATTTATATTAATTTATACCTAACATTGAATGATTATGAATGTGTTTTTATTCTCGGGTATTGAAAATAACAAAATCCCACGGAGAAAATGTAGGATTAAGACTAAAGATTATAAAGCATTATATTTCAAAAATAACATGACGCTTAAAAGCATGTACAGAAGTAACAAGTATAAAATACTGTAAGAAGTCCTGTCATTTTTCATCTTCGAGATGTTTGATAAAGAGAGGCTTAATCATCAGGTTGTAAAAAGAAAAATGCCAACGGCCTAAACGGTCATTATAGCAATCTGATTATTATTATTATTATACGGGGCTACAACTCAGTGACGAGTTGTAGCCTCCTCTACCAGCTTCTTCCAGTCGTCTCGGTTTTGCGAAGAGTCATCCAGCTCCTGATACCCAGAATATCCCTCGCATATTTCTCCAAACCCTCCGACTACCTCAGCTTCGGTCTCTCCTTCCTTCTCGTGCCGTAAAGAGGTTCTGTTCAAGCCTTTTTATGACTGGCCTCGTCCTCCAATCTAGCCACATGACCAACACATTGTAGCCTTCTTACTTTAAGGACAACATCTGCTTCATTGAACATTGAGTAAACTTCGTTCTTTTTTCTCCTTCGCCATTTTCCATCTAGATATCTATTATACTAGATATAATCTATAGCAATCTAATACAATATCTATACATATTATAAAACAAACTCTTCGCTCGCGTTTGTTGTCGGTAAATAAACGCGTATTTTTTCCCCGTATTGACCACGTTATTATCCCGTCTCCAATATTCCTCCATTCGTTCACTGACAGGTTTCTTCAGATCCTCTACTCATATTCGACAAACCTTCTCTGGTATATCTTTATCCTCAAACCCTTACAGATTCTTCACTGTGGTACCGAATTCACTTCCTTTTAGACTCTTAATGTTTAACTTTTCCAAATCAATCTTTACTTCATTAGTCTAAGAGGTCGTGGTCTAATTTTTCCCCCCAAAATAGTAAAAAATTCAGTTTGTCGGCAGTTACATAATATACAATAGAAATTACGAGATAAAGAAAACTGGAAATAACAATGTCGAGAAGTAAATATAGTATTGCCTTTCTCAATTTACTATATTTTAATACTATATCGATAGCTGTAAACGACTCGGTACTTTTTTATGAAAATAACAAACGATAAGAATAAAACAAGACATCAATATTTATCATGCGTTATTCCTCATACGAAATAGAAATATCTTAAGGTGCCATACAATTTTACAGATCAAAATTATGTTTGAACATTATTTGTATCAAATAAACGCCCAATTACAACCGACAGAGAGACGAAAGGAAAAAAATCGTTGGGCCCCTCTGAGAAGTTCTTAATTCAATTCCCAAAAGTCGACCACATCTGTAACAAAAAAAAAGAATCCATGAAAGGTCAATTTAACTGAAACTGATTTTTAGAAAATATATTAGTAAGAGACAACCAGCCAATAAGAAGGGTCTGACACCCTCGACGCTCGAGGAAAGTGGAAGGGAGAAGAATTTTTTTTTGGGAGGAGATGAGATCGGTTAGAACTTGAAGACTAGAATAACATCTAGGACAGAAGACCTGGACTAAAAAACAGCGATGGTTGTGAGATCTGGGGAGACTTTCTTCCATAGAACTACCTGACGAAGCATCCTAGACCAATCCCATTTACAAGTAAGTTTTAATTTTATACTATATGAGTTTAATGACAGTGCTATTAATCTGAAAAATGCATGTTGATCTATTAATGTAGATTATCATTAAAAGTGGTGCATTTGTATTAAGTGAAAAGAATAACTTTAATATTACATTACATATCTATATTATGAACCGAATATATGACTTAGATTAATGAAATAAATATCATTTCAAAAATAGCCTTTACCACTTGGACTCACAAAGAGTCCAACATTGTGTTCACTAAGTGGTAGAGACTACAGTTTTTAGGAGAACGGTTGTGCTGAGCGGTGATTTGCCTGAAATCACGCTCAACCGTCAAATCCTAACTACACATTCGAAAATAAATATAAAATAATTTCATTAGTTAAAAAGGAATTTAGTTATAACCAATATCACGCCATTTTCAATCCGTTGATCAAGGCATACTTTGGGACAAATATGAGAGCAACCCTCTATTTTGAAATTTTTTTTGAAATTCATTTTTTCACTCAAAATATTGTTATATAAAATGTTATTTTGTATTTTTAAATATAAATCTAAGCTGTATGTTCACAATTTAGATATTTAGTAGATAGGTAAACATGCATTGTTTTAAGTGTGGTAGAGCGCTGAGTTGCCGTACCGAAGGTTCATGGTTCAAATCCTGCTCGATGGGAGTCTTTTATTTAATCTGTTAACAACTGGAGATGGGTCCTATGGGATCTAGGACCCTCCTTGGCATTCCCAGCCTCTATAATGGGTACCAAGGTACGGGAGGAATCTTGGGGTTGAGTGTGATCTAGTACAAATCACCCCCTGCACAACTGATGTCCAAGAAACAGTACTTGGGTTGTAGTTGTATAGGTTTTTTAAAAAATATATTAACTGAAAAGCATAACTGTACGAATAAAGTATATTTGTTGTATAGGTTTTGTTTCTTACTCAGTCCAAAGTCTCTATATGCTCTTAAAGGAAATGAGACATGGCTAACTTTTTTCTTTTTTTTTAACTAAAAGATCAAATTACATATTAATTTCTATTAACATTTAGAACACAAAGATGCTATAGCCATGACGATTCCCCTTTGCTGAGATTGTTTGCAGAAAGAGCAAAGTAAGCCCATTTCACTAAGTGACTCGGACCACTCGTGACAGTAATGAGCGCGTTAGGACGGCCCAAGGTACTCAAGTTGAGTTTCAATTAGAGCGCTCTCTCTCGTTCTGTCCCTGAGTGTATGGTATAGCCCGGTCGTGTGTGGCCATGTGACCGATGGCGGGTCATGTGTGGTCATGTGACCGAGAGCGGGTCATATGTGCATGTACTTTCTCAAGGGCCGGCCCTCCAAAGTTCCAGAGTAGCTCACGTCGAGTTCGCCACTACTATTTGGAGTAGGCGGCTGACAAGTCATTCAGGAGATACTGAGTGAACATTAATAAGAACATTTTAACGATGAAATTTTAAAATTTTAGTTTCATTATTCATTAGAAAAATGAATAAATGAACTAATAAAAATAAGGGGAAAACCTCCACTTACCTATATTTATATATATTTAAAAAAAATTTAAGAGAAAAGATTATGTCTTGGCCGGGATTCGAACCCGTCTCAAAAAAAAAATTAAATAATCAAGAAGAACAATAAATAAATTTAAAAAAAATATATATAAAGTATATAGTAAATGTATGTTATAATAATATTAACAGATATTTTTATACAAGAATTCACATTGTTCCGTGTTTTTATTTAATCATGAACTAATGCGTAACATTCACTGACGATGAAATGTCATCACCATTTTAGGATTGTTCTACCACAGAACCTAGAAAACATTCTTGTATAAGGAACATTATTATGATCCTACTAGCAGCTTAGGTAAATAAACAGCAAAATTTTAAATGTATAAATTATTTAAGGAATTATCGATCGCGGATCACCTCTGTGGGATCTGAGATCCTCCTGGGTCTCACTCAGTTTCCGCTAAGTAGATACCGTTAGTTGAAGATAAACCTAACGAAAGAAAAAAAACATTTTGATTTTATTTAATATAATTGAAAGCTAATCATTGCAATTTTTTTAAAGTATTTCACGATTACCACCAAATTAGATTTCACGATACATTTTTGATGATACGAGTATACGATTATTTCAACGTTATAATTCAATCATCATTCGCAAACCATAAATGCTTTAGTTATGAAATTTGTGGTCCAATTAACTCTCGGCATGATTACATTTTTCGCTATTGCTTCCTTGAATAGGGAACGTGCTTCAAAATAACTACTAAAAAACTTGTAGTTATTATAAGATGTAACCAATATAAGATTGGTTTTAGGTTCAGTATTTGGTAAAGGCTGAACTGTTTCTAGGCCTACGTTCGTGCAGGGAAATGATTTGAACGAGATTAAGCTCCACCACCATTTTTTCCTTTTAAGCAAGGTAACCCACTTTATAGATCCTGGGTGAGCCCCAGAAGCGATATCTCACGGGTTAGATCCAGGGCAGGTAGGGAACAAATATCTGACATACAACCATCTGGACCATATAAGGTCCAATTGAAATGGCTACATAAGGGAACAGTATTATCCGAAATGGAGTTTTATAAATATTTTTAATAAAGAAACCTTTCTCTTAAATAATGTTTCTTGACCCTGGAAGAAGAAGCTAAGCAGAGCCCATCCGGGCGGGAAGCCGCGGCCATTTAATAAGTGAGTAGGTTTCATAACGAAGCGCTGAACGGGCTGAATCAACTATGAAGGGCCAGCGGCTAATATTTAACGAGTCAATAGCTTAAACGGAATGGAGCCATTATCTAATGAATTAGTCATCTTCATCTCGGAGGACCAGGAGTCCTGAGTGTCCACTGATTTTGTCCTAAATCCCTTTGATCTAACCTCTTACTTTAATCGATTATCTTAAGTTTTAACATGACCTCTGTAAAATTTAGAATACCGACATTGAGTTTGTTTATTCACGATAGCTGTATAATCCAATTGTTCTGAGTGAATTCGGTGTAAAACAAACTCTTTCTAAATAAGTAAACCTGGATTGACACGAATATGCCTATATAATATAAATCATAATCAAAATAATAACCTGACACAAACTTTATTAAGTAGAAAAACTGGACCTTAAGGAATACTGGAATAATTGCCACGAGAAGGAACAAAAAGAGAACGACCGAAAGAATTGGAAACTGAGAAAGACACCAAGACCTTAGATTATATCTATTAACATAGACACTCATATTTAAAAAACCTATACCACTACAGGTAGTAAGATACAGGTACTACCATGTAGGATCTTAGATTAAGTTCTTGGTAGTCTGTATTGTTTCTTGGACAACGGTTGTGCTGGGAGGAGATTTGTCTTATATCACGCTCAACCGCCAGATATTTTTGGTACCCACTTTTAAAAGGCTGGGTGAGTCCCAGGAGGGTCCTAGATCCTATATGATCCATCTACGGCTGCTAACAGGCTAAATAAAAGTCTTGCCTGCTGCGGGATTTGAACCAGGAGTTTCGGCATGGCAACTCAGTGCTCTACCAATGAGCCTTAATAAACTACTAAAGAAATCTTACCACTACAACCTGTAAAGGGTCTGGAGTTCAGTACATGGTAGACACACTACTATTTCATGCACAACGGTTGCGCAGGGAGGTGATTTGTCCTTTGCTACATGTAGCTCCGGAGCATCTTTGTTGACCCTGTCCATCCATCTGGTCTTGGGCCTCCCACGTGGTCTCTTGCCAACTATTGTCGCATTCATAGTTGTGTAGAGGCGTCCTGACGGATTACTTCGAGCTACATGCCCCTCCCATCTTAACCTTCTTGCTTTCATCTCCTGTGATATCGCCTGACCAGTTTCCGTGTGCAATTCTTTATTGGTGCTTCTCCTCCAAGAGTTTAGACTCTCATACCATGGCGCTCCGGTTATCGTGCGAGGTATTTTGCTTTCACATCTCTCGATTCTGCTTTCCAGGGTTCTGGTAAGAGCATACGTTTCACAGCTGTATTCCATTTCATCGGCTGTATTACAGCACTACGCAACTTTAATTTTAAATTACTTGAGATGCTTCGGGATTTCAATACTCTTGAAAGAGCGAAGAACGCTCTATTTGCACCTGTTATATGCCGGTCTATCTCAGTTAATAGGTCATTCTTTAAGTTTATTGTGGAACCGAGGTATTTGAAGGTATCTATTTTCGGGAACGATTTGCGATCGACGCAGATGCTGTTTCTGTGGTGGAGTTTACGGCTTACTATCATGTATTTGTTTTTTTCCTCATTTACCTGTAAGCCGATTTGGCCTGCCTCTTTCATCAGCGTCTTAGCGAGTCTCTCGATATCCCTTTCATTACTTCCGAGGACTGCTATATCATCGGCGTTAGCAAGATTTTATTTTCCTTCCGCCATTCTCTCTTGATGTTGCTCTTATCACCTTTTCAAGGGCTATATTGAACAGTAATGGTGAGAGTCCTTCTCCCTGCCTCAACCAAGTTCCAACATTAAATGCCTCAGACACATATCCCTGTATCAGGACTCTGCATCGGGGGTCGTCTGCACACGCCTTAGTCAATCTCACCAACTTGCCGGGAATATCTAGCTCAGTCATGTTCTTCCATAGACAGTTTCTGTCCAAGGAATCATATGCCGCTTTGAAATCAACAAATAATGCGTGTACAACTTGTTCTACTTCCCATCGTTTTTCGAATACCGGTTTCAGAATGAATGTCTGGTCTAGCGTATTCCTTCCTCTTCTGAATTCTGCTTGCTGGTCACCTGCCGTGTTTTCATAATACATGTATATTCGATTATGCAATATGTTGGTCATTATTTTATAGGCGACGGGAAGGAGCGCTATGCCTCTGTAATTCCCACACTAGTATATGGACCCCTTCTTCAGGATCTGGCATATTAGACCTGTTTTCCAAGCCTCTGGTATTTTCTCTTTCTCCCATATCTTCTGGATTAGCTCTAATAGTTTGGCTCTTACGGTTTCTCCCCCATCTTTAAACAACTCTGATGGTAGGTTGTCCATCCCAAGCCTGTGGATTGCTATTTCTACGTCCAAAATGTCAGGTTTTTCAACCTCTTGTGGGTCAATATCCTCCTCGGGGCCCATGTCCTCTGCGTTTGTGTGTTCTCCTTGGTTTAGAAGTTTCTGGAGATTTTCTTTTCAAATGTTTAATACTTCAACTTTATATGCTGTCGGTTTTCAATCTTTCCCTCGCATTTGAGTACTTCTCGCTCTATATCCATCCCTTTCCTTCCTAATATCTGCGTTATCCTCAATGTTTTTTAGTCTTTCCTTGAGGAAATTGAGAAAATAAGTCGATGAAATGTTTGTCTCAAAAAGTACTTTATTGAGCAGCACTACAGTTGCATGACAATTAGTAGAAACTAAGACTTAACTGTAAACATGTTCTTAATTAAAGAGGAACACACACACACATAGCTGGAAGGATAAGATTAAAGAAACGTGCCCAAACCAAGGAAGTAGGATTGTGTTCCTGGGGTTATAAATCTTTTATCATAATAATTTCTCAATAATTTTGTTTCGTGGACACAACTTTCTGGTTCATGAACTCTTGTGATATTTATAGTTAAATACTGAAAGTAGATACGATCTAACTTTCTTACTTTTTCTACACTACGAATTTCAGCTAACGGAAATAACGTTTAATAGATAGTCCTACTGGGCCAACTGTGTTTAATTTTTATTTATAGATGTAAAATTAAGGTACTATGTACAATCGGACCTTGCTGCAGTCGAAGTCCTAATTTTCCCTTCCGTGTAGTCCATGCCGACTGTGTTCAACAGCAATAATTATCAATTCAGGCTACAGGATATCAAGAGATCACACAGCTGAACAATGTAAAAGGATCATGAATGTTTAATCCTCTTATTCCATTAAGGTATTGTTTTTTAATCAAAAGGATCGTATAAAACAAGAAAATGTACTTTATATTTTGTTGCACTATGCACAATGGATAACGTCCGAACGATGGAAGCAGAACAATCTTGGAGTGAGACGCCTAATCTGAGGTTGCTATGAACCATGGTTTCCTTGAAGCAACACGTAGTTTCATATCCGGCCTCTTCATTAGTGTTCTTCTCAAAAACAAGCGCCCGGGACTCAAGGATAGTGAGAAATCGGTCTAGATCCGTGGATTACAGCGGGTGGACTATGACCTAAAATCCCCCGAAGCTGCCTTCCTTGGACCAAACCACAGAGCGGATATTTCACTTCCTGAAGAGCCACTAATTGATTCTCGATAGAAGTATATGGACTAGAATCATAATCCCTGCCATTACTTATCATTATTTATTATTTTATTCTTACGATTATTTATTATATTATTTTTATTATTATAGCTGTAATATTAATTTAATGGATTATTATACCATTCTTATGGTATTTTAAGTTGAAAAACCTATAACACTACAACCTGTGAAGGTTCTAGGGTTCAGTACGTGGTACAGACCGTACTGTTTCAAAGACAGTTTTGCGAAGAGGTGATATGTCCTAGATCACTCTCAAACGCCAGGTTTTCCCCCAATTAACGCTATCCGCTTTAAAGACCCTGGGTGAGCACCAGGAGGTCTACAGATCCCGCAGGGTCCACCCACAGCTATTAACAGATTAAATCAAGTATCTGCCACAACGGGATTTGAACAGGGGAACTATAACAAAGCAACTCAGTTCTCTACCACTGAGCTATCTTGCTATGAAATGAATTAATAAACGTTCATTAAAGCAAGTTTTAAATTAATTCTGGCTCGTAACATTGTATCTAACTGATTACATTGTGGAAGGATTATTCACTGATAAACTAATGTTCACCAGGAACTAACCAAGAGATTTATTATTCTGGACACTTGTAAAATACACCTAAGCAAATTCATCAGCAATAAATGGTAAATGCCAAGCAATACTATTTCAGAACTACGACATTAATATTAATTACAAGATACTCAACATTTTGTCTATCTTTGAGGAAGATGACGATCACATGACGATATTGCCTTGAAAGACTAAGCTTTTCCACTTTACTATTGGCATGATCCCAGAAATTATTCAGAAAGGAATTATTAAAACCTACATAAAGTGATGTATATCATATATCAAATTAAGGTTCTTGTGAATACAGAAAGAAGTAATAGTACTACTAGACTACTACATTACAATAATAGTTCGGAAATTGACATTTCAGCTTAACCTATGTTTGCTCTATTGTAAGAAATTATTGGTTATCGATTCATAGCTATAAATATGATCGTCAGTTCATAAGATGTTAATTACATAAACCTTATATGATGTCAATAGAAAATCCATTTGTTCTAAACAAAAGGCTCGAACGGAGAATGATGCATTTGTTTTGGATAGAATGATTGAATATGAAGGAATTGGAAAGGATACCGGTTTTCGGAAACTAATAGTAAATCTTGCTTTATTTGCATGGAATAAACGGTTTTTTCTATCGTATTTGTATTATTTGGTGACGTTAGGTCCCAAATAAACAGATTGACTAAATATTTTTAACTATTATTTTGTTTCACTACAACCCGTGATAGATCTTGGCCTCCTCAATAATCCTTCTTTTTTTGGGCTCTATCATGTGCAGCCATTCTTCAGTCAACTTTGGTCCCAATGAGGCTCATAGCATCAGTTGCCACCATATTCATCCAACATAGCTTCGGACGTCCGGCTCTTCCAGTGCGATACAGAACTTCACTGAGAATTTTCTCGGGATCTTTTTTTCACACATCATTGATACTTGTCCCACCCAGCTCAGTCTAATAATCATTGTTGCTCTAACCTCGTCGATATCAGAGAAAAGAGCATAGACCTCCCGATTCATCCTACTTCTCCATCCTTCAAAGAGCCAAATATTCTTCTTAGGATCTTTCTTTCAAATACAAGCAGATCCCTCTCATCATCCCTCCTTATAGTCCAAGTTCTTGAGGCTGGCCTTATAAGGGTTCTATACAGCCAAGACTTGGTCTGCTAATTGATGAACTTGCTCCGCAAGTACTTAAGCAGGCCAACGATAGCATCAATTTGCTGCTGCTGCTAAAATCCTTCCTTTAATTTCTGCAGATATATCATTTGTTGCAATTATTTGTGCTCCGGGGTATGTGAACTCCATGGATTATTAATTTACAATTAAATCTGAACCTTGAGACGTAATTCGATTAATCTAGCATTGCTACTGGAATAAGTACAGTTTAAACTTAAATAATATGTCTCCTATCCGAATCAGGCCGTCAAGTGAAATATTACTGAGAGCCACTTTCTTCCCGAGAACCCTCGGTTAGAAGCAATCCACTAAGAGGTCGGGGAGTCGAGTCTAATTGTGGGTCAGCGCTTGATTTAGCCGGGTCTCGAGCTGCTAATTTTCTTAATCGCGGCGGCAACGAGATTTATCGTCCATAATACATAATCCTACCGGGGATATATTCCATTAAGGGAAATTTGCGGCCCATTGTAACGCCTTAAAATACCGAAAGGTAACAGAAGGCTTTTGTTTATAAAGAAGCATTTGCAGGTATTTATTTGTAAAAGAGTATATATATTGTAAACAAAATCTTAGAGGATGAGAAAAGACAAAACAAAAAAAAAAACACACACATTGAATGAGTTACTGATGAGATTACATTTGCGAGCAGTAATTTGAGTAGTTGGTGTCATATTCAGTTCCGAGTCCACAAATGTTTAATTTGTTATTTAAATATACCTTAGCGTACGGATTTATATTTTATTTATAACCTTTTAGGAAATTTGAATCTCTACTAATACAAAGCGATACATACAAAATTTATATCTGTCAAATGTTTCTAGAAACTGTTGATTTTTCATGGAATTATAATTTGCCTCTACCTATAATTTTATTAACTTAATTTAGACATCGATAAAAGTTTCTGATATATCATATTACCGATAATAATAGGGTCGTTTCATATGAAGTGTCTGTTTTCAATGAAAAGGTACTATAATGAATCAACTTAATGAAATCAAAATAAATATAATCAAAATATTCACCTTCATTTTCTATATATTTTCCCAAAGTGTAACTTAATTGAATTTCATTGTGACGAAATTAAGTCTCAAAATGCGTTTTAGACTTGAGAATCATTGCCAAAATATAAATCCTAAAGGAACTTTGTGAATAGACGAAAATCTATTGAATACAAGTCTTGCGAATTAGATGGGCGTGGGAGGATTTCGTAGGCCAACTCGTCTATATTTTTCACGGTCTGTCATCACACATAAGGTCTGACGATGTCTTGTAAGAGGAAAATTCCCATCCGATTAAAAAATGTATGTTGTTATTTGATAATATTTTAAAGCAATATCTCATTATCCCTGGATTACGATGTATATGAGATGGTTTCACTTCTGGGTAGAAAGGAGAAATGAATTGACCACAACATAGAAACCGTTAATTTGTTTAGTTGGAAAAATTGTCAAACCAACGGCGAATGATCTGTTAGTTAAAACACCTTTCACCGAATGCAGTGGTAATATTTCTTGCATCTTGGTCTGCCGAGGGTACATGTTTAAGCTCGTGAAGAGAAATACTTGAAAATTGCGTGTCTCTATGATCATATTTAATTACGTACTAAACAATGTTCATTCGATTCTAGTGATAATAAATCTTATCTAAAAATAATGGATTGATAACAGCTCATTACAATCTGCAACTATAAACATAGTAACCAATAGAAGTCCACTAATTCCACTTTGAATGCAAAAAAAACAACAACTCATGAAGGATCCTGGGTTCAGTACGAGATAGAGACTGTACTGTTTCTAGGTCAACAGTTATGCTAGTAAGTGGTATGGCCTAGGTCACGCTCAACCGCCAGGTTTTACCCTAATTAAGGGTACCCAATTAGGCTGGATGAGACCCTAGAGAGGTTCTCGTCCGTCCTCCGTTCTGTTAACAGACTCAAAAAGGAATCTGCAAACGCAGGATTTGATCTCGGAAACTTCGACACAGCAACTCAACTCTAATACTGAGCCAACCCCCTCCCAATTTCATTCGAATTGACCCTGTAATAAACAGGTAATTCGATTCATAAACATTTTTTTTTTATAACTTACCAGTAAATATTAGCTATATAGCTTTTAGCTATTATTTACGCTTTTTTTATGTAGTTCAATATACTGGAGGGTAATAGTTTTGCCGATATGGATTTATCTCATCTTAACCTTTTTTACTCTTATTGACTTTATATACCGTCTGGCTTTCTCAGTAACATAACTGCGTAATCTCAAGCAGAGAATAACGAATGAATAAAGTTCGGCTATGATATTAAAATAAAGAAAAACAAGACGGGATATGAGAGAGAAGGGGTAGAAGGATAAATGTGGCTGGGAGTTCGTTATATGTGACAGATCTTCCGCCCGGGTTCTGAGCAGTAATTGACATATCTACTTTACGGGGCAGTTGGGCCCATTCCACTGAAAGTAATGCCTCTATCTCTGTCTTCTCTAAAATTTATATCTCTTACCTTCCAGCTGCAATAAAGATATGATAGGAATCAAATCTTACAAATTAATATTAATAAAAAGTAGTACATGTGCAAATAAATATAACTAAATAGTCATTAATTAACAAAAGTGCTACAACATATATAATTAGTATAATGATTACATATAATTAGAAAATTAAATAGGTACAAAAACAAATTTTAATAATTAAAATGGCCACTTAAAAGGCTTACTAAAAACTAAGCATCATATATATATGTACACAGAATTCCCTTTGCTGTAATGGTACAGCAAATAAAAACATATTTCTTGAAACTTACAACAGTATTATAATAATATAACAAATAAATCTTCCACAAGAATGATAGAAGGAAATGGAAATACGCATTCAAAGAAATTTTGGGTTGAAGGAACCCTCAATCTGAGGAAACCTTAAGGAAAAAAAACAAGTAAATAAAATGAATGATACATCAGGAAATGAGATAAAGATAAGTAGAGAAACTACCCACTCGTAGTACTCAAATCGTCCATGCCATCGCAAAGTGTCGAATGTGAAAAAACCACAGTTTTCGTATTCGACGTATAGCAGTTGCATTAGGATTGATAATTGATATAAAATTCATATCAAGGCATCTATCAGTCACAAGAACAATGTAAAAGGAATGCTATTGTTTTGACTTTAGGCACCAATTTTTATTGAACCTTGAAACTGTTTTTTTTTTATTCTTCTCAATAGTAGTGTTTTTCACATTCGATACTTTGCGATGGCATGAACGAAATACCAACCTATGTTTGAAACCAGCGAATGATATTATTATATGATACTGAAGATCGGAAGTGATTGGTTTCCGATGAAGGGTAAAGGTGATTTTACGGGATTAGTGGGAATTTATTTAAATCATACAGTTTTGACACCATCTTTCATGGTCAATTACGAGTATGTGAAATGCAATAACTGGATGAGTGGACACTGATAACACATATGTTATCCTTATACGGAAAGGATAGTTGATGTAGATTTTTTAACTAAATAAAATATAGTTTTTTTCTGAATTTTTCTATGCACATTTGTAACTTTAAATGGCAAAAATAGGGTTACTTAGCTTGAACATCGATACTGCAGTATAATTTAGAGTATAAAAAACTGTTTTCTTTATTGATTAATATGGAAAGAATGGCTCATTTTAAGATCTTTCCTAGTTTTATCTCGGATATCGGTAATTAAGAGTGCTAACTATTTACAATGTAGAGGAATAAAACAAGTGCTGAATTCCGAGGCACTCCTAGTTGGTCTAATGCTAAAATGCTGAGGACTTTAGTAAACAGAGAAAAACCATTTAGAAGAGAAAGGAATGAAAAATAAGATAATGGCTAGGTTGAGAGCTCGATCAATCGTCTCAAGTTTGAAGTGAAGCCACGGCGCTTAACTCTATCGGGTTCTTGAGCGTCATCTGTTGCACGCAATAGCTGTCATAAATGTAGTCCATGATCCTGGCTGAATGTTAAGTTCCCAACCTTTATTACTCTATAATCTTGATGATGACTTCTGAATCTAACAAAATTGATGATCAGGTATTACATTATCATCAATCATTATTTCAAGAAATCTTTTCTATTCACGTTCCTCAAAAATATTAGAATATTTTTGGAACAAGCTAATAGATCTCTAACTACCTTACTCTAACTACCTTTTTTTTTCAGTACGAGACACATAAACGATATATAATGTATTTTTAGGATAGGATTATATGTATTTATAAGCAAATAATTATAAAATAAAGAATATATAACGAACACTTTTACAGTATAAGATTGATTCTTCAAGATAATTAAAAATGGCGACCAGGCCATATTTCCAGTATAACATCATTTCTCTTTCAAAAAGTTTCAAAACTTCTTAACAAATGGTTCATAATTATATTCTTCCAGAGTTTTCAACTTTTTCAAAGCTTCATTTTAATTATTCAAAATTAAAGTTAAACGTCCTCGAAGAGCTGCTCCGATTTGAATGTTAGTCAACAACTAAAAAGATTAAATATGATCAATAAAACATTATTTTTTATTAATTAGAGGGGACCAACTATTGATTTATTAAGAAACTATTTTCATGATACGGTACTGGTGAGTTAATATCATAACATATATTAATTGATTTAATAAATGATAGATGTATTAATATCGAATGGTGCAGGCAATCCGCACAGGGGTATTGGACACGAAAAGTCGATCAAAATACGAACAAAATTTTTCGACAATTGCGAGAACCTACGTCTACCTACGTTAAGCTAAATGTATATAGAACATTAGGTCTTAATGTTTTTTTGGGTGAACGGCTATACCTGCCTCGTTAATATTTCTGTAATGAAGGTATTGCAAGTCGCACGTGCTGTTATCGAGTGAATGAAAAAAAAAAATCTGTGTTACATATTTGTTTTATGTGTGTTGTCAAGTGAATATTGGTGATTTTTATAATGAATATTATACAGCCAGGTATGTAGATAAAATAACAACATGAATCTAGAAATCTTTTCAATGTGATTTCGGTAATATTTTGTAAACTGATTGATTTTGTACACATTTTTTCATAAGAGATTGTAAATAAGTAATTTTGATATACTTCCAGGTTTTTCCCGGGTTTGATTTAACGTTAAAGTGTTTGTTTCACAGTTTGATCAAAAACTAGGTTGCCAAAACATGCATTTAATGAATAAAATGTCAGTTGTAGAACAAAACGAGGTTATTTATTATTTTCAATCTTTATTTAACATTTCACTTGTTTTAGGCTTTTCTGGATTAAAGATCATGTGTAACTATGTGTCAACTATGTGTAAATTTACGATGTCACCTCTATAGATTTTAAACAACTTGTCAAAATTTGAAAACATACATTTAGAAAACCAGAATTTAGATTTCGAATTATCCATTCTGCATGCCAAAATAAGATTTTTTGAAATACTTTAGCACACTTCTTATAAAAATATCATAAAAAAGAGACAAATAAAATCAGAAGATGAATAAGCCATTTGATGAAGAAACACAAACAGCAACGTTTCAGAGATGAACTCGCGCTTAAAGTTGATGTACCTAAAGCTAATTGTTGCAACAGTAATGATAAAAACATCAGCGGTAGATTCTTTCCTAACAAGGAGATATCTGAAAACATAATAGGTATTGACAGATTTGCGACTATTTTATAAGTGATATCTAGTGGCCACAAAATAGATACAAAAAAATTGGATACCTACTGTCAAGAAAGAGTTACATCGAATTGTACTCATGGTATCCAATGTCGCCTACACTACATAAAATATTAATACATGTCCGAAATATTATTGATGCTCTTCCACCAATTGGCAATTTTTAACTGGAGGCAGCAGAAGCAAGGAACAAACATTTCCGGCAATATCGGGAAAGGTACTCGAGAAAATGTTGTCGTGTTTAATGCAATACGGATGTTGTGAATATGCTTTTATTGACATCTGATTCATATTTGAGATGCACAACAAAGAAACATAATTTTTATATTGAATGAGATTTAAAAAAAGAAAAGATCATAAAAAATTACCAGTACTTATGGTTTGATGCGAATTGTTATCAAAATAATAAAAACTACTTGTTAAATTGATTATTTTTAAATTGAATCTTATTAAATCAGCGCTGAAAATGGATGTAACCGATTTTGAAATGAAACTCCTCATTATAACTATACGAATTTTATATAATTAATAATCCTATAGCAATCGCAATACGTCTAAAAAGACAAATGTGTCGTTATCAAATTTGATACTGTGCGTCTGTATCTAAATACGTCAATTTTGTAGAAGCGTTTTTGTGTCACTAAGGCGACGAATTAGTGAAATTCTAGAATGAGAACAATGACTTAACGGGACAGCAATAGGAAACGAATTGTCTATTACTACATATAGTACACTTCATTCTGGAAAGTGTAAATGAAATTTCGCTATAGACATATGTTGGACTTCATCATAAACTGTTTATTTTTCAAAACATTAATTTATTTGTCAGCACAATCATGAGTCATCGTTTCTCTAGAATAATGAGAATCAATAATCAATGACAATATTTATGATAGAACAGGAGGCAATAAAGGATGGAGTTGACATACAATAGAATTAGCGCATTGCATCCAGTGATAAGAAGTCCAGGCAGACATAGTGCAGGTGCAACTGCAGATATGCACTAATTGGGCGACCGGCCGAACCGAGTATTTAGGCAACCTCTGATTGCTGCGGTATTTCTCTGTAATGGGCTCATTAACGAGGTGTCAGTTATCTCCAACAATTGTCCCAGGCTCTATTATGTACTGTTAATGAATCCTTGTAAACACTTCATTCCTGTAATCTCTAATAGGGTATTATTTTCAGACCATTAGGGGTATTTCAGGTTTAATGACATAAGCGAAAATATGATAATAATTTTTACTTTCGAAAATAGAAATATACAACAAGAATTATGTCCTCCGTTTATGTCGTGTAGTCATGCAATACTTGCATTCGTAACGTTCAAGATATTAGTTTAAAAGTTAATAGCCAGTTCTATGTAAAAGAGTTAATTATTATAGAAGAGCAAAACCTTGGAAGACATATAAGTTACTTGTCAAGATATGGACTGAAACATTCCAAAAGAAAACGTTTTAAATTTTTTAACTAAAACCAGGAAAAAAATACAGCTATCTTCAGGACAAAAAATTAATAATAGCTTAAGAAATAAACAAAATAAGATACCAACGAGAGAAAACATCCCACCACCACCGCGTCCGGAAAGTCCCAAATGCAAATACCAAATGGTAAAGGAGGTTACAGGGCAACAGCTGAAAAAAATAAATAAATACAGGTGATAAATAAAAACTGAATAAAGAATAGAAAATACATACACCAACCTTCCAAAAGGGAAAAACAGAAGACAAGAAACCACAGAAACTAGTGGTTATATGGCTATTTCACATAATATATGTATATATTAGAATACAAATGTAATTCACATTTATTAATCTTGTTTCCTGGTTTAGAGACTTATGGCTATTTTTTATGGAATTTTTCCCGTAATGTCTTTAAAATAATTAATCTGGCAGGTCTGCTCTTTAACTTCGTTTTAAATCAACCAGTGAAACTTCCCGCTTTCAGATGACGTTGACACTGTAGGTCGCTCTATTGATTGTTGCAAGAATCATTTTCAGGCATGACTATAATTGAGTACAAGACCAACCAACTATAAGGTCTATGAGGAGACACCCAGTCAGGTAGGGGTAAAAGTTTCGGAACATATTAAGTTTAAACCTCTGTCAGAGTTCACTTATCTAACATCACGGGTAACATAAGACCATTGGAACTCTGTATAAGAGCCTAATCCGCCTTGTAGTTACCTACAGTTCCGAAACTTCAGCTGCCCCAAAGTCGTCATATAAAATAAAACCTACAGACTTTTAAATTAAAGAGGAATATTCAGCCCTGTTAATAGAAGAGGGGAATGACAACGAAGAACAAATGAAGAAATTTGTCTTCCCTAGGCAGGTCATATTACTATAATATAAATAACTGCCGCTTTAAGGATGGTGTTGCAGGGAGGTCCAGCGATCGGCCAAGATTTAGATTTTCGTTAAAGAAGAATTTACCAACCCTTCCGAATCTTGTTCACTAACCTCCGGGCACAAAATTAAGAACGAAGCTTCAGAAATGAGTTACCTTAGAAAGATAAAAGGGAATTGCAGAAGAGACTGCATTCGTAACTCAACCATTAGATCAAACCTCGGAAAGGAACCAGCAGAAAAAGTTGTTGAGGAAAACAATTTAAAAGTAATGGAAAACATCAGGTAAGATACGAAGCTAAAGTTAACGGAAGAATATCCAGAGAAAAACCCCGCCATACTAGGGAAGAAGGTTCTAAAAATAGCTGGAATGAAAGAAGAGAAATGATGGAGTGTCGAAAGGTGTGGTCCGTGCTGTACAGAAGGAAACATCACTGCCTGAGCGGTAGGCAGGGATGAGTATCATGAATGCGCCTTATTTGTGACTGATTTTAAATGTTTTACTTTCTCTTGCATAAGTTTTAGTACTTTCCATTTGATTTCGATCCTGTTTTTATTAGCAACGCTACCCTGTTGAGACATCAGAATTAATACAGTTTATTGTTTGTTCTAAACACCGGCACCCTATTACCTCACCCAAACTAATTCTGGCACCTATGAGGGTCAAGCTATCTTCTATTTTTTGTTTGCGTTATCTCCGAAGAATATTGCAAGCCAAGCATAACTTATCTGCAATATCAGCTGAAAAACTTACCTGGCTTAGCTTTTTATGCCAGATCTTGAGGATGTCTAAGGAACATGTGGAATGAGATAGAAATAGAAGAAAAGTGAAAGAGGGAAGACCTTGAAAAGGGTGGAAGAAAGGAGTCAAGAGGCCTGCAAGATGAGGCTCATAAACTGAGAGAAAAAAAGAACTGGTTGAGGAAAGGTTAAATTGGATCAGGCTTTAGGAACTAGCCCATCACACTACGGCTCGTGAAGTAGTGTTGATTAAGAAGAAGAATTATACTCAAAACTATTGTATTTCAAAAATAATTTTTCTATAATGCATTCAATAAAACCAATTAACATATATTAAAAAGTATATATGCCTGCTCTTGTTGCGTTACATTCAGTAGGAAAGAGTCGGGTTCAATTATAATAAGACATGAAAGAGGAGAAAGAACGATTTACAATATTCAGTATACGGGAGGTATCGAGAACTTCTACAGATCCCCTTTCCTGAAGGATTTTCTCATTTAACAAATAAATATTAATTATATGAGTTGTTATTTTTGAAACGGGTATAAGTCCAGTTTTAATGGTTTGATTTTGAGTTGATTTTAAAAAATGGACAAAAGTATATCCATTATATAAAGTTTTTAAGACTACACGCCTTATAAACTTTGTAATAAAATAATAATCATAAAAGTTTTGTATATAATATAATATAAGATTTTTTTCAGGTCTAAATGAACTTAGTCCACTTACAAAAAAAAGATTTTTGCATTGTATAGCCAAAATTCGTTTGTTTTATTATGAAAAGCTGTACTCTATTAGATGTACATTTATAAATGTGAAGAGAAAGAGTCTTTCTTTTTGAAATTACCATTAACTCATTTTTTTAAAGTGGATTTGTAACACTTTCACATATAACGACTTATATACAAAAAATAAATAATAATGCATAGAGCTATTTTCAAAACGTATAGCGTATCTGTTGCACCCTCACTGTCTCAAGTTTCTATGATTTAAAGTTAGAACTAATTGTTTAAGGTACAGAAATAATAACATTCTGTTCAACAGTACTAGCACGTGTACCTATAGACGTCCATTAGTAAAAGTATTAGAATTTCTTATTAATTAAGTTAGCTTTTCAAAATCCCGAAAAAGAATCATGATAAATCCTATCACTGACGTTGAAACTCGACTAATTAGGGCAGAAACAAATCGTCGAATGAATGACCACTTGTCCCAATCCAAAGGTGAATAGAATTAAATTAATTATCTACTTTTTTTAAAACAAATCAAAAGGGTTTTCTTCAAGGCGGGAAGGAAAAAGAGAAAATGTCTTGGAAAAATGCAATAAGAAGGACTCCAATAAAAAGAAGAGGACTAGCTGAGAATGGTGGAAGTCCTAAAACAGTACCTCAAAAGGAAAAACTCGAGAGTCGGAACCGGCCTCAAATGCTGACAACTTTCTAGAGTTTGATTAACCAATTTAAAAGTTTCATGAGGTTTGGTAACAAGAAATTATCACCAAGCGATTGCGTAGAATGAACTCCTCTTTCATCTGGAGGCATTACTATATGAATAATCCTTCAGCAGTTCTCTTCTTAAATAAGATAAATTTCAAGCACAGTAAAAAATAAAGTAACTCTCAACTATAAAAATAAATAATTATGTTTAATTCACAATAGTTTTTCTATTATGATAAATTGTCATTCATGCCAGTTTTTAAAATATTTAAATTAAAGAAGATGGAGAAACAAAATATTTTTGGTGGTTAAAACTCATATATATATATATACATAACTTATATTAGGTATACATTGAGCGGCATAAAGTAGACCAATGAAATAAATAAATAAATTTAAAACAGAATAAAAACTTCGCATTATAAATCGATCAGAGGTTGCAAATGAAGTCTAATGATGATTACGAGTTTCAATGGAAACATCACACCTCTTATAATATAAACTTTATTAAAGGACGTGGATTGTTCTAGCCTCTTTGCGTTACTATAAGTAATAATTATCAATTAGTAAAGCAAGTATTTGAATGCAAAGTCTACGGACTTAGTTAGTTAATGTCATTTTACTAGTCATTGAGCGTTGAACTAGCTTATGTAATAAAAAGTCAAATGCTTTGATTCAATTCCAAATTAAGCGGAATGAATTAAAAATAAATGATAACTGTATAGCTATCTTCTTACTAATATTGGTCTTCCATTGAGTCATTAAATAAAAATAATCTTCCAGAATTAATTTATTTATTTTATATATTAATTTATAGTGACTGAATAAAGCAAGCAACAAGATCGATTTAAACTAAGTTAGTATTTTGAAACAGTGACTTCATATACAAATACAAACTTCGATTACATCTTTTTTTTTTCTTTTTTTTAAATATATTTATTGAAATTTACAACTGTATACAGAATACATCCAGTAAATACTATGATTGAATAAATTGACATGAAAAGACAAGTAGAGAAACTACCCAGTGGAAGTACTCAAATAAAAAGTTCAGCTTAGAAGGTCACGAGGCCATCTTCTGTCGATTACAACTAATAATGGAATTTAATTATTACGATCAGGATAGACTGACGAGAGATGGGTGATTCCATGAGAGAGAATGAAGGAACAAGAGGTAGCCACAGGATATATACCCATATACACATATTTATATGTATATGTGTATACTAAGAAATTGACGATTAATGATTCAAATTATTATTAGCATTGCCGTAAAATATGTATAAACAATAAAACTAAAACTGATGTAGGATGCTTTGTCACATCTGAAGGTCTTGTAGACCTTTCGCATTCTTCCCAAAATTATTCCACCGGAGGGTCTCTGTGTTGAGTCTACCTATTTGTATCCTTTTTTCCTCCCGTCCGCTTTCCTTGAAACTAAAGTGAGGTGCGTTAGTTTCAGTGCCTGATTTAGTTTAATGTAAATAGTTATTGGTGAAGTCTCCATTTATTAGAAAAAGGCTCTCATTACGTGCTTGATAAGTCAGGCGGTGAGCTGTTATCTTTTTATTTTCACTTTGGTTGAAACACCTAAGACTCTTTAAATTCATTTAGCGGTAAGTGGCTCGTTTTATTCGTTTTATATGTGCACCAGAGCAATCGATTGCGAAACTGAATTGAGACTTTTTCAGAGAGGCTAAGAACTTATTTTCTTTGGATCTTTCTGTGGGATTTTTTTTAAAGAGTAGTGTCCTCGCCTATTCTATCAACAGTTTCCAACTTAGGGTGGCTTTTTCTTTATATCAATAATCCTTTTAGTAATTTCAGTTTGATTTCTTATTATTGGGTCACCTCTTATTATTATATATCAAATTCAACTAAATATTATACCAGGAGCCATGTCCCCCATGTATAAAACCATGCCCCCTATGTATAAAACCTCCCAGTCCGCCATGTGTATGACATTAACAGCTATACAATTTTATACAACTATTCATTTAACTGTACTACTGCTATCTCGATGTTATTTTATAAATTGAAGAAGTCTTTATCCCAGGACTTTAATTCTTACTTCAATTCATTGCTTTTTTTTCGCAATAATATGATATATATAGTCCGAATTTTTTGAGAACTCTTGGCCAGGTGTGAGTGTGTTGAGAAAAGCAAGAAGAGAGCGAGCCTAAAATAAACGGGTCTAAGGAAAAGCAGGGGATGCAAATTGAATACAAAACAATCTAAGGAAGGAACAATTCTGGGAATAAAAGTGCGGTGTCTCCGATACGGCCCCCCCCCCCCGCTTCACAAAGGTAAAATAAAATATAATACTTTATACATAAATATAAATACTTTACTTTATAAATAAATATTATAGATAAATATTGAGATCATTTGGTATAATTGCACTCATAGTTATTTAGTTAAGCCACTTAAGGAATATGAAATTAATAAGAATAGAAGAAAAATATTTTTCAACAGTCAAATAAGTATTAATTTACTTTTTTTCTTAATAATTACAGACCGACTTTTCAGTTACTAAACCATTCCTTTCGTCTCAACTTCCATAGATCCTTTCAAAATTTAAGTGTATACCTATTCCTGATTCCAATATACGGAATCAAACCCGTCCACAAACCATTTGCCAGAATATTACCTTATTTCATTATTATATGACAAATCATTTAATCGCCATAAGTGTAAATCTCTTCTAATAAATAATTCCGGTTTAAGTAGTAATGTAATTTTATTAGTAATAGTGTCTTCATATTTAATATTTATTCAGGAATAACACTGCTTTACAAGATATATAAAAGAGACATTCTAATGAACTAACTAGTTGACTTATTGCTATTGACTATCATAACTTATTGACTATGAACTACATCTAACTTAGAGACTACTCTCTTACATAATATATACTATCCATTACACCTCTACTCTCTTCAATTCTATCTCCTACCTTCTACCTTCTAATTTTAGAGCTAGTACATATACATGTTTATATCACTCTCTAAAAGCTGATTGACCTATATGGTTGCGTTGATAAATAAAGCCAGAATTATATGTATGGGGAAAGTGCAGGCAGCAGGATACCAAAGAGAATGCTCAATGAGAAACCATACGGCAAATAAAGCAGAGGACGCCCTCGGAACAGATGGCTGGATGATGTCAAAGAGGACTTGAAACTGCTGGGTTTACAAAACTGGAGGAGGATAGCTCAGGATCGAAAATATTGGTTGGCTGTGGAGAGAGTGGAGGACCGGGTTCTTGGAGGATTGTAGAGCCAAAATAATAATAATGAATAATATATACATGTAATATAAGAGGGGAGGACAAGGAAGTTTATATCGCTGACAACACGGAAGCATAGATGAAACTAACTTGTAACAAAAACTATTTCATTAAACGATTTGCCTAATGTCATTGACCGATAACTGCAGCGCCGGAAGAACTAGATATGCGATATAAAAACACAAAATATGATCAGGAATAATATAATAATAAGTTTTAAGCTAATATTAATTAGATTGGTTTGTATAAAAGATTCAATGTGAGTGAACTGTTGGTTTGGGATCTTTCCTAACACAATACAAGAAGCCAATGAGCTGGGTTAAGGATTGACCATTGCCTGGAAGCAGTTAACAATGAGCTAGGTTGAAGGAGTGCCTAAGACCCCAGCGAGGAGATGCCTTTTGACGAGACGGCCCTTGGAAGGTCTAAACCAAACAGCCCTATCGAGTTAGCTCTATTCCTCCCCCTTCGTGGTCCTATCTTCTTCCCCATCTCCCTTTTCATTCCTATTCCTTCCCCTTGCTATCTCCTGTCTCCCCGCTCTCTGATAACATTCCCTCCTCTACTATTCATCCAGCCATTCATAATTATATTAAATTTGGTCTCTAAAACGTTTTTGTTATCAAGATCCTTCTAATTCATTCCGTTAACTTCTACTAAATAAATACATTTCAAGACTTGCAGCTGCTAAAAGCAATTAGGCCAGCGATGTTATCAGGGCGTAGGTAATGTATGCTGCATTCAGCAATGAGTATGAAGAAGTTAAGTTTATGTAAATAATTCCGCTTGTCAGCTTAGTGTTAGGAGAAGTTAAACTCCCATCACGGGAGGTATATTTTCAAGTCATCGATCTAACCATTCTAATTTTATAGATTACAAAACTCATAAGATCATGAGGTACAGATGAGGTAAAGTGAGCTCACTCAATGGAACTGTATATACCACTAACACCAAGTTGGCAAACCTGCGGATTTAATGTAAAGGTATAGTTATTCAATATATGATAAGTTATTATATATAGTTATTATAACACCCACACTCAATAGAAGCTAACGGTGAGGCGTTTAAGAACGCTTCTATTGACTTCAGTCTGAAAAACGTATGAAGGATTTCTTCATTTTGATAGTGTTGCTGTATTCTTTATTCAACATAAAACCTTAACTTGCCATTACATACTTTTTTAAATAATATAATATAAACCGGTAAAAAAGTGAATGATTGAGCTAGATTTTATGAAATGTTACAAGCTGCAGGAAATTCTAAATAACATATGGAAAATATTGAAATATCATGAGAAGGGTGATAGAACCGGAAGAGATGACCCTCATGGGATTTCCCAGTGACTAGACCTGTAAAAAAGAAGTTAAGAAAAAGGACAGTTTTATCCAAGAGAGAAGGGAGTGAAGATTGAAGACACGAATGTAAGAAGATAAGAAGGGTATTTTATACGTAGCTAACCAAATACAATATATGCGGAGAGATTAATTAATGCAAAGCCTTTTTTTATCTGATATAAAAATATATGCATTTATTAGAACACTCTAAGTCAATCAAAACTTGTACCTTTGGAATATAAACCGATATATTTTGGTTGGTAAATACATATATTACTATTATGTCCTGTACCTCGGTTGTCGCGATCTCAGAGTGGCATCCCATGTTCCTAACATGAAAATGATTCCCCCCTCCCCCCGATTGACCATTTCGATGATTTAACAAATCAATTCCCTTCCTTCTACAGGGGTATTTTTCTATCTCCAGCATTCCTTCACGCGTTCACTGGTACGTTTCTTCTGAGTCTCCGACCATAGTCATCCAACCTTCTCAGGTCTTTCTTCATCCCGAAAATCTTCTGGAGTTCTTCCAGTTCGGAATCCTTCCTTACTTCTCATAATCTATGTTTTCCAGAAATAACCACTTTGTCAATCTATGCTTGTCCATTCTATTCATAAATAAATGAATCTTTATTTTCCCTGAGACTTTCATTCTGGCAAGCCGAAGACAGCATAACAATATTGAATATTGACTGCTACTTCATTAGTAAAACTAACTCTAACCATCGTCTGAATATTAAGCCGATGGCAACTAACCGATAGGGACAACCTCCATAACTGAATACCGCGAGGAGGCATCCCTTCTTCCTAACTAAATATTAGCACTGTCGTCCACGGCTCTACAATTAGCAGAATTCAATTCGGTTTTGTATCAGCAATGAGCGAAACTTTAGCGGCTCGATACAGGATTTCAGATCAAAGTATTTTATTAATTTAGTACACAGATTTTTAGAAATATGAGCAATTATAATAGAATACAAAAACGGAAGATTATGAAATAACTAGGTAAGGTATATTGGTTGAAATAACAGCGCGTTCGACTGAGCTGTAAAGTTTGTAAATGTTCGCAACCCCTGCACAGATATCCCCACTCACTGACACGACAGTTAACCACTTCACAGGGGCTTCATTAGGTCTGTGTGAGTAAGTTCAAAGACCCAGGACAAAAAGTGCAGAAAAAACTGGCTGATTGTTATTCTAACTCCTCTCCTTCCTGATTAAATACATTTCTAGTCAATCTCCAAAGGATGGACCGTATTAAATAAAATATGACAACATGAAGAACCTCTTAATAACCCATTGCGGCAAAAACGTTTTATCAGATTTTTAAATAGAACCAAAAATCACATCATTTGAAAATATGTTCATGAACTATCTATCCCCGACGGAGCTGGGACCCTTTGTTTTCCTCAACTGTTCTCCTCCACATAAACCTATCTTCAACTCTCGTCACCCAACTACTGAAGGCTGTAACATATTGCAGCTGACTGTTAGATCTAGGTCTATCTCTGGATCTCCTTCTTCCACCCGGATGCTCCTCCATCATCATTTAAGGAAGTCTCCCACACTCCACTCTATGAACATGCCCTAGTCAAATGTTGTTGGCCTTTTTTTTTTTTGATGTTGGATAACAATATCCGGTGTCTGATAGAGGTTATTTTTTATCAGTCTTCATCCGCCACGGCTTCACTTCCTATGGCCATAAATTCCTCTGAGGGTTTTCCTCTCGCACATATATAATAGCGTTGCATCAGTAAGGGTCAGCGTCCAGGCCTTGCTTCAATATTTACGAGCCATTAAAATATATAATTATAATCACCGAATTAATATAAACCGGTAATTTTATCTTACACGATCAGAAATTCCTTATTTAATAAAAATAAAGTGGTTTCCTTTGCTTGCTGTATAATTATAATGTTCATTGTTCAACACCGAACACGTAATAAGAACAGGATGTGACTACCTGAATTATAAATTCATGAAAACTTCTGACCAAACTCCTTACCGCATAATATTTTAGTAGTTTTATTAAATTTTCATCAACATAAAAGGGGATATTTATATGCCTATATAAAGCTGAGCACTCCGAGGCTACGTTTTATGGAAGATAAATCTACTATACAATCATTATAAAAAAATCAGGGCTAGGTGGAGAAGAGTATCGGATAATATCGACATCCTTTCCCGGTAGAGGCGTCCCACGGGACTGGAGGAAGAGGGAGGGTAAACAGGGGCTAAAGTGATGGCTGGAGGCTTCAGTCCTCGCTCTCCAGGGACCTCTCTGACAGGAACCACGAACCTGGAAAAGATTTCATCCACAACTGTAGGACCATATTTCGCCGATTTGGACTGCTGGCAGGGATATTCACGGAATTGAGTTGTGTTATTTCTATATATCCCTTTATTTTATGTTAAAGAAAGTTAAGAGACCAGCCGCACGTAACCTCAAATGCACCTACACCGATTTCCTAGAACCCTCGAATCAGCACTCCTTATCCTCTATAAGCCCTCCTCGCTTCCCACATATCATTATAGTTCTGTGGATTGTCATGATAGTTATTAGTCCGTCATTTATCTGTGTAAATGTTTATAATTATTTCATATAGCGTTAAACCTCTATTTTTTCTGAATAAATACATTTTTTTCTCGCGACTGAGATCAGTTACCATAATTGAATATCAAAAATCAGAACAATTATAACTTTACTAAATACAAATTATAATAATATACAAACTAGACGAACAGAGTCATAAGTAGGTAAGTTTAGATCATGCATTAATAGCTTGTGTTTCACCTTTGTATTGGATCTTTCCAAATGAATATTTAGTTTTAATCAATTTCATGAAATCTGTTGATGACCTCTTTTTCTAAATATTTGACCAACGTGTTATTTAATTTTCTAATCCAGAACTGAAAAATTCAGGGCTTTGTGAAAGTCCGAAAATGCATTTTCAACTTCGAAATCATTTGAAAAACATATCGGGCTTAACTTTTTAGTTCAGATAATAATTTTTTTTTGTAAAGAAAAGATATGTCCAAGACCGGGACTCGAACATCCGAACATCCGGGTTCGATTCCCGGCCCTGGAAATATCTTTTCTTTTCAAATTAAAATATGTTGAAAGGTTATTTAGTTTTAATCAAATTCATGAAATCTTTTGATGATCTCCTTTTCTACATATGTTACCAAAGTGTTATTTAATTTTCAAATCCACAACTGAAAAATTCAGGGTTTTGTGAAAGTCCGAAAATGCATTTTCAACTTCGAAATCATTTTCAAAAATTTTAATCTTAAGAAAGTGGTCCCAATCATTTAACTCATTGAAATCTGTAGGAGATAAGTCCGGAGAATAAGATGGGTGTGGGAGCACTTCGTAACCCAGCTCGGTTAGCTTCTTCACTGTCTATCATGAAACATAAGGTCTAGTTTTGTTAGGTAGTACGGTATTTTATTAGACTAGTTTTAATGCAGGTAATTGAAAAGTTTTTGTTGCATTGTCAATATCCCTACAGAACGTGATGGTTTGACCTCTGTGTAGAAACGAGAAATTAATTATGTTATGTCACCTGCTGAAAATTGATCACACCCACGGCGAATGGTCCGTACGTTACACGACCCTTCTCCGAACGCCCTGGTAATGTTTCTTGGAGCATGAGCTACCGAGTGTCCAAGGTTATATCATAAAAACAATTTATACGAAATTCGCGGAATGCATTATTATATTTAATGGTTTATTCCATTGTAATGTTAGTATATATTATAAAAAATAGAGTATTAATAACAGCTCATTAAAATCTTTAAGCTTTGAATTTTAGAAATAATTAAAACAAACATTTCATATAATACGACCCAATATTATTCCATCCTTTAAGAAATCTGATTATACTAAAACTCATATTACCTTTTTTAATAAATTATAATTACACAATAATAATGACAATTATATATTAATGATGTGTGGAGACTGCAACAAAAAAAAATATAATGTTTAATGCGTTGCAATGTTTCCGTTTCCGTCAGGGATCGGTTCTCCTAAATTGTGAATAACATCGAGAAAATTATAAATGCATTAAAATGAGTTTAATTAATAAAATGCTTTAAAATTAATTTGACAGAAATGATTTAGTGGATATGCAATTAGAATCACAGGCATTAAGTTATTGCGTATTACAACCACTTATCAGATAACTGCTAATTTATTTTTCCACTACTTTATTTTACGATATTATAATATGATAATACGATCCGGTACTGAGGATACATCTTCATAAGAAAATCGAAAAAAAAAAAGCAAGGAAGTTTATAAAATTTAAAACAAAGTTGGTATTGTACTAAACCTTAAAGCTTCCTTACGGTTGTACCCATTGTATTGCTACATGTAACTTCCTTTACCTGGAAACTCCTTTTCAATAAAGTAAAAGATCAACCTTTCATTGATCTGGAGGAAAAGCCAGGCGATTTTTGTTTATAACAGTCCAGATAATTCCCAAATCTATTGGGAATGAACTTGTCTGTTCTTACATCGTTATGTATTGAAAACGTAAATATAATAGAACTTTTTAAATGTACATATCGCATCTGTAATGAAATAGCCAAAGGAATCATGTGAGATCAGTTGCTTTTACTAAAATACTATTTCAAGGAAGATACAAATTTTAAAAAAAAAATTCTGAACCACAACAACCCATCAAGGTTCTTGGTTTCAGTGCGTGGAAGAGATAGTGTTTCTAACTGAACGGTTGTGCAGGTACAGGTAGTTTTTCAGTCCAATTAAGGGGAACCACTTTATGGAAGCCGAGTCAGCCAAAGCAGAGTCCCATAGGATTTACCTATGGCTGTCAAGTTGATATTAAAAAATACTAATATGGAACCAACATTAAAATGTTTGGTTGTTTAGGGAAAACAGCTTCGTTACATGGATGATCAATAAAAATAGATACATGATTGAGAGGAAAATTGTTGACTGGAAGACCTTATGTGGGATATAGATAGTCTGCAGTTAAAAAAAGTCTGGGGGTACAGACAGCTTAGTTCCAGCCTTCTGTCAGCCCCGAAGATGGCCTACAACGTAGGTCGAAACGTCGGCACTTATAATAAATAAGTTTGTCTCATTTAGTGTTATATTGACTGCACCCCCGGACTATATATACCCTACACAAAAATAGATTGAATTTTTTTAACAATTCATATTTTATAAATGGAGTATCAAATTTTGTATTTATTTTTCTGGACTGTTACAGGTTTTTTTTTAAGGTTCTTCATGTTCAGTCAATTAATAAATAAAACTATCTTTTAGCGACATTTCGAGAATATATTGTTCTCTAATGTTAGGACATGAATGTGAAAACAATATTCTCCAAACGTCACCAAAAGATACCTATACACATATATACAATGTATATGATTATATATAAACAATGTGTGTTTATACAATAAAGTATGATGATTATGAATTATGGTATTTGTAAGTGTAATAAATAAATCATATTTTAATCTTTTAAACAGATATTTAGCTTGATATTTTCAGAGCTTTACTAATAAAATAATAAATCATGATCAAAAGTAATATAATAATATAACATTTGTAAAAATGAACCGTTCCTATTATTAACAAAAATAGATTTATTTTGCCTTTTCGGACAAGATAAACGTTTTCCCACTCAGCCTACCTACCCCAACTAGCTTCTCCTCAGCACATCACCTCAAGTACCACTCCAGCTAAGCATCTTATAAATTTGAGGTACATACTCCAAACGGTGGCTTGTGGCCACTCACCTTCGGCGAAAACGTCCTCAAATATTATGTTTGTGCGCTTACCTCAAGGAAATAAATAAACATTATTTTCTAGTATCCCGAAAAATTAACTACAGCTTATTACTTAAGTAAATTTAAGAAAGAATCTTAACGAAAATTTATTTAGTCAAATTATTTGTCATAGTTTTAGAAATCAAACCTTCTTTTTGTTAAATTTAATTTTTTTTCTACACACATTTTATAAAAAATCATTAGATCTAATGAAGAAGTATTAAAATTAAGTGTTTTTATTGTTAAAAAATCGACATCGGGACTGGTAATAAAATCTCACATCTTAGCTGGTTTAGTGCTTAGTTATGTTTTCCCCAATAAATAATTCCTCTTTAGCCCTCCTATCTTTTTAATTTGATAATATTAATATCCTGCTTATAATTATTATATAATCTGTTTTTTCGAACCACACGATATAAAACGACAACCATATTCTTTGGAATTGGTCCATATTTTCATAACAATGAACATATTTTCTTTATTATTGCATATATGAATAGGACGTGCATATATTATTAATAAAGAAATGATATTTATATAATTAAATTTAAACACTCAAACCGATTTGTTTCAAACCTCTTTAATTCATGATAATCCTCAAAATAAGTTGGTTCTCAAGACCATACTTTAATATGAATAAAGTCATCCATAATAGCCTTAATATCCCACCCCTTGCTGTAATGGCCCGAACCGGATATCAATCCTTTCATGACAAACATTATTCCTACACACAACCCCTAACCTCCGTGGCTTCTAAATGAAGATGGCCTAATCACCTTTTAAGTTTAATTTGTTATTTTAGTACTACCAGTGGGTAGTTCCTCTACCTGCCTTTATATCATGTCATTATGTACCCATTCATTCTTTTTTACTTGTATTATTATATTACAATTGTAAACTTAAATAAATGGTTTTTTAAATTAAATTAACCAGCTGTACCCATAAAATATTAAAAATTTGCGAAAGGCAATACATTTGTTTTGTTTTTTTTATTGTTATTCTGTAAGGAAATACAAAAAAAGTAAATTGGATCACTTGGAATGTTATAAATTTCATACGAAAGTTGATTCATGAGAACAAAAAGTTCTTACTATGCAATGTGGATTCAACAGAAGTATAAATAAATAAGCACTGTTCACGTTTTAATGAATGAGATGTAAAACCATATTGCGAAACGTTTCTCCTAAGCATGTTGTTCCGTAATTATGTTAAGCTGTTATAAGATGCGGGAACAGACTCCAGAGAAAGATAGTGTCAGTGAAGAAAAGCCTAACAAGAGGGGCGCAGAAGTTCCACCCACCGCTAACACAGGCCGAGGAGGAAGAAGTAAACACCAATTAAATAAGAAAACAAGGTGAAGGAGTAAAGTTGAACAGCCCCCCCCCCTAATTTAGATTGGAATGCATGCTTCGCGGGCCCCCCTTTGTTCTTATCTTGTCTGTCTTTTATCCGATTATCCTTTGGGCTTAATGCCGGTCTACGTTCCGTAATTAATCCATCTCCAGGATCAGAGAGATTATGGAGGCTACAAGGAAGATAGCGATCTGATGTCAAGTAGGCTCAAAATCTAAACGTTGAGTGTTCCTCAGCAATGAAGACTTAAAAAAATATCTTATTGAATGACAATATAATAGCAAACCATTATATTGTATGAATTGATAAACGAAATGAAATTAGTACATTGTGAACACATGACTAAGATAAGAATAACATAACATAAAACATAATCTTTGAATGTAGGAAAGAAATTCGTTGACTGGTAGATACTGTAATAGGGTGTAATTAGTTGGGGGTGCAGTCAAGAAAACACAGAAAATAAGTGAAACTTATTGCATTTTATATGTGCCGACGTTTCGACCTACTGTGTAGGTCATCTTCAGGGCCAATAGGAGTGGCTGCTCGGTGCAGAAGGTAACTGACCAATGTCAGTTACCTTCTGCACCGAGCAGCACATATAAAATACAATAAGTTTCACTTATTTTCTGTGTTTTCTTGACTGCACCCCCAACTAATTACATCCTATTACATAATCTTTGAATATTGAAGACTACTTATAGTAACTTGGTAATCAAATTATGATGAGTCATTATGCTTCAAAGGTAAATAGAGTCAATTAAAAAATAACTGCAGATATTTAAGAAGAAAATATAAACTTTTCTGAAAGAAATATAAGCTAAATGAGGTTTTCCAAGAAAAAAATAAAAACAGAAAACACATCATGTTATGGAAATCTTCCGAATGGACAGTTTCTTGATATTGAAAAAATAAATCTATTTGTCATAAAAAAAATATATTTTTTATTAATAAATAATAAAATTATCTGTTGAAAATTATTATATTTTAAATCTATTTAACTTACTTTCTTTTAAAAAAATATATATAAATATTCGCTAACAGAAGAGAGTAAAGTTAAAAATAAATTTTTAAGAGGATTTTATGAAGAGTTTACAATCCACCGTTTGCCAAACCCATCATTTAGGGCTTATCGATCAATGATTCAATGATAAAGAGTAGGTCCTAATCTCGACCAACGTATATATTTAATAAAAAATTATCAACGGTTTAGGGTGATTGTTTTTTCTTTTTGTTTTTTTTTAGTGAAGAAAATGGTCCGGGTGAAGGTCGAAGAATTATTTCCTTAAACAGTGATAAACTATTTGAAACTGAGATTTAGGCCCACATTCGAGGTCTTCTTCAGGGCTGGATAGAAAAGGTACAAAAATTAAATGAAATAATTTGAATAAAGAAAAACATGATTGTTTTTTGTAATTTAAAATAATACTTTTATTTTATAATTCAAATATTTTCTACTATTGTATCTCTTTCACTCCAATATTTTCATTTTTATATATTATTATTCTCTGTTTCAATTATTTAGTTTTAAATAATTTCTATATGAGGGTCAACTAATATTATTTAAGATGTAATTTAAAAAAAATTATATTGCTCCTTCAAAAGAACAAGGGCATTTGGCATTTTTGAATTAAGCCTTCAGAGTCAATTTTATTGGGTGAAGCTTTTTAATTCAGGAACCACATATCTGATAGTCCATTTCCAACTTTTTTTTAATAAAGTCGTATTTTGAGTTCGATCATGTTTGAACAAGAAGTTTTGTGGGAATAATGACATATGTTAAAATAAAAAAAGTTCAAACTTTTAAAAATTTTCTAATGGTTAATAAAATAAATCCAATACTAACAGTACAATAGGAATGCTTTGCTTTACCAACACCTAATTTTTTAACTCACATTAAAAAAATAGGTTTTTAAAAGGAGCGATATTTTAGTATATTTAACGTTTCCTCATGAATGAATTCCAGTTTTAAGATAATATGGACTATGTATAATTTTAATATGCATATATATGCATATTATTATTGTCAATTATTCCAACTAAGAGAGCGCTAGAACTTGAATCAATCACAGGTTCACTGCTTTTCGTCTTTTCCTTTCTTCATTAATTCACTGTGTTCCAGTCCTGTGGGTTGAATGGTTTCTCCTAAATACTTGAAGTGATATTTTCCCATAGCGCATTTGCAATGTTATATACTGTGGTTTTTCATATATATTCTCTATATTCTCTATCTTCTCTATCTTATCTATCTTATCTATCTTATCTATATTCTTTATATTCTCGATATTCTCAATTTTCTAGATCTTCTGTATAATCTCTATTTTCTCGATCTTCTCTATCTTCTCTATATTCCCTATATTCTCTTTCTTCTCTATATTCTCTATTTTCATTATATTTCTTTATATAAAATATATATATATATATATATATTTATATATAATGCATATTGTTTATGTACATGAAAAATATCAAAACCAACAATATATAGACCACACAGGACTATAAATTGCATGGACAATATCCTTATACGAGGTTCCCTATAAACCAATATCCCTTTGATGTTCTGTACCAGCAACTCATGCAAAGCAAGTTTAGCCTGTGTCGGATAACATATTGATATATAATACATGGAAACCTCAGATGAAAGCCATTTATAAATACATACTTGCACCACAATTAGTAAAGTGCAACCTTTGTAGCGATCGTCATTTATAACTATGTGGATTTCAAATTTCTCTTTCATGAGAATTATACAATATGGAAGAAGAAAATATGGAACACAGCTAATATTAAGGTTAATATTTCATGTATCATTTTATTCATATTTCATATTCCTTTTAGTCCTATTTTTATTTCACTTAGCTTTGTAATTCATTCTTTTATATAACCCCCTAAGCAAATACAAGGTATAAAAAAACATTACATCCAAAATGAATTTAAAGAATGATGAGATACTATGTTATTTACGAATCAATAAGTTATGAATTAAAAAAAAAATGCAAGTATAAAACAAAGTTCGTATTTATGGACAACGGTTCTGCAAGGAGTTGACTTGTCCAAGGTCACACTCAACAGCCAGATTTTTATTTTGGGTACCCCATTTTTATAATATTTTGTAGAGGCTGGGTGGGCCCCAGGAGGGTCCTAAATCCTATATCCATCACCGGCTGCAAAAAGACTAAATAAAAGTCATGGCCTGCAGCGGGATTTGAAATAGGATTTCCGGCTTGGCAACTCAGTGCTCTACCACTAAGCCACTCCGCTCCCATGTGTGTGTATATAAATATGTATATTCTTTTCTCAATATATATAAGTATTGTCGTCTTATTTCCATTTTTTCTTTCTTTTCATCTTTTTTTTTAGTATTGCTATTGAAGGTGATTCCAAATTTTTTTCTTAATTTCTTTGTCATTTATTAATTGATACCGCTGTAAGCGGGTGCCAACTTGCGGGAGCTGAACAAGCGTCAGCATTTAAAACGTAGAATTATTTTAACTTAACCGAATAGGGCTATGAAAATCTACCCAATCTCCGAAATCCTCCTGTTTTACCCCGAACAGACTACTACTTTTTTTCGGAGCTTACACAACTTTATGAATGCGTTCTCTAGCATAGTTTTTATAATCAACGTCAAATCTTTAATTTTTCTAAAAGCAAATCTGGCAATGAAAAGGTAGTGCCAATGTTGGTTCAAAAAGATAGAACATAACTTCATAAATTATATTTCATTTACGGTATATATAGGAGTGGAGTGGCTCAGTGGTAAATTCCTGGTTCAAATCCCGCTGCTGGCATGAATTTTATTTAGTCTGTTAGCAGCCAGAGGTGGATCTAAAGGGATCTACGACCCTCCTCGGGCTCCCCTAGCCTCTATAGAGATGTTGCCCAAAACAAAGGGGGAAATCTGGCGGATGAGCGTGATCTAGGACAAATCACCTCTTTGCACAACCGATGTCCATGAAACAGTACAGTCTTTACCATTTACTGAACCCCAGACCCGTCACGGGTTGGAGTGCTACAGGTTTAACAGGTGCTGCAGGTCAAAGGTGCAGGATGTTGAAATGGATTTCTGGAAGAGGTGTCTCCTGGTCACCAGGCTGGATATACAAAGAAACGAAGAAATTCGACAGAGGAAGGATCTAAATATGAACGAATGAAAGAATCGGGTCACGCCCCCTAAGATGGTACGGCGATTTGAAGAGAATGGCGTTTGAATTTTGGCCAAACCAAGAGCTGGATTGGGTTCCACCAGGGAGGAGAGGATGCGGACGGCCCAGAACCATGTGGATTGAGGGAGTCAAGGAAGAGATGGCCGATAGGGGTCTCCAGGAAGAGGATTGGATGGATAAGAGGTGTGGAGCTCTGGTCTGACAAGTTGAGGCAACCCATGTTTGAACGCCTATAATAATAATAAAATATTTACATCCTGTTTTCAAAAAAATACATTTCTTACGTGATAGAGAAAGTCATACATATAGGTATGTATCTATTCATGGCTTCTAAAAATTGAACGTTCTTGATGTACATTTTTAGCGATTACTAGACTGTCCTTTCTTTGTCTGTTTCTTTCTATTTTTTTTTTTTTTAACATAAAGACGGAAGGGGAATAATATTAGATAAAAAGGTCTTAGGGATAAAGGTATTATCAGTATAATCAATATATTATATTAATGATAAATCATTCAACTACTCCGTACTATTAAAACCCCCTTAAAAGACACTAACGTTTCATATTTCACATTAAAAATGTATTGGTTTTTTATATTCAATTACCCCTACTCCGCAGGAAGACAATATTATTTTCCCAGTGCTCCTTTTTTTTTATTCGGTTATAAGAGCGAGGGTAGGAAATAAGATCTCTGAGGAGCGGGATCAAGTTGCCCGCTAGCATTCCCTTAATTAGATGTGTTCTTCAGAATTCAATTTACCCTTCTGCAGTTTAACGCCGTAACCGCTCCCGGGTTGGGAGCATGCAAATAGCGGGGGATAGGCGCGAAGGTTCCGCGTCGCTGAGGAAATATCAGGTGGGAATTAATAAAATAAAATGGATGGTGGAAATAAAAGTAAGTAGTTGTAACATTATACCAAGCGTGATAATAAAATATGAAGACCTCAGGGGAAAACGAGGAAATTCATTATTTTCCTAAATGTTGAGGAAAGCAAAATTTACCTTGGAATCATTCAATATCAAATATGACGAATAGAAGAATAGACCAATAGAAATCTTTCATAAATAAATAGAGCTAATCAAAGTATACACCTAAATCAGTGGTTGCCTACCTTTTTTATTCCACACTCCCCTTGTTCAAATGAAAGCCTTCCACATCTCCCTTGCACAAAATTTGTATAGGTTTTACGAATAAAAACAAGTATAACATTAAAAACAAAAAATTAAGTTTATTATCGCGAGATACAACATTACAACAATCAATTTAAGATAAAGGAGTACTGGTAAGAGAAAAACAAACCAAAACTAAGTGAAAAATATTTTTATTTGAAAAATAAGATAATAATAATAATATTTAAATAATATAATATAATAATAATATACTAATAATTAATAAAATCAATAACTAAAAAAAAAATCATTAAAAAAACTAAGTGAGCTTTTCTATTATTTTCAACTGGTCTTGCCCCCTACATGACGCCTTAACACCCCCAGGTTAAGAACCACTAGACTAGAGTCTGAATGCTGTATGCTGATCAAAAATTAAACACGTACACTTACTTATTGTAAACCTGTTTGGACGTATGCATTCCAAATTTACAGCATCCCCAAAACTGTTAACAAACAAATACCAACATTGCCTTGTTTTTCCCCAGTATTACTCGGAAAAATTCCGTTTTCTATGAACTGATATTAGTTTTTAGCTGTTTCGGACTGTGTTTACTCTTTTTTTCCTCCCATATTCTCAGAAACCACTTTTACTAATTTTTGGAGAACCAAAAAAAGCTTAAAGCCAAACCTAATGAACTTTTTACAAGATTCAGCAACTCAATACCGACCATCCTCGCCAAACAACTTCCCAGAAATATTCTTTATAGAATAGGTACCGTATGGTAAGCATGTATGCAAAATCCTAGAATATGAATATTTGCAAGTTCATATGATTCTTGAGGGAGTGGGGTAGCCAGTACGTAGTTTGCCGGGTTACGATGCTTCGAGTCCGGTTGTGGTTGATATAACAGTTGTTCTGTAAACATCCGTGTTACAACTCTGTGGAACCTGAAGACACTCTTGGGACTCGCCCAGCCTTATATAGTAAATTATAGACTCAATCAATTCAGGGTAAAACCTGGCGATTCATCGTGGTCCCAGCCAAATCAACTAGCACTGCCTATGGCTAGAGAATAGCACAGTCCCATGTAAAGGAGGTAAATATCTTTCATACATTACAGTAGTACAGGTTTTAATTATAATTATCACAATTAATCGTAATTTATTCTCAAATTTAATTTTAATCATTTTTACATGACCTGGAATCGATCAATGGGCAAGGAGCATGTGAAGAATTTAAAACGTTTTACGAACAGTTCCCAAAAATTAAATATATGTAGTCCGCTATTGACAACACAAAAACAGAGGGGGTTGGCAAAAGTAATGAACCAGTTTTTTTTTGTAGGAGTGTGAATTAAATTTGCCTATGTTAAGTAATACTTTATTCTAAAGCAAAGATTCTAAACTATTTGAGACAAAACGACAAAAAGTTTCCCCCTGAAAAATTATCGGGCCGATAATTTTCAGTGTGCACTAAGGACTGGGTGGTAGACATATTCATATGAAAATTCAAAAGTTATCATATTTTAAATCAACTTCAGAACTTTTTGGCTAAATAAATGTTAACTGTATTTTTCATCTGTTGTCCTATATTGGAAAAAAATAATGAAAAGGCAATAGAATATGCATTGAAAAAAAAATGTTTGAGAATCAATGGTTTTTTGGATTTATCTAACTGGGTTTAACCAAAAGATAAGCAAGCTAAAAGATTGTATTCTCGAAAGTCATAAGAACTACAAAAAACACATTTATTTGTTTGTATTAATAATAATAAATAAATAATTTTATTTGTATGTATTGCGTCGGAAACGATGAACACCAGAGATAATTATAAATTTGCTAATGTTATATTAGAGACTAACCAAGAAAACTATATAGAATTAGAAGTTACCTGTGGTCCAATGGTTATAATAACAACCTTCTATGCCCAAGGTCGCTGGTTGGCAGCCCGGCAGTAGTATTTAGGATTTTTTAATCCCTAAAAGAAATCCTTGGTTTTGCCGTCCTTGAAGTGAAGATTTGAGCCTGTGCGGTGTCAGTTACTCGTTAAAGATCTCTATCCTAATTATACCTGGATAGGCAAAATTTAAGAATCCCACTGTAGCACAGTCCGATTCGCCGTAGCAACATGTTAAATGAATAAGATGACATTTTCAATCGAAAACTTGGAATCTTACACAAGGAATCATATGAGATAAATTATTTAAGCAATCCAGCAGGCCATTGAGGTAAAAACCCTACAGGTGTTGACTGCTGCTACAGCCGCAATCCGATGTAAGGGTCGGCAGCTGGTAAGCACAGGTGTAGGGTTCCTTCATCCTTCTCAACACGTTCCTAGCTGGTTCCTTGTATGATCATTTACAGTTACAATCGTCTCGGATTATTGTTAAGTATCAACCTCGATAACATAACCTGAAAGCTATCAGAGCGAAGAGTTTGAGAGATGTGGTTTAAGGAATAGTTTTATCTAGATTAATAGCAATCTCGTAAAACGTTTATACAATGAAGTTATTGTAACAATAATTAACTATTCTGTAAATGAGATTGTTATAGGATGCTTCGTATAGTCGATATATGGAAGAAAATCTCTCAAATCTTGCTATCTTCGCTGTTTTTTATTCCAGGTTTTCGTTCCTAGATGTTTTCCAGCATTCTAGTTCTAAGCGTTCTCTTCTCCCTTTTTCTTCTCCTTTCTGTAGCGAAGTCGGTATCTGACCCTTCTTATTGGCTAGGTGCCACTATCTAATGCGTTTTCTACAAATAGCTTTAAGATAATTTTGCCCTTTCCTGGATCCTTTGTTTTCGTTACATATACCTGGTCGAATTTCGAAGTAGAATTAAGAACTTCTAACAAGAATTTTTTTCTTTAGTTTTCTCAGTTGTTGTTTTTTTAAGTACCGTCGTTAGTTTCATTGACAGTTTCCTATTTAAGTGTGATTTTTATTCAGACTTTTCGGTTGATATTATCTTTTTTTTCTTTTTTATTCCTGCACCAATACTGTAGGAATTTCCTGTACCGCTCTCAAGACTGTAGGAGTTACCCACTTTATAGAGGCTGGGTGAACCCCAGGTGCCGTCTGATCCTACATGGTTCAGCCATGGATTAGTAGTTAGTAGATTAAATTATTCATCTGCAACAAACCCATTTGAACCCGGAACTTTCAAAACCTCGCGTAGCACACTTTAAGTGAGTTTGAAAAGATTCCATGGAAATTCTATCTTTACTTCCTGGACACGTTAAATGTCCATTGAATTGTATTAAAGTAGAAATTGTTTAGTGCAACAACCACTTTATTCGTTTATTGACATTTTATTACTTCTTGGCTTATATTTTAATTGTTTGTTTAAATATTTGGCTTTTTTTTTCTTAAGTCAGTTATCGAATTCTTTCAAAGTTATTTGTATCTAGTTTTTATAGTTTTTTATAATTAACAGTAAGGATATAATAAATAAACTTAGGAGTAGTCTATGAGAACCCATATTGAAAGTCCTATTTTAACAAGTATAATGCATAATTTGCACTTAAATGTATTAAATTGTTCATTGAAAAGTGTATGTGTGTGAATTTGTGTGTGCGAAACCGAGTCTTTCTAACAAAATTAGGAAAGTTAAAATAACAACATAATTATTAATTATATTATTTTATTAACCTATTGTGAAATTACAGTTTAAACAATAAACAAAGATAACCATTTTGCGTAAATATTTCTCTGTTTGTTTTAACAAGAATTGATTAAAGAAAATCGAAAGTTTAATATAAAAAATAATCAAGAATAAATAGATTCTGATAGATTCCAAATTTAATTATTCACTCCTGAACATTCAGAAAAACATTTTTCCGTGAAGTCTTCAATTATAATGAAAATTCGTTTTCTGACCTAAACAGCATGTTTTAACTTGCTGTTTTTATAAAAAAAGGATTGTAAATTATATAAATCAATCATCACTGGTAAGATCTAAAATTTATTTGTGTTTTGGGGAGTTATAAATATTTGCTAAGCACGACTGAAGGACTTACTATACTGTTATATCCATGCATATCCAAATCACATTGCTAGAAATAAACGTACATGCATAAAATGTGGTATCTAATTAAAATGGAATTTAGCCCTAATTAATAGAATAAACTAACTTAAGAAAATGTTTAGGAAGATTATGATAAATTAATAATGAAAAATATCCCAAATGGAATAATTTTAATATTTTTTTGATAAAAAAAAAACTGTTACACCAAAAAAAAAACTTCTCGTTAAAGCCATAAGTTAGGCCTGTGACTGGGACACAATTCTCAGGGAACGGGTTGAGTAGGTTTATGAAAAATTCAGGTGAAAGAGGGAAGTGTTTTCTCCTAGCAAGCCTCCCTCACAGATCAAACACCGAGAATCTTTTCACGGAACGCGTGAGTCGCATGAATACCCCATGGACCTTCACTGATACCGACAAATTTTACCTTCTTGTTTCCTCAACTCTTCTCTATATTGGACAAATAAAATAATTTATTAATGTAACAATCATATTAATTTATAAAATGACAATTTAGAGCCCCAGGTGTTAAAAAATATATTACACAATAATAACTTACCATGATATAATAAATTAATATATTACTATCAACCCGCCCCGGTTTCACATGGATAGCAGAGCATATTATGCCTACAATGTAGGCCCTACATGTTTTTACTGTCATAGGATCGCATCAGTTTCATTCGTGGATTAGACTTAAATGTATAAATAATTTCTACACTAAATGAAGTATTTTATTATGTGCATATAACAAACATAAAAAAAATACGATACAAATATTTGAATTTATTTTCACGCGCGTTAATTTTGCATGAAATGCTTTAGGTAACTAAAGTATTTAAGTTGATAAGGGTTAATACTGTATCGGTCTAAATATCTTTCCGAATACAAAGCATCCTATGTAACCATTTTTTTAGAAGATATAATAGGTATAGCAAGCTATCCCATTTTGGAAGCCAGTAATTTATAAAAAACATTAATGAAAAAAAAGAACGATAATTTTTCTTATAGTTCTTATTGGTGTTTTCTTACTAACACATTGATATTTTTAAACTTATAAGTTAAATATTTTATTTTAGATTTAACTTTATAAAACCTAAGTCAATTACTCAATATATATATATTTAATGACAACAACAACAACAAAACAACTTTATTTGCAATTTTACATATACAAGCAGTATTTGTGAATACATGTTCCGGACTACCTTTACATGTTTAAAGACAGTGATTTTAATTAATTACAGTTGCCTTTTATAAATAAGTTTCACAATAGCAGGAAAAATGTAGAAAAAACCAGCTTAAGACAAAAAAGAAAAAAAAAATAATAATAATAATAATACTAATATAATAAATAAATAAAAATGATAATAATAAAGTAAACATATATAATAATAATAATTACTTAGAAAATAAATGAATAATTGAAAAGAACTATAAAATAAATATAGATAACTTGATTACAATATCTGCAAATGGTGATTTATTAAGAAAGAAGTATATGTTTTGTTCTTTTGTGCGTGTAGCGTCGTAGCGAATGTTTGTCATAGTTACCGATTTCTCGGATTAATGGGTTTTCGGAAGCTGGAGTTTTTTCAAAGTATGTTTTTGTTTGGTCTGAAACATATTGTTTAATAGTGGGGAGTTCAAGATCTCTAAGCATAGTCGATATTTTCGTGTAGCGTGGATAATTATTGATAATCCTCATGCATAGGTTTTGTACCCTTTCAAACTTTCGATAATTTGTGGCGCAGGTTGAACTCCAGACAGGAGAGGCATAGGTTATCAATGGGCGGATTACTGTTTTGTAAAGGATTAATTTGTTTTTAGGGCTTAGCCTAGATTTTTTATTAAAATAGGGAAACATTTTGTAGATGATTTTTTTCGCTTTTTCGGTTTTCCTGTTGATGTGCTCTGTGAATGTTAAGGACTTATCTACAATTAAACCGAGGTATGTTACGGATTTAGACCAGGGGATGTGTTCGGAATTTAAGATGATGTGCTGGTCTATGTTAGGTCTGCGCTTTGTGAAGATTATGGCGGCCGATTTTATTGGATTGATTTTTAGTTTCCACTTTTGACAGAATTTATGGATTTTTTTGAAAGATTGTTGTAATCGGTTTACTATAGTATCGATTCGGTATGATGCTGTGTACAAAGCGGCGTCGTCTGCGTAAAGCGATGTGGTTACTTTATTATGTTTTGGGAGATCGGATATGAACAGGTTGAATAGGATTGGGGATAGGCATGAGCCTTGAGGAAGTCCAGCGGGTAGGGGAAGTGCTTTGGAGTTAGAATGGTTTATTTTAACATAGAATTGTCTATTAGAAAGGAAGGAATATATGATATGTATTAGGTATGGAGGAAATTCGTGCGATATTAATTTGTAAATAAGACCGTAATGCCAAACTGTGTCGAAAGCTTTTTCGAGATCTAACATGAGCATGCCTGTATGTTTTTTATTGTTGAACCCTTGTGTAATGAAATCGGTAAGACGAGCTAGTTGGTCGACCGTGGAATGGTGTTCTCTAAAACCGAACTGTTCATCTTTGATCAGTTTGTTCTGGTTTACATGCCTAACAATTCGTTTTAGAAGCAAGCGTTCCAGGATTTTGGATAAAATATTTAGCAGGCTAATTGGTCTGTAACTTGTAAAATTAATTGGGTTTTTATTAGGTTTTGGGATGGCGATTGTTTTGGAAATTTTCCAAGCGGCGGGAAAGTAATTAAGCCTTAATATTGAATTGAATATTTTTGTTATGTGGTAGATGGTTTTCCTGCTCAGGTTTTTTATAACCTGTACAGGGATGCCATCGTCTCCTGAGGCTTTCTTTGTTTTTAATTTTTTTATAATCTTTCCTGTTTCTTTGGGTGAAATAGCGGTGAAATTAATTTCGAATGACTTTTTTAAATAGTTTCGGACAGATTTATTTATTTTTCGATTGTGATGGTTAGAGCCAAAATTCGAAGTTGTAGAGTTCGTGTATTGGAAATTACGGGCTAATAAATCGGCTTTGTCTTTGTCCGTGTAGACATAACTATTGTTCTGTTTCAGTGGGGGAATTTTAGTAGCTTTTTTGGTCAGAATTTTATGTATTTTCCACATTTTATTTTCACCAGGTTTACATAATTTTAAAGTTGCTGCCCAGTTATCATTTCTCCATTGATTGATACGGGATCTAACGAAGTTGTTAAAATTATAAAAAACTGTCTTAATTTGAGGGCTTTTGGTACGTTGGTATTTTCTCCTAAGTCTATTTTTAATTTGTATGAGTGCTAGTAGAGGAGACGGTAAATTATAATTACGGTAAGACTGTGAAGAATGTTGAGGGATAGTTTCTGCCATGGCTTGTTTGATTAGTATGTTTAAATTATTAAGGTTGCAGTCAATCTCATGAGAGTTATTAATTATTGGGTTGTAGTTTATTTTAGAATCTATTATTTTTCGAAATTTTTGCCAGTCAGCCTGTTTGAATGCAAATTTACTTGTTTTCGGGTTAGTGGATAAAGATGACCCTAAACAGAAAATCACGGGGTTGTGGTCCGAGTTTAGGCATGATAATGCGATGAGTGGGGATACGTTATGTATATTTTTGGTAAGAGCAAGGTCTATTATGCTTGGTTTGTAACCGCGTTGCTTGGGAATGTGGGTTGGTTCGTAAGGGCTGTGTAATTCTATTTGATTGTTTACTATGTAGTTTAATAATAGTTTACCATTTTTATTGGTGCTGTGGCAGTTCCACTGTAAGCTTTTTGCATTCAGATCACCGTATATTAATATATTTTTATTTAACCGAAATAATTTAGCTATGTCTTTAATATTTAATTTATTTGGAGGTATATAGACCGATATGATTGTCGTTAGTTTATTATTTATTATTGTGTTAATGGCTACTGCTTCGGTAAATTCTAATTTTGGCACCTGTATGAAGTGGTGTTGAGTGTCGGAACGAACTAATAGCATGACGCCCCCTCCCGCCCTGTTACGATCTTTACGATAAATGTCGTATCCCGGAACTGAAAATCTATCCTGCGGAGCCAGCCGGGTTTCACATACTGAAACAAAGTGTGGTTTGTTTTGCTCTAGGAATAATTTAAATTCCACATCGTTACCACGAATTGTTTGTGCGTTCCACATCATTAATTTAATTTTATCCTTATTAACTGTCATATATTCTTGGTTTGCAATTGGTATTAGAAATAAATAAATCGAGATAAAAAAGCAGTGAAGACACTAAAATAAGAGTTTGTTTGATATTTGTATTGATAAAGAGCGGAGACTGTAAGCAGTTTGTTTTGAGTGAGATATAATAAACTAGTGTGGCCTTAGCCTTCGTGATAAGAGGAACGAGACAAGGTGTACTGAGAAAGTATTTATTGTGAAGTTCGGAATTATGCGTTATTGACGAAATGTTGCTGCTGTGCCTGATGTGAATAGCATTAGTGGAGTCCAAGTACGTACGTAATTCTACATCACTAGAGTTTATGAAATGTATATACCTGTAAGTATTATGTATATTTATATCAATTATCATGATCATTAATCTATTAAAGAGATTAATCCCTCTATTAGAATAAATACTTTGGACATACCGTCATCCGCATTTTTTAGTTGAGATAACGTGTTTTTAAATTTAGTAATAATCTTACCTATGTTAAACGAACTAAAAATGTTTTTTATTTCTTTGAAGCAGTCTGAAAATGAAGGTTCACTATTGTTCTGATTTTGATTTCTTGAGAAGGTATTTTGAGGCCATTGTGATTTCGGTGTTGGAAGGGAGGGAAATGCTTGCTCGGTTGGTTTGAAGTTTTTTCGAGGTGCTGCCTTTAGAGTAGGTTTCTTTTTACTTAACTGTAGTTCTAAATTTCTTCTGTATTTGGTGCATTGTGGTGAGTTGGAAAAGTGTGCTTCAGAGCAATTACAGCATTTCGGGGTGAATCCGTCGATTAAAGAATTTGGACAGTTTTTGGATAGGTGCTATTCCGAGCATTTTAAGCATTTAGGTTTTTTGAAGCAATTTCTTGCTACGTGATTGAATTCTTGGCAAATAAAACATTGAGTTATTTCTTTATTTGACCTGTATTTTTCCCATTTTATTACTATGTTACAGCAGTAATTTATTTTATTTATTTTGTTCAGTTGATCCTTATTTTCCAGAATGACTACTGCTACTGGTAATTTTATGGGCCCATGTTCGGATTTTTTTTCCATTTGATATATTTTAAAAATTTCCAACCCTTGGTTCCGTAGGTCGGCTGTGATCTCTTCTGAAGTGGATTCTGGTGGCATTCCTTTTAAGATTACTTTTGGTTTTACTTCATTTTTCGGTGTATAGGAATGAAAACCGAGATTTTTTTCTTTTAATTCATTTTTGATAGTGGAGAAATCTTCACTGTTATAAACATAGAAGGTTGTTTTATTTCCAGAGCATTTCATATGTACCTCATTTATTTTTGTTTTTATTTTATTAATTGTTTCCTTCATGCTATTATATGATCCACTCACAATTATTGGAGGAAATTGATTATTCTTTTTCCGTCTAATGTTGGCGGCTGATAAGTCGGTGATAACTTCTTCGTCGTCTAAATCGGAAAATATATCATAGCTGTTAGAAATGTCTACATTATATTGTAATACATCTCCCCTTTTTCTTTTTGGAGGGTTATTGACTCCTGATGTGCCTGGTGTGGCCGCATCCATATCGGTTTCTGCCCCCCCTAGGGGCATTGTATAGGATTTCGTAGTCCAATTAAAAATAAAAAGTAATCACTTGTTGAGGTGAAAAATAAAGAAAGAAAAATAATAGTCTAAAATAATTAACACTGTAAAAGAAACTTAAATTGTTAACGACACTCTGTACACTGCGGCTGCTACTGAGCGACTGATATATATTTAATTGTTGTTAAACATCATAGAGTTTTGTATTAAATTTATCTTTATAGAGTGAGGGTTATATTTGTTAATTTTGTCATCAAAAATCAAAAATATAAGAATAGGGAGGATATAGATTATAAATAATTAAAATATAGGATCAGATGCTACCATGTTTAAAAATTATTAAATTGGCTAAATCTATATCTGATTACAAAACTAAATAAAAGATTGACCCATTTAAATGAGCAAACACATTAAAAATGAACATAAATTATAAATTGTATTGCAATAAGAAATAATCCCAAAAAGCGAAGCATTGGGTATCCTAAATACTAAAAAAAAAACACCTGTCAACGGTTATCCAATTCAGGCATAATCAGGACGTCTACCATAAGAAAAATCACATCTAGGAAGACAAATTGCAGCACATCTCACACCAACAGCCAAACAGATTCATCAAATAGACACCGCACTTCCACAAACAACTAAGGCTAAGGAAGTTAATACACAAACCTAAGGGTTTGTTCCCTGGGTAGTTTTCCCAGTATTTTAGAGAGTTAAGGATTATAACTACATCTTTATGGTTTTCCAGGAAAACCATAGAAATAAGAAAAATACACAACAAAAATTAACGGAATAAGAGATTTAGTGAAAATTGGTTAAAGCACATTCCTTCTAGTATTAGTTTATTTGCAAACAGTACTTGGTAGTTAAGAGAATTAATTAACTAAAAAAAATACATCTTACACTGAACCAATATCAAAATTTAACTTACTAATTCAGCGTTAGACTTTAGAAATTGAACATAAATTAATTAGCAGGATATTGGAGAGAAATTCAAATAATCTTGCAATGTAAAGATTGTAAGTTTTATGGCTCAAAACTTTATTATTAAAATTCACTTTGTTCAAACTTCCTTCAGTAACAATACCTACTTCGGTTTGTAACAGAACTTGGTTTATTCCAATTATTTATTACACAGCTTCCAGTGATGATTAATTATTTTAAGAAGAGATATCTTCGGACAATGGGTTCCATAAATGTGAACAATGGCGAATCAGTTAATAATACATCGGTATTAATATTGTTAATTTTTTTCTAAAAAATATTTATTTACAATGACTACTGCAAAGACACAATAAACTATTTAAATAGATAGGTAAATTTGCCTGTAAAATATTTTTACACCCAAAAATGAAAGAAATTTTGATTCGGCAAACCATAATTTTTTTCAGTTTTATGGGAGCTCGTCCAATCGGAAAGTTATTGTAAGTAACTTAAATTATTGGAAAGCCGGTAACTTCTCTTTACCATATCTGTTAAAAAGTGTTCTCATATTCGTTTGAAAGAGGAAGTTTCACGATCGATATAAAAAGTATGTGAAAAAATTCTGAAGATCTTCAGAAAAACATAACCGATAAATAATATGTTTCTGACTTATGAGAGGTTTTATGAATCGATTACTACTAATCACAATACCTACTGATATAAATGACATTATCGAATCAGTGCATAAGTACGTCACAGTATTGATAAAGTTATAAATAATGAATATGATAATATATGAATATGAATATAATGAACTAGTTAAAGAAAATCGTTATTTGTATTACCATTATTTTATTATAGCATTTATAATGTTAGAATCTGCACATGATCTTAATGATTTGAGAAATCGACTTATATGTTGTTGTTAATAATAACGTGAATCCCATTGTTTATTATGTAAAAACTTCACTAGATTACTGCATTGTTATTTAGTGAGCAGAGTAACCTAGTTTGTAGTGCGATGTGGGTCCTCGGTTCAAATCAAGCTGTGGTATATCAATTATTTAATCTGTTAGCAGCCATAGATCGACTCCGTGGGATCTAAAGACCGTTCTGAGATCAACAAGTAATATATAGTGCTACTTGATTAGGTTAAAAAATATGGCTGAGCGTGAAATCGGTCAAATCACCTACATGCACAACTGTTGGCTTGTATATCTATGTATACCTCAGCTCTAAAAGATTAAGATGGAGAGAAAGATAGGATAGAGGAAGAGTGAGTAGAGATACGATGGTATAGCTAGACTATAGTTAATACAGTAGCCATTAAGTTAGTTACTATTAGTTAGAGTAGTTACATAGCTGTAATGGTAGTCACTTTCTATATTTATGTTATATCGTTGTATAACGCATTAAATATATATATATGTCTTGCAAGTCGTCTTCTGTTTATCAACTGTAGGATGAAGTACTAGAGAATTTTTTATCTGTTAATATAATAAATAAAACATACAAAAAAGGTGTTTTTAGAAATGGTTTTATATAAATCTCGAAAAACAAGGCTGTGATATATCGAGTCTATCACCCCACCAGCTCATACTTTTCTCGCAATCTGTTGAAATAGGAAGCCCACACATCTGGAGGGGGTCTGAGATCCACTCTCCCTCCCCTGACGTAGATAAACAGATTAGGAGCGTTGACAAATATGGGCGCGTCAGATGGGAAAGATGGCTCCCATTAAACAAGATTCAGGAGATCAGTCTTGAGGAATTTGGTTGTCATTGTGATTACTTAGAGCCCACTATCCCCGCGGTCGCTCAACAATGCCTCCGTCATCAGTTAGCCTCGCTTCCTCTTGAGGGCTCCTTCATCTTTGATTGTCATCGCTCTGTTTTCTGCTTTGATATCGATGTTAGCTTTTTAATAGCTGAAATATAATTAATAAAACGCCGCATGAATTAAATTTAATTAAATTCACGCATATTCATGCTATGGTAATGGAAATCTAGACCAAGACCTAAAACAGAAATCTTAAACATTACGAATTTAATTTTATCATTATCGATTTTTGCATTTGAAATTAATGCCTCTATATTTGATTCTCTTCCATATTTATTATATTGTTTAACATATAATTCAGGATTAATATTTTTTTTTTCTAAAACAAAAGTTGAATACATTTAAAATAGATTAAACATTTTAGAACATCTTTTTTTCGCTATACGAATAGTTATCGTTCAGTAATATAAAAACTTAATTCCAAGAGGAAAAAATATATTCTAAAATCTTTACCACTACAGCACGGGTCTTTGGGTCATTACATGGTATGGACTGTACTGTTTCTATGTAAATGGTTGTGCAAGGAAACCAGTTTTTCCCATGGATATAGAATGTAAAGAAGCTGGGTGAGCCTGAGAGGGCTTATCACAACAATGATTTATCTATGGCAGTTCACAGATTAAATGATTTTTAGCGAATTAAATCGAGGAGCTTCATTACGATAACTTAATGCTCTAGAAACTGATCTATCACACACTCTTAAATCTAACAAAGCAGTCTTTCCAGATAAATAATGTAGTTTTTCTAGTTTCTTCTACGTTTCAATATCATTTTGTTGAATGAAAACAGAATGATATTGAAATTTATTTATGAAATTTATATCATTCTCTAATCACTTTATTTGTCATTAATGCTTAATTCCACTTCAGAAGTTTAAGACAATTTTAAGCTGATTCTGGACCTAAAGGAAATCTCGAATTTTATTTACAGTACAGCTTAAACTATAAACTAATAGTATTCCTAGAGATGAGGTATCTGTTGTAGCTATAAAAAGAAATTAGTAAATATTCCCTCTATAGGTATATTGACATCTCTACATCTTTTTCGGCAGGGGAAAAAATAGGTTTGAAGAGTATACTAAAATATTTAAAACTTTTCGTGATTGATTGAGGTAATAGTAAATACAAAATAAACAGTATTTTTGCACAAGTAAAATATCCCATCAAGTGAAACGCTTGCCGAGAAATAAGGTTTCTGCAAAAAATTTCAAATAGCGAGATCGTCATAGAAATACCTGAACACGAGGCGAGGGTAGGAATCCAGGGATTTCCTGCATTCTTCTTCCAGTAGCTTGTGGCTTCGTCTCATATTACATCCCCGTATCATTTTTGTAAAATAACTAATATCTTAATAATACCATACTGTAATGTAAACAATAATATTTTTTTATTTATTGTTGGTGATTATTTTAAAATACTTTTATTTTGAAGTGAAAAGCGGTGCTCTAAGCATCTGAGTTTGGTAGCTCGTAACCAAGTCAGACAAATCCATTCTCGTCACCGATCCTATATCCCCGCGTTCTCGCAATTTTTCCGATGTATACACGGGAAAGAATGCTCATTGAACATTACTTTAATTAGGATCTAGTTAACTTACGTCAATTTTATAATTTATTTTTTATTCATTGTTCTTTTGATGGTGATTATATTTATTTTGAATAGAAAATATTTGTCTCGCTCGGGATTCGAACCCGGGTCGTATGCATCTCCAGCGCGGTGCTCTAACCATCTGCGCTACCTAGGTTCGAAACCAAGCCAGACAAATCCATTCTCTTCACCGATCCTATTGTCTGGCTTGGTTTCGAACCTAGGTAGCGCAGATGGTTAGAGCACCGCGCTGGAGATGCAGACGACCCGGGTTCGAATCCCGGCCGAGACAAATATTTTCTCTTCAAAATAAAAATATGTAAACAATAATAATTCATACTACTGAAATCGGAGGTTAAAAGATAAATAATTAATCAAGTAGTTACTACAATCGAAAGTACTTAGCCTTGCCACTAAAGCACTACGGTATGGCAGTTAACAAAACTCTGCACACTGACTTAAAAAAACCCAACGGTTTTCAAACACATACGTATTTGGTGCTACTATTTCAAGAAAAATTATACGGACATGCAAGCTCATTAATCGATCACATTGGCCACAACTCTCATGCCTGAGAACCCTAGATAGAGACTAATAAGAACGTGGGTGAGGGATCTGGTATAGAAATTAAATCAAGCCTAAATATAGATTATATCCGGGCTACCAAACGATCTTGGGCATAGTAAGTTGTTATGCTAACTACTACACCTTAGGTCGCCCGCATTATGTACATGACAGGTGTTGATACAAATATAAAGAAAAAAATTAATAATAATTTTATATTTAGCATTTTTTATTAATAAATGACTAAAAATAATATATTCAAAGCTCAAAATTCAATAATACAAACACTCTTTATCTTTTTTATTTATTCTAATATTGCATTTCCTTCATTCAACGCCTTAAACATTGATATTAGAGTTTATACTGATATGTTTATAGTGATTACCCTTTTCCACGTCAATAACGTCGTAAGTCACACCATGCACACAATGGACCAACAAGGTCACAGTGCACCCATGCGTCAAAATAAAAATAAAAAAGTCAGTCGATCGATTCGAAGTAGGAAAATAGGGTCACAATGAAACACATTTTATGTTTCTAGTTAAAACTTTTCCATTTATTTTTAACAAAGCAATTGCAGTGTATTCAACGCTGATGCAGTGTCTAAACACGACAGAGTGCAATAGTGTCCAAATGGCTGTTTATCAGACTGTAATCATTAAAAAAAAAAACGTTTTGCCAGTATTTAGTTTCAACTCAGCGTTGTACCATGAATCAACGCAGTGAATCAACTAAACAGCAAAGGTGAATTCAGCCTTAGGGTTGCGGAAAAAGTGATGAATTAAAGGGACTACATCACAGCGACTAGAAACCATTTCTGGTGTCTGGTATGGATGATTCTGGATTATTTATACAGGACCAGACAATGTCGGAGAGGATAGTGAGATATGTGGCTGGATCTTCTGTTCCACCTTTCATGTTGTATTTGAGTATTTGCCTCATAAATACAAATGATGTACCCAACACTTGATCACGGTCTATTCAATTTTCCACTTCCGAACTCGAGATTCTATTCATATACATAAATAAAATCATAATATAAAGCACGCAGCACTTCACTTAGGAAGCTTTCAAAATAAACACCGGCAATGCATGTTGATATACCAAGTTCATCTATGGTACGCCCGATTTTATCTTTAAAACAAGCCTATGCTGATGATACATGTGTATTATCAGTCAACACCAATGCAGTTATTGCATTCCAAAGCCTCCAAACCCATATCACTGATCTTAAAGAATGGTTTCAAAACTGGAGAATTAAAATAAATTCTCAAAAATCGCATCAAATCACTTTTACCAATGACTTCCTGCCCTTCATTATCCTTTAATAATATCCCACTGGTGCCTGTAGAACAGATCCGATAGTTAGGGTTGCATCTCGACAGACAATTAACCTGGAATCCTCATACTAGACTGAAAAGACAAGCAACCGCTCGACGTTTGAGGCTATTTCAATACTTACTAGACAAACGCTCCCCAATTGGCCCGAATCCTTTCATAACAAACTTCATTCCCACTCAAACCTTCTAGTTTCAAACCTAGCTTCCTCTTCGATTCCTGATAATCATCCGAGGCGTGTGAAAAGAAGATGGCCACGTGACCTTCTTAGTTGAACTAGTGATTTAAGTACTACCTGTGGGTATTTTCTCTACTTGCCATTAAATAATCTCATTGTGTATTACATAGCCTATTTACTTGATGTATTATTGTAATACAGTTGTAAATATCAATAAATAAATAAAAAATAAAAACATAAGCCTAAATTTGAAAGCGGCTGCGGAGAAACCATCGAGGAGACTAAGATCCTTATCGAGCTGCAACGCCATTAAATTTTTATAAAATAACAGTTTCCTGAAATATTACAAGAACTTTTCTATACCACAAAATCGCTATCTGCTATAAAATATTAGATAGACTTTGGGCTGACTGATTTTCAGTGTTTCCATACAGGTTTGTGTAAAACTGTAAAGTATTCTGGACTTAAAACATAAACATTAGGTAAAAAACATAAGCAAATAAACCTTAAAATCCGTAGAGTTCATCTATATATCAACCATTAAATAAAGATGGTTAATATACCGAGAGAAACAATGTCCACAACATGAATCTAATTCTATAATCCCTTCAACTAGATACATTGCACGGAAGAGATATCGGTGATATACCTATGACTAACGCTGGTAATACTAAATACATAAATAATACTATTATACCGTAACTATATCAATAAATACCATTATTAATAAATGCTGTTAACAATTCAACGGACATTGTTGGAAAACTAAGATATTTCAATTTCCAAGTATTCCTTGTCTTTTTTTTCAAAACATAGATTCAGGCTTCAAAATTTAATTTATATAGAGCCAAGGCAGTTGGCTTAAGGATTTTTTAATGGGAGTAATAAATCCTTAGTTGTGCCATCCTTCGGAAGAGATTTAAACTGGCGGTCTCGAGCCTCTACGGTGTCAGGTACTCGTTAAAGATTCCTATCCTAATTATATAGGGCAAAATTTAGGACTCCCACTATATTATCTTCTGTTTAGATATAGGATAAAGTGACGTTAAATAAATTAATACAATGATACTGACTAAATACGGAACAACAACTTGTACACGGAGATCATTCAGTATGTGTCGACAGAACATGTTTAAATAATTCCACAAAGCATCAAAAGGGCCTCTTGTTGTACGCAATCTGCCCTAATGAAACAGCACAATACCACGCTGCATTAATAACTACACAGGTCGATGAATGTCATCTTTCAACCCGGGCATATCCACTGATTTAATCACATTTATCGAAATGGGAAAGCCACATTGAACGGTGAACACCACTTTTTTTAACTTAAAAGGGTTTTAAAAATAACCAAAATATTCCCGGAGGGCATTTGGTACTAAATCATAATTAAGATGTGATGAAATGGCTGAAATTAAGCTATGGTTGGGCGAGTTTTAATCATACCAAAAACAAATGGATTAATTTTGGTTCATTTTAAGGTACGTTAAATTATTTGAAACCTATTTAGAGGTTTTAAAAAATATATAAATTGTAAAAATCCGTAAATCCTTTGATGAAAGATCTCTATTTTAATCAATAGTTTTTAGAGGAGGAGAAATATTGAGCATTTAAAAAAAAAAAAGACTGTGTGCTTAAGTCCGCACCCTATAATTTATCACACGGTATATTTTAAATACAGGATGCACTGAAATATTTTAAATAAACTCTAATGTGTTGCTAATTTCCCTGTCGTTTATTAAATTAATATTTGTAACTTACTTAATAGATTCATATTCAATGTTGCTCAAAGTGATTCAAGCCAAGGCCGGTTTTATGTGAATTTGCAAGGCCCTTTTTATGAAAAAGGATAATTAATTCTTGTGAAAGAATAACACATATCCACTGAAGTTCTGCTACTGCTGCTGTTGAAGAAAAATGCCGACCCTGCCTTAATACTCTAGGAAATCACTTTGAACAAGAAGTAATTTGAAATTTAACGTTTACGTTTAATGAATAAAGTAGTCGGAACAGATAAAATAAGTTATGTTTGTTTACTATTATTTCTAAATAATTCTAAACAATGAAATATTTAGGTTGAAATATCTCCTAAGAAAAGCACTTGGGGATATACCCCCATAGGAAATTTTTTTCTTGTCTTGAAACCTTAGTTCAAATTTTCAGTTTGGCTACTTGACCATAAAACACCCTTTCTACCCGTGTTAACTGTGCATAATATAATGTCATTTATGCACTAATTAAATTAAAAGAATTTTGAAATATTGGCCAATTGACTCAAATTTGTATAACGGTCACTTGGTCCTTTATATTACCTTATTACAAAGAACTGATGGTACGATGGTTTATCATTTTTAGGTAGTCTCAAATAAATAAAATTAAAGAAATGGAAATATCACTGTAAAAGTAAAGCTTGGCAGTCATTTTAAAATTATTTATTCTATTCGTGTGCCAACTTGGGTTCAAAATCCTAGTTTCAAGTATCGATCTATGTATCTTACCTTATATTCGTGTGCCTATCTATATATGATTATGCGCGATAGAAAAATGCACCTTTTCTATATATTATTCTAAGCCCGATATTCTTCATTGGTTGTTTAAATAAAAAATTGCTTATTCTTGTAAGCATCCATGATATGATCTATAGATGTGTGTAAGTTCATAAATCCACAGTGAATAAGTAATAAAAATTGAACAGATTTCTACAGGAACCTGCACAACTTTATAAGTGAGCAGGCTTTCATTAGCCTATTCATGCTTCATGAAATCCTTGAATCTGTGATTAAAAATATAGTTCCAGGAATGAAATATTTTTTATAGAGTACAATAATATATAGAGTAGAATGAAAGCATTGATTGGAACTTATTGATTGTTTGAAAGATGAACAACTTTTCTTGCACATATAACATGGAAATCTTGAAGCGAAGGGTCCTTGGCAACGGAACCTATTGCTTGTTCCCAGTCACGCCCCGTCAACAACTGACGTTTCATTTACATCCATTACTCAAACAGCGCATTGGAGATGAGGAGCACTGCGTCTCTTTGCACCTTCTAGCATTGAACAATGATTTTCTCCTCATATATGATTCTCAATGTTTTCGTAAGTCCATATTCGACATTTTGTTTATTCGTATTAAAAACTTATTGTAAATTCGTTTTAGTTTATTCTCAATTCTTCTAAAACCACGGATGAGGTACCATTGGGTAATGATCTTCATGTATCTAATGGCAATTTTATGTACTTGATAGGATGACTATATGAAGAGGAATAATCTTAATTAAATCATATTCATTATTCATTTATTTATTTATTCATAGGTTTATTCATAGGAAGTTATGAACAGCATAAAGTGGCGTTAAATGAACAAACAACAAACCTAGGTGGGTTTATAAATATTCCAATACCCCAAGGAAGCAAGATAATTTTTATTTGGCTATCTTTTATAAATGAATTTATGATGCATACATTTTATACCAGGTCCTACAGCTTCCTTTATAATTAAGATTGGCAGAAGTGCACTTAATGATTCATAATTTGCAGCTATTTTAGGAGTTATTAGACTCAAGACAAAATTATGAAACCATATTTTCCATAACCGGGTATATGCTCCGCAATACCGCGTTTTTCAATCTCCTAAATTCTGTAGTGGTCTCATCCTTTTTCGGACCGAATATTTTACGCATTATGTTCGAAAACCTGAAGACGTTGTTAACCCTACGGTGCTAGCAATAGTTGGGCATACATTTTTTTTTCATTTTGAAATCCCAGCTCCCCAGAAATTACTGCGTCCTTAAGTTATAACAAATTCTTTTAAATAATGTAATTTTACGGTTCAAATATTTACAGGTTTTAACTAGATACTTTTAAACTCGTTAAACATAACAATTATAAACGTTTTAATGTGAATGAAGAAAATGTGATGGATTCTATTAATTTTTAACATTAAAACGTTAAGTTGGATATTTATATAACAAAAAGCTGTAGAAAACCTGATTATTACGATGAAGTCACAAAATATTTGTTAGAGACAGGGCGGAGGCGTTGATAATTTAACTTCGCTCCGCCTGAGAACCATCGAGACGACAAAGTCCCCCTGTTGCTGAACTCTAAGTCCCGAAGCCTTACAAGGGGCGAAGCCTTCTCATAAAATATTTCACACGGCAAGCACCTAAGGGCGGCTAAGCCCGCCGCTGGATTTGTCTCCTTCCTTGTTATTATCTTGGATACAGAGTTATTGATCTCTCTCGCGATATAAAATGGGTCTGATATACTTCGGTGATATTGAATAAGTGGAATGTTACTTCCAAAAGTAGTAAGTGTCCGATAAATTAAAAGGATAACGAATGGGCTATAACAATCCTAATTGCGTTCATTAAATAACAATGAACACGACATTCTTGAGATGCGTCGCATTTTCAGGATTTATTTCTGAAATTATAGCAATAATCTTGTTAGAGCAATAGAGCAACAAAATTACTTAATTACCTTATTTGCTCGTATAATATTATAATTGTCAATTATTCTTTGTTGGTTATAATAATTATAATTAATAAATAAATGGTGGATTGGGTTAGCTCTGTGTATATTGGGATTATTTAAATTGGGATTATTATAGCTCTGTGTAATTGGGATTGTGTATATGTGGGATTGCTCACTACTGCACAAATGTAACTAACATTTAATTATTGTCTCTTCGTATACATCTTGCTGAGGCCATTCTACATATTATGTCGTTGTGGCTGATATGCAACCATTGATGCGCTTCATTTGCCATAAAACATTTTAAAAATATTTAAAGACAAAATGTTATAATGTGTGGTATGTCAACAAATGATATATCCGATAAAATAAAAGATGAGGTCATTATAATTAAATATTGGACATTTTCTCAGTGTATAATTATAAAATAAAGATAACGGTTCTATAATAAATAATTCTATAATAAAATTTATATAATCACAATGCATTAGGTTCCAGAAAATACAGCATTGGACCTCATGGCAGCAATGAAGCAATACAAAAAATACGATACCAATTGATTTAATTAATTGTTGCCTTAATGCTGAATTTAACGAATAATGTAGTTTGGACAAATTAAGTAAGTTTTATTTATTTACTATGCCTAAACAATTGATAACAATGAAAATCTGTAGGTGCGGATATCTCTTGAACAGAGCAATTGCGGACATATCTCCATAAGCATTTTTTTCTTGTTTTGAGGTCCTCAGTTCAAATTTTCAGTTTGGCTACTTAACTCTGAAACACCCTGTTTCATTTTCTATTTTAAAATAACTATGCTCTTAAAATAAAATTTCCTAATGCCCCGTGAAAAGTTTGTCTTACCAATGAACAAAATGTTTTGCTTATATATGCAATGTTCTAACACATAGCTTTAGTACTCATACATTTTATTTTCAAATTCTGAATATCGTTGAAGAAATAAGAAGTAAACAATAAATGAGACTATTAAATAAAAAAAGGCTGACTAAGTGGAATTTTGACCTCTAGAGGAACCAGAAACAAAAAACTCACTTCGCAGCCTTTTATCGAAAGACCCCTCCCTTCAAGATCCTTAAGTAGGTCCATTTGTCGAGAAGAAGCGACCCTTTAAGGGAGGAGAAAAAAAACAACATTTTTCTAAGGAAATAAATTTTTGATGTTCCTTTAAAATTAAATACAAAGACTTCATGCAAATTGGTAAAACTAAAGAGGTTTTTACCCTAACTGGGATAATTGAAAAAGGACAAAGAGAATGGAGGAAGAGGCAATCTGTAGATTATTCGGCCGAGAAAGAATTCGAAAAAACTGCATTAAAATGTGGATTCTTTTGGAGAGCGGGTTGTTCTCTCATTTTCCGAATGTGGTCCTTCGACAGTTTACTCAGTAAACAATAAAAATAATCATGGAAATATAATGGATTAAACAGACAGATATCTACAATGGGGAGTTGTTTATATTCACTTTGAAATATACGATATAATAAATAAATAACGTTGTAAGATTCATATACAATTTTATGGGACTATAAATTCCTCGTTCGTAATTGAATACTAAACATTTATCACACATGGGTATTTAAATTCGCGTTATAGATTATAGAAACAAGAATATTAATTATAGAAAGATATAATTTTACTATATTTGGTTTTAGCCTGCATTTCTTGTGACTTAAGCTTGCATAATTGAGGTATTTCGACTTCCATACCAAACTTATACTACTGTATGAAAAAGTTTTAGAGTACTGGAAGCACACTAAACCATAAGACAAAAATCAAGTATACTTAATCCAATTTGTGTTTTTTTCCCGAGGTTCGAAGCAATGGAATTTAAAACGAAGATTCAAACCATTCGTTAAAAAACGAAAAATTAAAAAATTAGTGCATAACTAATTTGCATCCAGAAACCCATTAGCAAGTTATTTTATCATAGCTGCTATTGACGTTTTATGATTATAAAAAAATATAATAAAAAATAAATAAATAAAAAAAATTTACCACTAAGACCCATGAAGAGCGCTGGGTTCGGTACATATTAGGGGCTGTCCTGTATATAAGACAGCGATTGTCCAGGGAGGTGATTTGCCCGAAATAGGTTTCCACAAATTAAGTCTGCGGAAACCAAAGAGTCCATCTGTAAATCAATCTGTCCTAAAAATAACAGCACGCTGAATCCTTAGCACAGAAATTCATAGTAGTACTTCCGAAACTATTCCCCACCCCATACAAGAGATCCTTCTGAAAAAAATATAGAAAAAAAAGTTTTTTTTGTGATACAGGTTTCCGTATTTCCAAAGAATACTCATGTACCATTTGTAAAAAGTCCATATATGAAGAATGTTATGAAAATAAACCAACAGCAACTTAAGTACAGAAAAAAAAATCACAAGGAGTTGAAACAGCATTAAAAATTGATAAGACGATTCCCTAATCTTTCTCCACAAATATATTTCTACAAGGTGGCATCATTGAACCCTGGTAAAAGCTTCCATCAGACATTGTTTGTCAAGAAGTGCAAGTCACTTCCTCAACTTCAAAGTGAAATATCAGCCACAAAGCGGCGATTCCTCTTCGGCTCGGCTGTCCGGCGACTCTCTCCGTTTTACAAAAGAACACGATATCTTGTCCACTTTCCTTTCTTCCAGCCTATTCTCTTACTTTCCTTCGCTTATATTAGTTCTTCTCTTTGAGGGAACAATTTGAATTGTTTTTTTTTTATTATTTTGAATAAAAATCGGTTATTTTTAGTTACCATAAAATCAATATCAACCTAATTTTGTACATTATTAGTTAAGACATGTATGAAAATTTAAAAAAAAAAATCCTCCGAGGCGTCTGAAAAGAAGATGGCCTCGTGACCTTCTAAACTGAACTTTTTAATTTGAGTACTACCACTGGGTAGTTTCTCTACTTGTCTTCTCATGTCAATGTATTCACTCATTATATTTACTAGATGTATTTTGTATACAGTTGTAAATTTCAATACATAAAAAAAAAAAAATAATAAAAATAAAAAATTGCCCCTAAAACAAAAACTGGAAAAAACAGAATCCACTGATATTTCGCCGATTATATATAAAATCTATCTTCAGGGCAGAAACTAGCAAAAGGAAAAAGATAAGAATTAAATACATCCCAACCTCAAATAGCACAGGAAGACACCAACTGAAACATAGACAAAACTTAAACATCCCACTACCACCACTGAGCCTCAAATGTACCTACCGAATCATGACATTACGATAATAAAATATATAGTTAATGGAAAATATACATACAAACTTCAAAAAGCAATAAGGAAATAAAGATAAAACAACACAAAATCAATCGACAGGAAACCATATCAAGAAGGAAAGAAAAGAGCAAGAGTCAAAGGAAATTACAAACAACCCAGGTGACACATTCTATAAAATATATTTTTTTATTCCACAAAATATATTTATATAGAAGAGTGAAAACTCCAGATTTATTTATACATTAATAGCACTGTTCTGCTTCAAAATCCTCCCTTCAACAAAAATGTTGTTTTATTATGTTTTGAAGTATGCTGAACACGAATCCAAAGTCAGAAATCTCCATCAGGCACCATTTTTTGTCAAATCTGTGTTTTAGGTCAAAAAATGAGGTGCTTTTAGACATTTTGAAATTTTTTTGATCACTGAAAACTTTAACAAAAAATTAAAAAACCCATTTAAATTTGAAGCTTTTATAATGTATTACAAAATGAAAAAAATGGGAGAGCATAAGTATTAGGCTTCAGGAATTTTGGGCTAACATTCACAAAAGTAGGGACTGTTCCCTACTGGCGGGTTTCCCCTGGTATCTGCCCAAGGCCCTCCTCCTGAATTTTACTGTTCCCCACCCTCTATCTACTGTTCAGCCATCTGGCAGACAGGCTACTCGCCACCAAGTCTTATTTGAACCTCGATACGGGCCAGAACTTTTTTAGTTTCAAATCTAAAAAGCCGCGACAGTGTAAAAACAATCCTGACTGTATCTGTTATATTTGTGGCGAAGTGACGTTCAAGTGTAATCGGAAATCACTGACTCCATTGATAAAAAAGGCATATGAGTTACACTTTTTATGCCAAGTAAGTGATCAGGATAAACCGCGGGCACATAAAATTTGTTGTACTTCATGTAGCCATACTCTCAGCGGTTGGCTGAAAGGGACACTTAAATCAATGCCTTTTGCTGTTCCAATGATTTGGTGAGAGCCAACAAATCATGAAAATAATTGTTATTTCTGTATGACTACCATTAAAGGTTTTACTTTAGCCAAAAGTAAGAAGAAAATAGTATATCCTAACCTTCCATCTGCCATGAGACCTGTTCCGCACGATGAGCCTATGGCCCAGAATTATTCCTTGAGTGATAAGGAAGAGGTTCATTCTGAGAATATTTCACCGGAACCAGCAATAAAATACAATTACCAGTCAGCCAGGAATAAGTACAATCACCAGGAAGCAATGAAGAAAAGCAGTCTTCAAGTGATTCTTGTGATAATGATACCAAGGCAAAACTCATTAACCAGGCCAGGTTGAATGAACTCGTCCGCGATTTAGAGCTCCCAAAACGTTAAGCCCAATAACTTGGTTCCAGGCTAAAACAATGGAATCTTTTGGAACCAGTAGTGAACGTGTCTTCCTTTCGAAAGCGGGAATGAGAGGTGCTCAAATTATTTTCAACGGAAGGCAACCTTGCATTTTGTCAAAGCCCTTTCGATTTACTTACAGAATTGGGTCTTCAAACCAATCCAGATGAATGGAGATTGTTCATAGACAGCTCTAAATTCAGCCTCAAAGCAGTGGTTTTTCACAACAACAACCTACCTCCATCCATTCCTGTTGCCAATTCTACCCATATGAAGGAATCTTATATTTGAAGACTTGAAGCTCGTCCTTGAGAAAATTAAATATAGCCAGTACAAATGGAGGATTTGTACAGGCCTTAAAGTTGTAGCAGTCCTTACATGTCTCCAAAGTGGTTTCACTAAGTTTTGTTACTTTTTATGTGAGTGGGACAGCAGGAAAAACGAAGATCATTACATAGTGAGAAAATGGCGAGAACGCACTGATACAGTTGTTCAAAATAACAAAATTCTACTCCCAGTGATGGGGAATGTTTAAATTGTAATTAGTACTAGTGCATATGGTTATTATTATAGATGAGGGATATGATTATTCTTATAGATGATAGATCGAATTTTATTTGGAAATTATTATTGCATTAGTGGTTTTTAGGGATTCTGAGTATTGATGTAGAATATGGTGTATGATTCTAGTTCATATGTTATTCTTTAGTGCTGCTATTGACGGTGAATCTTATGTTAAATGAAAAGTTTTATTTTTCCTGTTGACTGGGAATTTCGGTTTAAATTATAATTGTTAGTTTGGTAATCCTTTATTAATGAATGAATTTGTAATTGTTATTTTATTAATGCCGTATCAATAATTGTTGAATGTATTTTTATTTCAATATAATACCGCTTTATTTTTGTTAGATAAATGTTTTGGGGTTTATTTCTTCACCCAGTTTCCATAATGTGTCCTTAATTATACCCTATCCTCTCCCAGCCCTTTGCACCCGTAGGTAACAGTTTTATTATCATAAATAATATGTTATTTCAATTATTAGATACAATTAAAAACAAATAAAAAAATTAAATCATAGAATAAATGAATGGATGCAAAACATGCAGATAAATTCTACTGGGGATTCCTTGTACAAAAGAAAAAGGTCATTTTCAAGAACTGATATGATATAAAATCACAATAAAATAATTATAGATATATAAAAATAACATGTTTTTAGATCTCTTATGTATTAACTTTTTATAAGGATGTATTTACTGAAAATATATATTTCTATCAAACATTAGTGAATATTATTTTATATCGTTTTAATTCCTTAGCAATCTAGAAAATTTTGATTATTTCTGTCTCCATCAACACCGTCATCCATCATCATAAAGAGCAGAAGGGTACGCCGTGGAGACATAAAATATTGATAAAGACAAAGACAAATGATCAAATAGCAATCTAAGAGGATGTACATAGCTAGCATACTCCTTTTTATATGGGTTTAATTATTTGAAAAGATTAGTTTTACCTGAATACAGATTTTTCCAATTTTACTTAGATTTAAATTACTGTATATACTTATATGATAAGAAAATTCTAATCTGAGCTTTCAACGAAAATAATAAAAATTATTTCTCTTAATAATGAAAACCAATTTTTGTAAAATTTTATGTTTGTGGATCCGTACGGTAAAGTTATTTTTTGCCAAAAAAACGAATTATTTTTTAAAAATGACATCGCATATTCAAGAGAAAGAATAGTCTATATATTGGAGCAATTATCTCAATAACTTTTTCTTTTTTCTCGACACAAAAATTGAAATATAATTATTAATTTTTTCAAAATTTCTTCACTACCTCTCAGATTTTAAAGTCATTTAGGCCCAACAATAATTATCCAATTATCCTTTTGGTGACAGATCCCTTGAATTCCCAATGGACCACTCTTTTTTCGTTTTTTTTCAAATGACTCGCACGATAAAAATCATCAGTTTGTTGTTACTTAAGTATTTACTAAAAATTTAAGTTTAACTAGGAATCCTTATACTTGACTGAAAAGACAAGAAACTGCTACCCGTTTCGGTTACTCCATCACTTACTAGACAACTACTAATTAATTAATACTAATAAATACGAGATCAATTGACTGATATAGTCCCCAAGGAGTAGAGCTTTGGGGGTTCACAAAGCCGTCTAATTCCTCTCTTATCCGATCCTTACAACTCTAAATCCTTCGTAAAATCCTCAATGCTTCTAACATTGAACAGCGCTGCGTAATACAAGTTAATATACGTAGAGTATATTAACGTAGTAAGTATTTAATTACATAGCTATAGGGAATATTTTGCGTAAGTAGAAAAAGTAATTGGTCTGTTAGTACCTAAATACCGTCTCTGGCCCATGCAGTGGTTACTGATACAGCACGAAAAATTTGCTCTTTGTTTTAACTGGGAAATTTAATAGCTCTCTAGAAGGCCAAGAGGATAAAATTTAGCTGGGAGGGGGGGTTGCTCCATGGAAGGTGGGAGGAGGCTCAAATACTATGGAAGCATTATTTGTTCGAGGGCACTTAAAAAGTCCTTGTCCGCTAGCGTTAATGAGAATTTGATTACAGTAACGCCCACTTGGTCCACTAGACCTAGCGAGTGAATATCTTCTTCCAAAGGACGCCAAAGAGGGCAGGATAGAAATTAACGGTGAACGATGAATTAAGGTCGCGTTCATACTAAAGCGATATATCCTAAGGAATATATTGCCACCATTTATTGGTAGGAAGAAGATTATTCGGCACGACCTGAGCGATAAAAATTGATGACGGCAAATGTTTCACCACTACAGTTACAAAAATGAGCTTAATTGAGTAAAACGGTATAATGGTTAACGGGTTCAGACGTAGAATTCTGTATATGAAAATAGCTCCATTTGCACTCATGAATTTTTACTAGATTAACGAAAGTTCTTCCATTCTTCTCGTCAAATTCATAGTTCGTAATATTGGACGAAACGAATCGCTGAGGCCTACGAGTGGTACACCAAGAGAAGTGCCACCTGCAATATGTGGCCCGAACGCACGGATACGAACCTTTTATATTGTATACCTTTAGATTTCATGGGACCGTCTGAGCGTTTCGCATATCGTCCATAGCTTATTCTTATATAGCCTCTGTGTGAACGCTGCCTAAATGATTTACTATCACAGCTTAAGGTGAATTTAATGAACAGACGAGTAACAATTATAAATAAAAAGTACAATTAATATAATGATCATCCTGACAATATAATAAATCCTTGCCCAACTAGTCCAAAGTAGTTACTTGATTAGTTTTGAAACTTGAAAAATACAATCTGTGAGTTGATTTGTATTACAAAAATTTTTTACACTGTCGATTTGAAAAACAAAAACGTTGAGGGAATTAATTCGGTTATAGTTTAGCAAGAGTTTTAGTAAAATAGAAATAGTTAGAGAAGCAATGAGTCATGAGTAGATACTGGATTTTCCTTTACCTGAATACAAGTGACACTGATAATTTTCTGTATCTGAATACAAGTGATACCGATACTTTTCTGTATCTGAAACTTGTACATGATATTTTTGTAGCTGATACAGTTATCCCAACTCTTACTCCTCTAATACGCTACACAGAAGGCTTTCTTGGAGCATCAGTTTTTGTAATCTTTTTAAGGAAAAATAGTTATTCACCGAAATAGTAACCTGCACAAGGCATCAAATGATTAATACATGTTTTTTATTGGTTAATTATTTTTTGAAAGAAATGGAATTGAACAAAAATAATAGTTGTTAACCCTACCTCAAACTTTTGCTATTTACGTCCCAAGACAAGTAGAATTGGGATTGTAATACAAAATATGGCTATCCGCCGCCGCACACTATACTCTCTAAAACGCTATAGCTGTTGTAATGCTCGTCATATTCCGGTTGTTTTTAAATTTTGTGAAACTAATTATTTTTCTTTAAAACGATGTAATATTTGTTAATATTGAAAGTAAACAATTGGAGAGAAAATTTATCAAATTCTTCGACCATTTTTTTGTTTGCACCCGATTTCAATCATCTATGTCGATTGCTTTTACTTTATAGTACGATAATGTAGAAAAAGGAATTTGCAATTCAAATTATTAAATTCAGAAAAAATTTCGCATCCAACATATAGACTTATAACAATAATAAAAAAAAACTAAATGAAAAATAATTAAACGATTTCTTTATTCATTCTATTTATTTTTTTCAGTACATTATTCTGCGTTAGCTGAGAGATTTATTATTGCTATATTCCAACAACAAGCATTTTGTTAGGTTCACTTTTGTTTATCTTATTTTATAGCTAATTTTTTACCAATTTATATTTGAAAAGTAGATGTGAAAACATATTAAGTTCCTACAGTTATAGGGAGATAATAAAATTTTCAAACTCAAAAATTATAGAACAATTAATTTATTTAAATAAGAGCGAAAAATCTGGCGGTTGAGTGTGACCTAGGATGTCACCTCCTTGCAGAATCGTTGTCCATGAAACAGTACTGTCTCTACCGTCTACTGAACACCAGACTCGTTCACGGGTTGTAGCGCTACAAGGATATATACTATATAAAAATATACTTGGTTAAGCGGTCCTTCGGAGGGAGGCGTAAAATGACGGTCCTTGTTCTGTGTGGTAAAGGGTACTCGTTAAAGATCTCTATCCTAATTATACCAGGATCGGAATAATTCACGAATCCAACAGTAGTTTCGTTCGATTAACCATAGCAGACTAATAAAATAAACAACAATCATTCGAATATTCTACCAACAATTCAAAAATACAATACTTCAGAAAATTTTAAAACTACTAAATGGCTGGACCGGAAAGCGACAATTATATGATTTCGTTATGAAATGAGCGATCACAGATAAAGGAATAGATAGTGATAGCTCACTGAACAAAAGGCTTCCAGATCAAACAAAAAATTTGTATGAGTATGATTTTTTTAATTTCTTTTCTTTTTTTTCTATTTTTTTTTCGAGCTGACGATACCAGATCCAATTTTAGAGTTCGATGAAATGAAGTCGGAGTGATGAAACCCGAGGTGGAAGAGAAATGACGGAAAAACAAAGAGATAGAAGCGATAAGCGAGGGACGTGATGTTTCTTGGCCAGCGGGTTTATTTTCAATTACCACCTGGGCAAACGGAAAACAACAACTCGTCGGTGAAAAATGGAAAGGATTTTCTATTATTTCCTCTTTTCCCGCTCTCCACAGGATATCTGGAGACTATAAGACCAAGGGAGGCGTGGTTTGAGGACAGTGGTATTTGAACCTGCTGGATCTCTAACCCTTATTATTATTATTATGTAATATATTAAAGAATCGGCTAGTGTAACACGTGGAAGGTCTTAAGATCATTAGATGGCAAGTAATGTGCTGAAGCCAACGATTGTGCATGAAGAGATGAAAGAGAAGTTATCATCTATACCAGTGGTTCCCAGCCTTTTTTGTACCACGCTCCCTTTTGTTCGAATGAAAACCATCCACCTTCCCCCCCCCCCATCTAAAATAAAATTCCTAGTACGCCGCCACATGCACAATAAATTGCTTGGGCATATGAAAAAAAAAACAATAAGTATTAAACTGAAGCCATAGGATTTAGTTTTACTGTCACTTGATAAAACATTAAAACTAATAAAGGTAATGAAGTACAGGTAAGTGAAAAATAATTAAAAATAGGTGAGAATTCTTCATTTTCAACTGGCCTCAACCACTGATCTATGCTTAAGTTGAATAGCTCATACCCAGAGGGTCAACGCCGCTCTTAAGGAAATAGCCAACTCGCCTATCTCGAAACCGAAAGTGTACAGCCATATATGTTTATATACACATTTACACAAGACAGTATCCATTGTAACAAGTTAAGATTAAACTCGACCTTTGAAAAAAAATTTTTTACAGCCTTCGATTTAGTAAAATGTCTATTTTTTTCGGAGGGGGGAAATTCCAGAAAACTGGCAAGAAAATAATTAATTTTATTAATTCCAAGTTGTTTCGATAAACAAATAAACGAACAAGTAAATGAGCTAAAACACTCAAAACATGTTCCAAATATAAAATAATGTAATATGCCTAACAGTTAATAATACATGTTCTTGTTAATTTGTTTGTATTAGTTACTTCTTTTTTTTTCTTTCTTTTTTTCGCTTAACTGACATACCATAGCACGTCTATGAAGAATATGTTCAGAAGAGGCCTTTCGAGGCAGAAATGAAAGTTTTTCCCAATATGGACACAATATTGGCCCAACAGTCTAACCAGAATGTGTCAGCATCGAAATAGAATTTAAACTTTTTATGCTTGATTCGAACCGGCACGAGACACTCGAAGTCGTTAAGGTGGCGCCTGAACACTCTCAGGCACCACAGTCTCTTAGATCGGTACCTGCTGAGGTTTCGAATCAACAAATGAAAATTAAAAAATAAATACAATAAGTTAAGGAAATTAAGACCGACCATAATAATCACCCCATCTTTTCATCTTAAATTAAATAAATTATACAACTCTCGAAAAAAATAAATTAAAAAAATTCCAAACGAAGCAGGAGACCTCAATTTAAAATGCTATTATTTAGTAATTATACCTCCACCTCACCCCTTTAGAGTTAATTGGAATTCTCCTCATCCTGTCTAGTTCGTTCTGCTCCTTTGCCACTTCAGCATCGAGTTAATGTTAATTCGATTTAATGTAATAAAATAGAGCGATAAAAAAAAACAGCTTTGTGCAGAACATAAATCGATTTAATTTAATCCTAACATTAAATCTACTTACGTTGAAAGCTTCTGTAAGATCACATGGAAAGGCACTCACCTGAAAAAATAGAAAAAATATTATTATATCGAAGATATTATTATTATTTTAAATTAATTTCAGGCAACCTTCATTGATTGTCATTTTTTTGTTTAAAAACTTTTGGGATTTAACTGACACACTAGAAATTTCATTAGTTTCAGAAAATATCTAATACATTTTTATTTAACAACATCAATTATTGTTACAAAATATATTTTTGAAATCAGTTAATTATGATAAAACAAGCTAGTCAACACGAAATTAGCGATGGTCCATATAAAATATTATATGGAGTTGACTAACAACGGATTGATGAACTATATTCTGTTAAGTTTTTTGTCGTGGTCGATCAGTTAAATCATAATTTTTTTTAAAATAGCAATCCACAAAGCCACTGTCCTGACTTCTTTAAGCATTTACTCTTAAAGCATCGATTTAAAAAATAAAACAAGCAACATATTATTCCACTATTTTGATTTTAAGAATGATATTTCGATACGGAGAATGCATTGAGATAAGACAAGATTATTTCTCTTATAAAATATTAATTATTCTGCTAGCTATAAAACAAACATAAATTTAAAAAAAGAAGCATTATTTTACTAAATGCAAATTACTAAATATCTCAAAACAATACGAAGTAGATGCTCATAATTTAATACGCTGTCTAGGTGGGTACAAGACAAGTACTTTATTGTACTTCTTTTTAACAAGGTCGATTGCTAGAATATTATCAGGATACCTCTCTACTAAGAGGTTAAGTACCTACTGTAGTACAATTGAATGAACAGTTCTAAAGGAGTACCAGCAGTTTATGTAAAAATTAAAACAAACCAATCAGCGATAAGTTTAGATAAAAATCTATAAAGATCTATTAATAAGTTCGTATATTAATTAAAATAATATATTGTCAAGCCTAATGAGGGGATTTGTCAATACATTTTAATTGAAGGAAGAATATATTCCCTACATTCTACTAAAGGTTATTATGAAAATTATATTTAGAACACTATTTTAAATTACAAAGTATCCTAAGATTTGGGACATAAATCAAGGGAGAAAAATGGTTAAAGTCAGAGAAAAGTTCGTATACTTCACATAAAGTTTTGGAACATTATACCAAAAGAAGCAATGAATTGTTATCCTCTGTCCTGTGAAGGACGGATGGAAAAGCACATTTCCTAGCGACGGAAGAGTTGCTTTGAAAATATAACAGTTTTTGTTAGCTTAGAACTTAAATATTCAGAAATTTCAGAAAAATGTTGCATAAATGAATTATTAAATTTCGGTGTGTATCCCGGTCTCGACGTCATCGGATACTCCTCTACCCGCGTCATTCGCCGCTCCTTCTTCCTCAGCATCTGTATAGCGAGTCCTTTTTTCAGTAGAGTCTTCGAGCCCTCTTTTTCTTATCTCTCCAGTCACCTTGAACAGAAGGGAACCATAGTGGTCACCCTCCTACCTGCGTGACATACTTCTCGCAAACCAACATTGCTCATTGTCTAAAACACAATTCCTTTCATGATGTCACTGGTCAATACATAGCAATATATGTACTCACATACTATATAATTGTTATACTGATTATTATTGACATTAAAATAAGCACGAAAAAGAGCGGGAAGGCCCAGTAGCAGAGCGCTGAGTTTCTTATAAAATATGTTTAATTCTTTTATTATTTCTTCATAAGAATTGTGTAAAATATCTTAAGGCATTAGCAAAATAACAATAAGACAAGCATAAAACAATGTCGAAAATCTAAGTGATTTTAATTGAAATTTACAAGGTGTGGGAGCTACTGCTCTTATAGATACATAAGTTTTTATCCCAAGTCACTGAACTTTTTATTTGAGTACTACCACTGGGTAGTTTCTCTACTTGTCTTCTCATGTCAATGTATTCACTCATTATATTTACTAGATGTATTTTGTATACAGTTGTAAATTTCAATAAATAAATTTAAAAAAAAAATCCTAAGTCTATTCCATTGTCCATGCGTATAAAATAAATAAAACATAATTTAGTATAGAAAAAATGAAATCAACACACTTTAAAAGTAAATTACTATTTCTAGCCAATATTCCATTCACCTGACTTTTATCATTAAAAGATCTATTTTAAAAAACAATATGCAATATGGTTCAAGATTTCACTAAGATGTTTAGCAGTCCCAACTAGATTGGAATACTAAATCAAATATATCTCATAAAGAATTGTTTTTATTGGAGCAGATTCAGCTAAGAGTTTTGCTTGCGATTACTGCTACTAAGGTTGGACAACGGAGGATTTTTTTTTCCATGAAGTACTTTCAATAGATCTAGAATCCTGTTGTCCGAAGGTCCACGACATCTGTTCGTCCTTACGAAACTTGATCTTCTTTTCTCGGTTCGATCTCCTCGACATCGCTTCGCTAGTTTTTTCCACAATAGTAACATATCCGGCTTATATAGCTAAAACCCCCACGGCACAAGTTTCGCTTTCAACGCACAATAGCATTTCCAAGAACTATATCCTCTTCTTCCTGTAATCTGAGAAATTCGGAACATAAATATTATATGTTATTATACATGAGTTAAATGGAATTTCATTCCATTTTTTCTTATTCGTGTTTTAAAAAAAATAGGTATGAAAATATTATAAGTGGAATGGAACCAAAAAAAAAATACTAGAGCCCAGTAACATCATTAACAGGGCTAGAGAAGCGGATCGATTAGATATGACAATGGAATTTCCAAGTATATACAACCTAAATATTAAAGGTAAATTGTCATTAATGAGAACTATGATCAATACTTCCACTTATTTATCAATACCAATAACAATGTGAATAATGTTCTTTAAGTTTTTCTATAAGTAACGAAGAAACAAATTTTAATAGTTCAAAGTTATGAAAAATAGGCTCGCCTGAACAAATACAATCATTACAAAAATGTGACATGGTGTTCTTTACCACCGGGATACAAAAATATCGGTATTCTGAACTGTTTATTTTGACGTAAAAAATTATTTCACTATTAATAAAAACATTTTACATTGAAAAGAGAGTAAGAATCTTCCTACTTCAGAGTTCTAATTGAATTGATTTTAATTTTGAACTTTCAGTGAACTAAATAACTGTTAAGATCTGTCAAAAGCTGGAACATAGGGGTACTGGACACCATGTACACAAAAAAAGTAATATTTTATGTAAATTGCCATAAATATATACTATTATCAATACTTCCGATTACTTATTAATGCCAATAGCAACGTGAACAATCTTCTTTATGTTATGGAAAATTGGCCCTCTTAAACAAATACAAAAATGTGACATGTTGTGCTTTACTACCGGGGAACAGAAATATTGTTATACTTATGAAATTCTCTGTCATTATTTGCAAAAATGTTCAGGGATATTGCTAATTTTGTAGTATATAGTTTACATAGCATTTGTATTATTATATATTTAATATCTACATTAATATTTGATGTAGTATAATTTCTAATAAATATAATTTTTTTATAATAAAATAACATTAAGGGTCTAGACAAAGTAAATACAACATAATTAGTGGAATCCCTATTCATTTTTGCCCAGTTTATTTATTCTTCGTAAAAATCTATTTCACTTTTACTAGAAAAAAAATTATTATTCTGAGGAATGTTTATTTCTCAGCACCCATCCAGCCAAACGATTTCATCAACTGTCAGAAATATTTCTGATAGATCCCAAGGAATTGCGGTGAAACGAAGACCGCGCTCATTCAAGAAACTCCCCCTCCCCCCCTTATAGCTCTGCCCAAGTTATAAATGGTTTTAATCTCTTGTTGAAGCTATTAAACCCTTCCTAACTTCTCTGTCATTAATTCTCAGATCCAATTGTAGCTAGGTTTCGAATATCGCTTAAATCGCGGTGATTGCACTTGAAATGCCATCTGAAAATTATACTAACTTTTATTTAGTTTCTTACTATGAAACTTTTTAGAACGCATGCAGTTAAGCAGATATCTATTCGATATGTAGAAACTAATATAAGCGATATATCGTAAGGACTATATTGTGACCATTTATTGCTAAGATGGTTCAATAACAGCAACCGATAAATGCGAGTTAGTGGGTGATTTGACCCTCCAAACGGATCAACGTCAAAATAATGCGGCATGATAAGCTGGCTAAGAATCGGACATACAAAGCTGACTCATCTCCATCTACTTTTAAGGCTGTATTAACTAACCTACCAAAGCTGTATTAATAAAGAACTTAGTGTAAAGCAACTATTTGAATGTAATAAGTATCAATCCGATAGAATAAATTTGGATATTGAAACGTGTTTAACGTTAAAAATAAATAAAATACAGGAGACGCTGATGTATTTAAGACATATAAGGTTAATTCAAGAAACTTAAGAAGAGGCCTCACCAGTCGAAGCTACGTTAAACATAATAACATTAAAAAAATATTGGTAGATATACATTTTTCACTACTTCAGTTAAAAAATGAGCTCAAGTAAGAAGGAAGTTGTAGAGATCTATCGGTTCGGAGATAGGATGAAAAGATAAAAAGATATATATTTATCCCCAGATCAAGAAAAATAAATTACGTCATTATTTTTATGCGGGAATGGAATAGTTCCAGATATACTCGTCAGCTTTATTTATTAATGAAGCTATTTGATGGATTACTTTTTTTATTTCCGTCATATCCATAGGTCGAAATATTGCTTCGTACGAAACTAATCGCTTAGGAGACCGAGACGATTTTTTTTTCCCTAGACCCTTGGGTTTTATTATTTTATTGAAAATAACATAGTAAGGATAGATGAGATCTCTGACCAAGTGAATTTTAAGAGAGGAATGTAAATAGGATTTTCTTGAGATCAATTAGATGGAAGGAGTGGGATCTAGTGATGGGGCTCACTAGTTCTTTCTGTTTGGAGTTAGTAGTTTACTCAGTCCATGTTGAGTGTGTTTGCCAGCGCAGAGGTCGGCCCGTCGGTGTAAGTGTGTTGAATAGTGGGTTCGTGTAGTGTTAGAGCGGCACGAAGTACTTAGGGAGTTATGTCATTTGATATTTTGCACTGTCGTGCAGATATTAACGCTTTTTTTTGTCTTCCGTTAAATTTCATGGTATTGTCTGTCCCTATAGTTTATTATATATCGTTCACGATGGATCAGTTATCCTATAATGCTTTAGTGTAAATGCGGCCTAAAGGTTTACTAGGAATTCGTTACAATTTGAATAATTAAAAAATATAATAACAACTTAGCCATACTTATAGGGTATTTTATTATCATTCTTATAAATGATTGCAAATTATCACTAATAAACTTTATTGATTTTTGAAAAGTGATTTCACCGTAATAAAATAGCATGTTTCAACATGTTTTCATATCATAAAAGAATTACTGAATGTTTTAGATTAATAGATAAATTAGCAATTTATCTAATCAATCAATAAGCAATCTAATAGTTTTAGACTACTAGATAAATTAGCAAACACGGAGAAATACGCATATTGAGTTATAAAATCAAACTTAAAATGGTTGAATTTACATTAGTTAGGTCGATGAACCCGTTTAATAACTTTTTACTTTGCAATGGTACATTTGAAAGGTCTGATATTAAACTTGATCTGGAGACGACTTCTCTCGGTTTTATTAGAGGTATCCGATATTATTCTAGAATCTGAACTTCAGTTTAGTACTTATTTTGTACCCCTAATGAGTCTATTAAAATATGAGAGCTCACTTAGTAATAATTAGAAATACTAAATAATATGAATAAAATTAAATAATGATTTATTTCTTTTACGACCGCCCCAATAAAAATATGAAAGAAACATGTATTATTTATTTTAGGTTTGTTTTGTGGATGAAAAAATATATAGTTTATGATAAAAATGTCTTAACCTTACTTTACTGCATCATTTGGATTATAATCAGTCCTAAAATCAAAATAATTGAATGACATGTAGCTTATTTTAATTATTAAATTGATGCATTCCATTTAAACATTAAACAGAAGTCAGGGACAGTGGTTTTGGGATTTGTCTTTTTTTAAAATATTTTTAATTGAAATAATCAACCACGACAAAAGAATTTAAAAAATAGTTCCTCTAGTCGCTGCCAGGTAATACCGATAAAATATTATTTCACTAAAAACTTCGCTATATGATTGAGAGAAGTCCGTTGAACAGAATTCTAATTCCTTGTATTCATTTATAATTCAGCGAGAATCGATGGCCGAGATCCTCCGAAACAATCACTAATTATTAATCCTTGATGAACCTGCGTCGGAACAAAAAGCACATTAACGGAACACGAGGAAGCCGGAAAAGGAAGGCTAAAAAAATATTATTCAGCGAATAGAACTTTCAGAACTCGCTAATTGTAAAGGCATTAACTTATATTCCGGCCTTCATGAATAATAGATGATGTGCTCCAAGGAATAATTTATTAAATTTTAGCATGCCCATATAAAATATTTTATGAATACAATTCGTTACAGGTCTTAACTAGGGTGAGATATTACAATATTTAAATGTATAAAAATAATAATAATTTATTTCAGAAGTGGAAATTCATATGGGATCCGATTAATTAATTTATGGATGTTAAACTTAATTGGAGACGTGCAAATTATATATTGATGAAGGAATGTTTATACAGAAATCATATCATGTAGTTTATCTCATCGTATCGCTATGAACTGATATTCGAGGATCCCCTAATATAATATTATATTATATAAATATAAAAGTTAGGAGGGCAGAATAACTAAAATAACTTGAAAATGAGGTGAGAATTTTTTTCAAAACATTAAAGACAATCTATTTTATACTTTTTAGGAAAATATTAGTTTATAGCAAAAATTTTCAGTAAATCTTCAGATTCTTAAAAGAAATTGCTTATATAACTTAAAAGCATATCAACAAAAGTGAAATAAAGTGGTGGCCTACGGAGTAGTTGTTACCATAACAAGCTACAATGAACTAGGTTGCCTGTAGGTGACCCTAGATTTTTTTTAAAGGAAGTAAAAATCTATGGTCACGCCGTCTTTCAGAAGGGACGTCACATCTGGGTCCCGAGCAGATATACTATCAGGTATTCGATAACGATCACTATCCTAATTATACTTGGCAAGTAGCATCTTCCAACTAGTCATAGTAGCATAAAGTGGCCTTAAATAAATATACAAAAGCAACTAAGGGGATATGTTAACACTATTAATTTCTAGGTTATTAAAATCTGAATCAGTAACACCTTTGGTCTCTTCAAAGATGCACTAAAAATACTATTAAAACACATTATTATGCATGATCATTTTCATAGCATAACTAGACCGGCTCAGTTTTCCCTCTTGAAGTTGCTACTTACTTGTGCAGCATTTCTCTAACCTTCAACAAAACAAAGGCTTCATATTTCCTTGACTGCAGTCAACATCAAAGTGAATGCGGGGTCTCAGCAAGCAATTTACTAGGACAAATTTATATATGAAAATGATATCAATAATAATATTGGTTCTTGAGAAGTGGGGATTCATAAAGAGCCCGATTAATTAATTTAAAGTGTAAATTAATTACAGATATTTATGAAGGAATGTAGATACAGAAACCAACGCATTTAAAGAATTAATGAATTTTACCCATTGGGTAGCTATGAACTGAGTTTATAGCACCCTCCGTTTCTACATATTCAGCCATTTTTACATTTCCAGCCTATACTTTTTAGGAAGTATATAAGTTTATACCTTAGAAAATCTTTAAATCTTAAAAGAAGACGCGGAATATTAAACGCGAAGGGTGCCTAAAAAGCAAATTCACATAACTTACAATGCTTATTACTTACAATTTATTAAGAGGTAAAAAATGGTCCGGTAAAAAGTTTTTCTGATCTCCACCCAAAACATTTTCTTCCTCATGTATATAAATATATAGTCAACTGATATTGTTCAAGCACAATCTATAAAGCTACATCTATAGGATCATTTTCATAAAAATACTTTAGGCCTATTCTAACTAATCAATCTTCCTGATGGAAAAATATTACAAATTATTTTCGAGATGAAAAAAAAATATTTCTCATAAGTTAAAAATGTGAATCGAAAAAAAAGAAGGAGATAACAAATAATGAACCTAAAACTGGGTCAAACAAATTAAAAATAATTAGTGTCAGAATTTCCGACTTCAAAGGAAATGGGCCTGAGGGCGAACTACCAAAACTTTGTGATAAAGAAATACATACAGTAATATGTCACCGAGAGAGCTATCTCTAAGCATGCGGGCTTAAACTAAGCATAAAGTAAATCTTTGTGATTAAATACCATCATAAGTTTTAATACTAAACAGAGCACAATCCACGATTTCTATTCCGGAGCCTATTCAAATTTATCAAGTTTTTTTTACAACTTTGGCAGATCTCCTCCTACAGTTGAGCTTTGTCAATGGACTTGGATTGATATAAAACGATTCTGTTCTTAAAAAAACTAGAATCTATCGTAACCTTTCTTACACACAGCACGATTGAAAAAAACACAAGACAATAAATAGAAGATAAAATGGGAACAAAATAATGGAGACGGGCACTAAAGACCCCAAGTGTTGAATGCCCATAAGAACCAACTTATGTTGTTTATTTCACTGACATTAAAATATAACCATAACAGGACCATTCAACACAAATATTATAAACAAATACAATATTTTCATTAAATTTAAAATAAAATATTAATTTGGATAACTTCAGGTGCTTTTATTTATTTGTTATTTTTCTCTCAGCTTATTTCTTTTTAAATCTGTATGCTATTTTCTTTGTATTATTATTTATTCATTTTTTTTTCTTCCAGAACATTCATTTTAGTTTATTTTTATTTTCATGTTATTTTGTAAATATTCTATTATTCTTGCTATTAGGTCAGATATATCTTTATTAAATTTTGTTCAGATATGTTATTCTTAAGGGACCGGGTCCCAGAGTAAAATTAGTTTTCTATTCTATAATAAATCATAGGAACTATCAATAGTACTCTTATATCAAACCTTATTTAAGAAGCTCCCATCACAATGCCATTCAATTATAAATTTATATAAAATATTTATAAAAAGCAAACGATAAAACAAAACTTAATTCAAATATTGAATTTAATTAGCTAAGTTATTGCATGGCTAAGCGAGTATCAAACATCTCTATAAACACAAAATTGAGGGGCGTGATAAAACACCATTCATCTTCCTGAATTTATGTATTTTTTTTTATAACTTTTCCAAACCTTCCTAATACCATTTAATTTAATTAAAAAGTAAACGGAAAGTGTCAGCGAAACACGATAAATCGCTTTAACTTATTAAAAACTTTAAATATTTGAAAAAACGAGATAAAAAAAACATTTATTAAAAAAATCAATTCGGAATCTTCAGGCCGTCGTATTAAAATAGGGCCGTAAAATAGTCGTAGCCATCCTGGCATAGAAACTGATTTATATGTAAATTGGTAAATTTATATTTGAGTAAGTAAGTTAGATGGCCTAGAATGGGCTTTGTTGAATGGGGATTAGGGGACGCTACATTGACTTTAACAAAGCCTATTAAAAGGACTTGGCTGGAGAGTGCTAGCATTTAATGCCGCTAATAACGTTTCTTAAAGCGTTGCAATGCCCGGATGGTGAATTATTGGATCTTACGCTATTCAATCGGATTTAATTTACTTTACCCATTTACTATTCTCAATTGTCATACGGATAATATGTCGTTAGTATGATATACTAACTAATACACTTATTTTAAATTGATTTTAGATGTCATAATTATTACAGTCTTCCTTGCTATTTTTTATATATGGTATCGGGGTAGCTAAGTGTTTGAGAGCAGAGTTGCCATCCGTTTTAAAATCTGTCTGTGGTAGATTAATCATAAAATCTGTCTGTGGTAGATTAATCATTTAATCTGTTAACTACCACTGATCTTCAGGACTTCCTGAGGCTCACCCAGCCTCTACTAAGTATGTACCCTAAGCTGCGGGAAATAGTCTTGAGTGTGATCCCGAACAAATCACCTTCCTGCACAACCGTAGAACTGAAGACAAGACCCTTCATCGGTTGGTACAGTATATACTTGTACAACACACAATAATAATTTTACAACAGTATAATGTGGTAATATACAAAATGGTATAGAATTTATTTATGCTTTACAGTTTCGTCGAATGGTTATTTTCACGAACCTGTCTGAATCTTAGCTTTAGTAGCCAGTGCACCAAGCGGTCACATCCCATACGAAATCAATTTGCTAAAGATGATTTCAAGCTGTTCTTCTGACTAGGAAAAAACCTCCACCGACACAATCCATGAAGGATCTTAGTTTGAGCACATGGTCGAATGTCCGTACTGTTTCTAAATCGTCGGCTATGCAGAGAGCTGATTTGTCCTAGGCCACCCTCAACCTACAAGTTTTCCCCTAATCAAGGCAATCCAGGGTATAGAAGCTTCTGGATTTCTCACAAGTACCGCCTCTAGATGTTAATAGATTAAATAATTCATCAGCCACCACAGTATTTTCACCCGGGAACTTTAGCAAAGCAGCTCAGCACAATGCAAACTGAGCCACCACGCTTCCTATTCTAATTAAAATATTTTAAAATTAATATAAGCATTATGAACATACATATTAAAAAAATAAGATCGAAATGATCAAAGTGACACATCAAATGGTTTTTATTACATCGAAAAAACTTCGCTGCTAATTTAAAACTCTCTCTGAGGTCAAACGGTCCTTCTCTACTTGTTAGGCCCTGATAAGAACAACTAGCGAACCAATCGAATCCTTCTCCAATTTCATATAATAAATAACAGATCCCCATATTGATTCTATTCTAAATATGTTCTAAAATATGTATTATTATTAAACATAAAAAGAATGTAAGGTCGGAAAACTACTTAAACAGAAAAAAACTAGGTTCGCCTTGTTAAAAATAGGCGCTTAAGTCAATCTCTTGTCAATACCATAAACTTCATGAAACGTAGCAAATCTCTTGTGTAAATCGCAACGAAGACTGATGTATACATTTTATTACGATATTTTCTTTTAACGTTTCATCAATAAAACATGTCGGCCAATAAGCGATAGATTCTGTGAACATGTTTTATTCATACGAACATCGCTATTACTATAACACAAAGCAGTGAATGCCTATACCATTATCCACCCGATGTAGATCGGCAACATGTAAGGAGCTTGAAAAAACTTATCCTATCCTTCTGAATTATTCATTCCCTTCTATAGACCCTCCCACTATCCATTCTTTCGAAGTAATCGAGGTTTTCGAAAAGTGGTAAAATCTTATACTGACTATTTATTTGTTTTTCGATAAAATATTTTTTTTTAATCAATCAGAACTTTTGTAGTACCACTCAAAAGCCGAGAAGTGACCCAGCACCAAGAAAGGTCTAAAAAGGGTGTAGACGTTGAAATGAGGCAATCATGAGGTATGTTAACTCCAATTAAATATACCATCTTTCTAAAGGTTGTGTCTGCCCCAGGAGAGTTATTTGACAGCTAGATATCCACCAGTTCCGGTAGTATTGGCTGAAGGTAGATAACAGCGCTAGATATAGCACAAGAAAAATATATTGAATATCTTAAGAATAATAACGTTTGTAACAAAATGTAATAGAGCATACAGAGAAAAGGTTGAAAAATGAACGGACCCCCCCCCCCCCAAGATCCGTATTATTGAAATTCTGTAAGAAACCAACTATCCTCTTCACCTTGCTAACATTAATGATAGTAAACCAACTATCCTCTTCACCTTGCTGACATTAATGATAGTAAACCAACTATCCTCTTCACCTTGCTAACATTAATGATAGTAAACCAACTATCCTCTTCACCTTGCTAACATTAATGATAGTAAACCAACTATCCTCTTCAACTTGCTAACATTAATGATAGTAAACCAACTATCCTCTTCACCTTGCTAACATTAATGATAGTAAACCAACTATCCTCTTCACCTTGCTAACATTAATGATAGTAAACCAACTATCCTCTTCAACTTGCTAACATTAATGATAGTAAACCAACTATCCTCTTCACCTTGCTAACATTAATGATAGTAAACCAACTATCCTCTTCACCTTGCTAACATTAATGATAGTAAAGAAAAAATTATAAACAGGCACCTTATTTACATTTAAATGTGCGTTTATGCTATGATTTTTTATTTCAACATGATTAACATGAACAGACTCTTTAAATCGACGAGTGTTGCTTATTCTTACTCGTCTTTAAAACACTCCAAACAACTTCCTACTTCTGCTTTATTTTTTATCTTAATGGGAGCAAGATCTTTCTGTCACACTTTATTTAGTTATATGAAGATACAAGAAATTAATACATCCTAAATATATTTTAACATAGATAAGTACGATATATTTTATATTCGACTTTTACCTACCCGGTATCATACAAATAAAAATTATAGAAATAAAATTCAAAATAAAAAGAAGAGTATATCACAGCATTTCAACTCATGATTATATTGTTGTACAGTTGAATTTATAAATAATTATTTAAATATTTTCTTCGTTTTGATAAAAGTTAAAAAAAAGTAACCCTCCTCTTCACGAAATTCATATCTCTATATCAGACAATACCGAGTTATTTAATTGAAGTTAATTAATAAGAATGTTAATGAGTAACTTGATCAGTGACATGAAAAGTAACACAACACCCATATAATTAACGCCAAACTAATTAGCAACGATATTTCACCAGAAAGATATTGGCGGACCAAACCCGTTTGTTCTGATTGTGTAATTTTTCAAATCATTCCAAATCCCATTGTTATATAGTTATTATATTAATATACTGTCTATTGAAAGTACAAAGAAATATTCAAATCTTTCTTTCAGATTAATTTTCCATTTTATAATTTATAACATAGATTGGTACCAGTTCTTTGGACGGTGATTAAAAAACTTTTCTGTGAAGGAAAGTATTTTTATTTATATTTTCTATCTATCGACTCTCTGTTAACTTTACAACTATATCCATATTCGATTTTTCAAATTGCTCAGATGTTAATTCGATTTGCCACTAATCTGCTATTTAACAATTTTAAATTTCGAACTCTCTTTCATTGATATCTTTATTGAATTGCGTCCGTGGTGTTCTTCTTCAGTCACATTTAATCTATACAACCCAACAAATTTAATCTCAACCCTGGCAGGAGACCACACCTAAGAAAACGACAAATGGAATTTTATGACATAATAACAGACGTACGTCAACAAGGCTCACCAATAAAATTCTTTCTGACATAAGAGGCAAGTCAACCACAAATAAGTGAATCTATTAAACAAGTTAAAATAGATTTAAGTAAAGCGAAATATGATGAAGTGATGTTATTGGCAAAAAGTGTTTGGAAACAAGGTAGAAAAGTGGACAGTACTGTCAGAGAAGGAAGCATTGATGAAACCAGAAAAAAAAAGGATTATTTTGACAGAAAAAGAATAAAGAAAATACGGAATAAACGACGCTAATAGGTGTGTTCCTCCTAGGCCCATTAATATACACCAATATGCACCAAATAATATATATATGTAAAATCCAAGTACTGGATATTTAGTTAGCATTGGTTGAGGTTAGGGAACCTTCATATTTATAATAGATCACCTGGTGCTAATAGCTAACAATAGGTGTAACGTTATTAGTTGGATTACAACCTGTAATTTAATTAATCATTTCAGATTAATAAAATCAGTTATTATCCAACTTATAAATATATATAAATATATATAAACTTATATATATATATATATATATATATATATATATATATATATATATATATATGTGTGTGTGTGTGTGTGTGTGTGTGTGTATAAAATTTATTATATATAGCTATGTATCGTACCGAGCAGTATTATAAAATTAAAGATATATTTGCACAATGAGCATAGGAGCGTTTGCAAGAAATAGGTCGCTCAGGTAGAATGGTTCAAGTCAACGGATACCAAAGAGGGCGAGGGGTCCAAGACTCCACCTTAAAAAAGACACTCTCTGAAAAGATCCCAAGGAAGAAGGAGCGAGGAGACGGAAGAAGGAGGCCGGTGCAGAAGTATCCGGAGTCGGCCAAGCCGAAGACCTACTTATCGACGTAATCTACCCCTGTTTCAAATGATAAATTGTAATTTAAGTTCTGTATGCATTTTAAGGCAATCCTATATATATATATATATATATATATATATATATATATATATATATATATATATATATATATATATATATATATATATATATATATCTGAATCACTATGCGTACTTCTCTGTGTAAATCATTAATCTTATATCAAATTGTATTAATAAAATATATTCATTATTCTTTGGTGCTTACTTAACCCATACGCACCATATATTTATGAGTAATGTATTGATGGTTTAAATAATTAGTAAATTGGTAAACACACAACAGAGCTCTGGAAAAGAATCCAATTAAGACTAAAGTTTGAAATAATAATTTGAGTAATTATCTTAAATGACTACTCTGGCATCACAAAATTAATATTTAAACCATATTTAAGACTATAAGACATAGGAATGTATAAATATATATATTTATAGATGTGTGTGTGTTTTATCCATGAATTTGGTCATCTATGGACCGCACATAACTCAAGACTTCTGGTGTCTCTCTTTCTTCTTCTCTTTCCAGCACTCCTTCATTCTCTCCCCAAGTCCTCGTCTCTGGTTATCAGTCCACACTTTCTTCGGTCGTAGGCTTCTGTTTTTCATAGGTTGCGTTTTCTATCCGTAGCCTGAACCGGTTCTTGACACATATTATTTTTGCTGTAACACCTATTTTGTTTGTATTTTCCTTCTCTACTTCGATCCGTCCTACTGTTTTCTTCAGCTTATTAATATAATTAAAAATCTTGTTTTTTATGTTTGTTTGTATGTTTTTATACAAATCTTCATTTTCCTTTTATTCCATATATTTTCAATGTTTTTCTCAGGCCCTAGATTTTTTGTCAGTATTTTATTTTATCTTTTCCAGTTCTCCCAGCTCAGCTTTCTTCTTAGGTGCAATGCGCTCTGATCTATATGTTGCTTGTGTCATAATTAATATATATATATATCCATGTAACTAAGATGTTTCGTATATACATATTTTTTTAATAATGAATAGTCCTCAATACTATACCTAAGGATTAAGCTGTAAGAGTATAACATTGTGGAAAATCATTCCAAGAGCTCAATCTAGAGAATTTTCCGTTTTTTTCCTTTTGGCCACCAGCCAAAGTTTACTGCACCGCGACTTGAGGGCTCATTTAGCAGATAGAGCTTTCTCCACCTAGTCTAGACTTGGAATGGCCTTCCATGTGATTTTCCAATCTATAGCTCCGCTCTACAATTGAATCACAATAAATTACATTCGTTCGATACACCTACGATTTAATTCAACATATCTTGCCTGGAAAACTAAATGTATAGGTTCCTATAAGTACAATCAGATCGAATACCTCACGTTCGAATCCCGAACGAGAAATAGGGATTCGCAAAAAGCATGTTCATTTTACTCCAGAATAATTATTTCGTTAAAAACGGTACGAAATAAATGGAATCAAAATAGTAAAACTATAATATCAATTAAGGCTAATTTGGGAGAAAGCCATGATACAAGAATAAAAATGATCAATTATTGATTCATGAAAAATGAAGGAATCGGTGATTGATTGTTCATTTAGTTAACTAATCAATATGGTAAGTTGGGAAATCCCAGTTCAAATCCCGTAGCCGACAAGACTTATTATTTAATCTCTTAGCGGCCAGAGATGATATGGGACTCTCATGGGGCTCACTCAGCCTCTATAAAGTAAAATAATGGGGGAAAATCTATTTAGTGATAGTATTAGTGATATAGGATAAATAAACTCCCTGCACAACCGTTATCCATGAAGTTGTACCCAGACCCGTTTACGGGTTTTAGTGGTACAGGTTTTTCATTTATATACTGGTATGCCTAATCGGGTGATGCTACAGTGGGAGCCCTAAATGTTGCCTATCCAGATATTATTACGATAGGGATCTCTTACGAGTACCAGAGAAAGCCAGAGACGCCCCTTCCGAACGACATAACCCCTTGGGTTCCTTGCTCCAGTAAAAATCCGGCCACCTGCCGGGTTGGGAACCCGCGATATTGAGCATTGTAGGTTGTTATGCTAACCAAAACGCTACAGTTGTCCCTTACAAAATACTTCTATGGTATAGGCCAAAGATAAACTAAGCTCAACTTAGTTTTAACTCATGTTAAGATCTTAAGTTCAGGAGTTAACTAGTAAAGTATAGTTAAACAAGGTATAGATAAATTCCTTTTTTTTTTATTCTTCCTGATTGAGAAAAATGTAATACTTGACGTCAAAACATTTAGAAAATAATTATAAAAAATGTGAATGTATTTAGTTTCCCTACTTGTCTATATTGCCACACCATTATGTATCAGCATATCTACTTGCTGTATTGTAACAATACAGTAGTAAATTTTAATAAATATATTTGTTTTCCATAAATAAATCTTTAAAATATAGTACATCAAGCTTCTTGTTTGGTAAAACTCTTTTGACTGCCATTCTTCCCAGGTTTCGGGTTGGCCTAATGTTTTTGATGATTCATAATTTAGTATATTAAAATTTATACTACATTTCGATTATTGTATACATATTATAAATTTATGCTATTTCGCAAATCTCAATTATTCATAGTAGAGTATATTTAACTCCATTATAAAAATGGTTTACTGTTAAATTAATCGCTCGGTAACCACTTTAATACTGGTTAATAGTAGACTAAATGAAGGAAGCTAATGGGATTCCAAGGCGGTATGAATAACCAAAAACCCCATCAGGTTAGATAATCTAGTGCTAGCCTTCCCAAAATATCTCCAGAATTGCCTGTATTATCCAAATTAATGGGAGCATTATGCTTCCTAGGCTCAGCCCATCTATTTGGGCCTCTTCTTACCTCAATTCTTCTCCTGGGGATGTGTCTTATTTCTTATCAAGGATTAAACTCCAAATGAAGATTAAACGACTCGCCACTTTCCCCTCCCGAGTTGAAGAGAAGAAAATACAACAGTTCGGGCTATTTATAGGGGGAGATAATAATATTGATATTGATGAGAAATTGATATAAAACTAAATTTAATTTTAAAGTTTATGGGGGAAAAATGGTGCAGGTGGAGGGAGGTCACAGAAAGAATTTCTTAAACAGGGTTGAACTTTTTATTTGAAACGTTTCCTCCAAGGTCTTCTTTAGTGCTGTATAGAAAAGATACAAACAATTTAAAATGATATATAATAAAGGTAAATGATATAAAAATTAAATGATATATTCCCATAAACTATAATGACGCTATGAGTTATTATATTATAGTCATCATTATGGTCATTACTCATATCCCATTGTTTTAGTTCACGCATTTTAAATAATACCTTTATATTATGTATTATTTTAAATTATCCCTACTTTTGGATATAATTTACTCCAATAGCAAAATTTATATATTTTTATTCTTAATGTCGGTCGAAACTTTGGTTCAAAAAAATACTTCAACCCTTTTTAACAATTTCTTTCTCAGACCTATACCCGGACCATTTCTTCCCTGTTTAGTAATGATTGTTTTTTTGCTTAAAAATTTAAATAAAATCCCTGTTTTATTAATAGAAGAAGTAATTAACGACCAAAAAGTAAGGAAATATCAATAGTAGATTTTTGTATAAGTAATAATAATTTTTTTTCAGTATGGCTGATTTTACAAGTTTTTACTATAATCTTTAATTTACCGTACGTCTTTTTAAAATAATATTTATGTTCCTCCCCTTCCTCCTCTTTTATCTTTTTTCATCACGGCTATTGATCATTTATTTATTCATATATTTATCATTAAAAATGTATTTTCTATTATTCAAAAAAGATCAAACCCCCATATCATGTGAATACAGAAAAAAAAAAAAAAAATATCACTTTTAGTTATCAGTACTGCTTCTACGCCAATGGTTTTTTGGGTACAAGATTTGCCCTCAGATTTTTCGCTCATTTAAAGGCGCACACTTCAAAGAGCGTGAGTAAAAGTGAGTATCCTTAACAGGAATGAAAACTGGAGATTCAGAGTCATCTAAACCTCATCCTTGCACAAGCGTTGCTTAGATGCAGACTACTAAACCTAGTGTCTACTGTTATTTACCTACTAATATCTAGTGTGAAAGTTGTTTTTCCCCCATTTTGTATATAATATAAATATATAGAATTAATTTAAATTACATTACATAGTATCGATTAAATAGTTCTATATGTCTAAGCCTCCAACCCTGATTCCTTTGACGGATAAAGCCAGTCTCCTAGACGCTGAAACTCCTGTGATAGGGCAAGAAGATTCACATTCCTGAGATCTTTCAGGTTCTGCGGTCTGTCCTTGCAGGGTAACATTCCGATCGCAATTTAAGCGGTTAGTCTTAGTTTGAGCCAATCATAGTAAACTATTTGGCTGACTTTAGCTAGAACAAACACACAGCAACGTAATTTGAGTAAAAGGTCGATTCAAGTAACTTGAAATTCAGATGAAAGTGGAAGTATATGAATAAAAATATATGAAGATATCTTACGTGCAAAACCCAATTTAATATTCTTATAAAATTCGCCTATTTGTGGATTGACTATTGCTATTTGTACTAATCTAATACAATAATTGTAGAATGTAGAATAGTCAATTTATATTTATTTTAATTGTTTAAATGTTTAAAAAAATGTAAGAAGGTAGGTACTCTAGGTGTTACTTTAATAATATTTACATTTATTAATGCAAAACTCCTCAGATAAATAATTATCTCTTAAAAACCAAAACTGAATATTTTAATAAGTTTCAACCACATAAAATTCTAATATATACCTCTAATAATTTGAAATGTCTTTTATACTTGTAAATATATAATAATAATATTAATATGATTTTAAATTCTGGCGGAATGTATAATCATTATGCAGAGTATACCATCCACACACACACACACACACACACATATATTTAAGAAAGTAGAGCTAGTCCAGAGTAATGCCTTGAATAGCGATCTTAAAACAAAAAGCATTTTAATAAAAATCAAGTTATCCATACATAAAAGAATACTTTCTGAAAAGTAATTAGATAAGCGGGAGTTCGAGTTAGTAAGTGACACGGTGAAGATCGCCTCTGTAAATATCAAATTATTATATGCAGTGATCTGGACTTTTGAAGGTTGAGTTTGTACACTTTTATAGTTTTCGCATTAATGAAGACACTCACAAAGTTTCAATAGAATATTCCAGGAACTAAGCCTTTAATTAAGGTAAGATAAATTAAACTATTTGGTGCATAGAACAAGGGACAGTCAAGGGAAGAGGAAGCTCCGCCCATTGTTTATCACGGCAAATCCTTAGCCCTAATAATTAACAACACAACATATAAATATTAAACATAAATATTACCATTATTTACTTCATAGCTCCCACTGATTTAAAAGTAAGAAAGGGTTAGCTATTTAAATTTTAATAAAATAGAAATGGAAGAAAAATAGAAATATGGAATTGGAAGTGCTGTCATTCGAAACATACACTCATCCGATCTCTAGGATATTATTAAATATAAATAAAATCCATAAAACAACTTTTAAACTAATACAAGTTTATGCTCCTACTACTGATGCTGAAGATAGTGAGGTTGAAGAATTTTATTTAAACCTATCAATATCTATAAATGAGCGAAAGTATAATCAAGTAGTATTAATCGGAGATTTTTATGCAAAAATTGGTAGTAAAGTTAAATCGAAATGCATAGACAAATTCAGAATAAGGGAAATAAATAATTGAGGTGAAAGGCTTATTGTTGAACCAAATGTTTATTATACCATGAACAGCTTCTTTGAAAAAAATCCCCGAAACAAATGGACATGGCAGAGTCCAGATAAAAAGAAAAAAAAATGATATAGATCTTATAGACATATTAGAGTGAACAATTTGGAAGTTTTAAGTCACCCTGACATAGGCAGTGGTCACAGACCAGTAGGGTCAATATTGAATACCAGGTTCACCACATCAAAAATTAAAAAAAAACAAATAGGAAATCCGACAAAATTAAACCAGAAAACTTAATAAAATGGAAATTTGAGGACCACTTAAAATCAATTATGCCAATATCAAATCATGAAATGACACCTTCAATCCAAATTAAAGATATAAAAATCTTTAAAAAAGAAAAAAATTTAAATCGTTAAAATTACATAATCAAATCGTTTAAAGTACAGGAACAGTTTAAAGAAGAGAATTCTATGATGAATAGAAATTGCCGAAACCTCCCAAGAAAGATAAAAAATCTTCTAGGCAAAAGAAGAAATTTGAAAAAAAAAGGAACAAGATACAAGGCAAATTAACAAATTAATTAGGAAAGAAATTTAGAACTGGTTAAGAGAAGAGAAGGTAGAAAACATCGAGGGAGCTGTAAAGGTAGGAGGAAAATTAAAAGAAGGAGGAATTGCTAAAACAAAAATTACTCTTATTTTAAATCAAAAAGGACAAGAATTAAATGATAACTTAGAGATAATTAATAGAATAAAAGAATATTATGAAAAACTATATTATGTAAAAAGTCCATTTAAGGAAGTGGGCCTGGGCCGGACATGTCATAAGAAGGAATGCTGTAACATGGACCAGGTAGCTTATGGATTGGTATCCAAGAGACCAAGCAAGGAAGAGAGGACGTCCACCGACAGACTGGGACAAGGAGATGATGAAGAGCTGCGGAGGGGCAGCCTGGAAGAGAGTATCATTGGAAAGGAAAGAGTGGAAACGGATGGCAGAGTTACATTATTTAGCTTGGTTGCCAGAGTGATAGGAAGAAACAATCGAACTTAAAACCTCAACTAAAGGTTGATTTTGTTCATATGTAAATAGGTATAGAAAAAAAAGAAAATTTTTGTATATGTTTATTATATTTTATGAAAAAATAAAGGTTATTATTATTACAATTGTATAAGCAATAAAATATGCATAAAGAATTAATCAACATCACATATGAAAAATCATATTCATATTACGAAATTTTGATTTTTAAAAATAATTAGATTTTTGAAATGTTTTTACATATTCAACTAAAATGAACTAAAGTATATTGCGATGAATCGGTCAACTGAAAATGCTAGAAGAAGATATTTTAAATGTAATATAAATTATACATACATAATACACATTTAATTTAAGATTATTTAGCTTATTTTCATCGCATCATATAAATAAGGAGAAAAGGATAACGCAAAAAAAACCTTGTTTAGCTGTAAATTTTTGTCTCCTAAAACAAAATTATTCATATATAATACGGTTAAAATACGTTCTTTTTTATTTAAATAACTAGTTTCATTTGTTAGATTGAGTTACAGAAAGAGCTACAATCCATTTCTTCGTATTAAAAATAACTGAATTTTTTTTTCACAATTCCTTTTCATTTACTAATGGACAGTGCTATTGAAACGTTTTTCACGAATATAGGGACACAAGGAAACATTAATATCTTCACCATACACACCATCACACAGAAATAAAATAATTGCAGAGCTTAATAGTTAATAATTAATAATAAAAAACAAAATATTTAGTGCATTAAAATGGTACCATTGCACTATCGTGTATATATATATATATTTTGTTTTTTTATAATGTTATATTGTTTAAATAAGAATATATTTATTTAGTACCCCCATGTAAAGGGATTTTATACTTGAAAGTTCCTAATCGCAGATTTATTTCATACATCTTCACAATTTCTATCATAATTAACACAGTCTATATAAAGTGATATGGATGAACAATACAAAATAAGATTTACTAGCAAGCCAGAATAAACACAAATTGGTTAAATATGAAGTTATTGTCATCCACATTGGCACTTCGTACTGAATTAAAAGCTCTTAGTTTGTTCGGAATCCCAACTGTACGAAATGATGATTGATGAGACAAAATAGATCATAAAATCGCGTGATAAAGAAACTAAAATCAACATAACGAGGCTATTAAAATGAATAATGCCATCAACATTTACATTTTAAGGTAATAACCATTCGCGGGTCAAGATTCTCCGGGATTTATAATAGTTGAATTGTTCAAACCTCTCATTCCGACCAATTAATTTGAATGAAATAAGGTATCAGTGCAACTAAATAAATAGATAATCATAATTTTAGTGAATAAATAACATATTATGATATGAAAAACATAGATACTTATTTGCTATTAAACTTTTTACGTAGTTCCAAAGTGCATTAATCCAAAATTTTTGAACGGATAAAAAATGTAAGAACGATACTCTTCATTAATCAGTTATGCAATAATCTATTCATTAGTATGCATAGTATTCATGATGTTGTTTTTATGTAAAACGAAAAAAATCTATAAAAGATGTGTGCATGCACACGGACCAGGTTAAAAGCTTTAGCAATGTTCCGTAATAAGTCGAGTGTAAAAACCAGATGTCTTACCTCACATCTTCCTTGTAACAATGTATGTCCTTGCCTTTCAACCCGACAGAAGAGATTGAATCATTGGCAATTTCAAGCTGGCAGTGTTTACATTTAACTGTCAAACGTTTAATTGGAGCCCCGGCACTATTTGAATAGCTTAGATAAAGCCGTTAACACAAACTACTTGGTGTGTGTAGCGCCTTTTCAGCAAAATGAAACAACACAAACCAACTTTGAACCGACAGATATTTCTTAGTAGCTATATATTGTGGTAGGTATGTATGATGCAATCCGGTTAAAAAGTTCAATAATATTATTTGTATTAATTACATTCTATTAGCAGTGTAAATACTGTAATGACATAAAAGAAATGAATCAGTTTAGAACGAATTCATTAGCTTTAAAGATCAAAGTGAGAAAAAACCTAAAATATTTTAAAATTATTAAATAAAGAATAGTAATTCTAAACTATACTAATATTATCACTCATATTAATAAGATCGAGAAGTAAAAACGGAATAGGGATGTTGGCTGATTCGGGCCACACTCATGAATAAAACGTAATCTACACACATGAAGGGCCTTGGGTTCAGTACATGGTAAAGTCTATTCTTTGCACAACGGGCGAGCAGCGAGGTGATTGTGCCGTGATCAACAGCCAGGCTTTCTCAAATAACGGTATCCACTTTATAGATTCTGGGTGAGCCCATAACAAACTTCATTCCCACTCAAACCCTCTAGTTTCAAACCTACCTCCCTCTTCAATTCCTGATAACCCTCCGAGGCGCCTAAAAAGAAGATGGCATCGTGGTCTAGTAAGTTGAACTTGCTATTTGAGTACTACCATTGGGTAGCTTCTCTACTTGCCTTTATCTGGTGTCATTATTCATCTTTCATTATATTTACTGGGTGTATACTATTATATAATTGTAAACTTCAATGAATAACTGTTTTTTTTTAAATAGTCATTAGCAGTATAATATAAGTATGTTCCTTTTTAACAACTCTATCCCCTACCGAAAATATCCCCTGAAGAAACGAAAATAAGACACGATCACAACTTTTCCTTTTTCATGATTTTAATCTGATGGTGTTAATCAGGATTTTGATGAGTAACAGATTGTATAAGGCGTTCAAGTTCAAAAGCGGTTAACTCCTAATTTCAAAATTCAAAATTAATTTTTTCAATAGTTTAGATAAGCAATATTTTATTCTCCCGAAAGTTAAGTCAAACAACCGGACTGAAACCATAAGAAATAACAAGGAAAAGTCAGATGTTAGACAAAATTGGTTCACTAAATTAGTGAACAAATATTTTTGTAAATTTTGAAATTCTCCTCTATTGATCCTGAACGACTGTTATTATTATACGCTGTTCGCGGATCAGAAAAAAATAACTCAAAAATAAATAAATGAGAGGTGCCAATACGTTCTTTTTGGAGGCATTAGTGGTATTAAAAAGAAACATACCTACGTTCTAATGTTGTGACTGATTTAAAATATTGAATTAATAATGAAGTTAATTATCAACTCCATATGTATGTATAGTAGTAATTATGGTCGTTCTCTCTCTATCACCTAAAATTATCTATGTTTCAGTAACATTATTAAAGATTAGAAAAAAAAAGATAAAGAATTGCTTGTTATTTTCTTGCCTATGGAAATGGAACCAATATATATATTTAGAATAAACTATGCATCTGTGGAAGGAGATTATTTTTAATAACAATTCATTTGAATAGAAATTAATTTTTAAATAATGTTTAGTGACAAAAATGACCTTGAAATTACCTTACATGCACCTTTTTTATACTGGACAAGTATTTTGATTCAACAGGAAAAAAATGTAGCATCATGAATATAATTGGACACTAGAACTATGGGTGGCAAGGTAACAAGCTAGTTGACTCTGAGTTAGCTGGCCGGCTAAACCCAATTTGGCACAGGTCTCTAATAACAATTACCCAAGCTCCCATTCCAAGTTCATCACCTTTTAGGGCAGGCGCCTCTGCAGGAGCACTATGTCTCTGTAGGATGCTTCTGCAATAACGCTGGCCCTAAATGAGGCTATTGGGAACAAACGGATGTTCATGAGAGTTTGAATTATTCTATATTGTTGGAGAATGACAACAAAACGGCTGGCTCTCATTTTTCCAGGGTTTGGAAAAATACTATTTTAATAATAATCATTTATTTTGATTTTACTGGAAAATTTTAAAAAATGACAGAAATTCTGAGCCTAATTCATCAAATCAGAAATAACTCTACTGCTTGTAAATAGCTTAGAAAAAAACAAATGTAGACATACTTTATCACCTAAGGTTCTTAATACTAGCGTAATTAGTCATAGTGAGTTTAGTATTCTAACAACATAATAATTTCTAAAAGTAAAATTATATTTAACTAATATAATTACCTGGACTGGATAGGAAAAGATTAAAAAGTCATTGGCCAAGAGGCCTACTCACCTCAACAAACTATTTTAATTTCGATGATTGTACTATAACTCTCTATAGTGTAATATAATTTCAATTATATTATTTAATACACTCAAACCTCCCGATTGGAAATAATAATTTCAAAAATATATAAAAGATAAACTCGAATCACAACAGTAAAGTGGCCAATAGCAACCTAACTAATATACACCAATGGCACATTACCAAATATGCTAGTAACTGAAACGGGGCCAGGCAATACAGTACATGCAGGACTGTAAGGTAGTGCGGGTTTAGTATGTCTAAACCACGCGAAGGCGCTTCACACCGTCTCATCGGAGGGAATAGAATTATTGTTCATAGACAATAATTTTCAATTATTATTTTCTATGAATTATACATTATTATTTACCCATACTCCAATGCCAATGTAAAATTATTATTATAATAGAAGCAAAATTGGTTTTCTTCCAAAGAAAAATCATTTTCAATGCAAATATTAAACACAAAAAATAACTATTCATCCATTGTTAGTTTGCTTGGATGCCTAGAACAGAGGTACTTCGCTTAATACACTTGTGTTTAGAGTCCAATACGAAAAGCTCCAGGTCTCGGTTAAGTAATAAGTTTAAAAGTATTTAGGATAATTGAGCATAATGCCAAATCTATTATAAACGTTGATGAGTTGAAAGGATTTTAATTAAATGTTGATACTATCATCGTATTTAATATTGTACATTCCATTAACTTGTAATGAATTAAAACGGAAACATTATTAATTCCTCAGTGAGCCACCTCATATTGGCATTATTAGAGGATTTACAAGAAGAATAAATAAAATCATTCACGATATTAATTGCATTAAATTACAAACCAAATAAAGGAAACCTCTTTTGTCTTAAACAAATTGCAAGATTCTGCAATGATCATATAAAAATGATGAAATAAGAGTTTTGTTAACAATATTATTCAACAGGATAACAAAAATCAGAACAGTAAATAGAGTATTGGTTAACATTTACAGGTGACGCTATAAGCCATCCTGCCGGAGAGCAGCTGTCGACGGCTGTCTAGATTTCCGAGTGTACTGGAAAAGGGAGGGAAAAAGGAAATCTGTACCAGGGATTTTCGCACACCTGGACCAATCGTTATCATTAAAGAAATATCAAGGTGAGTGAAGGTTAAAGGGTGATAAGGAGTCTCTGTATTCTTTGAACAATAAAAATAAAAGATACAATAGATTGAATCTAGTTTAAGTCTAGTAGTTAAACCCAATATTATAAGAAAATTGAGAAAATCTCTGAACTCCTCAGCTAGAGGGTATGTAAGACCGTTGCGGCTCGTAAAGTTGCTTCGCAAAAGTAGTACATATTTATGATAGAAAATATATTTTGTAAGATTCTCACTGTGAGCATATAAATTGATAAAACCTGAATGATTTTCTAAAACCAACTGACAAGGATGGTAGAAATGCAAAATATTATCAAGTAATTTTCAACATCCCAGAACATTTTATTGTACAGTAAATACTGATATAGAGAACGAGGTGCATGTAGTAAAGAAATGATACCTCCATTTTAAGTTATTCAATGCATTATTAATAATTAAGATAATCTTAAATATAAAAACATAAGGCATTAATGTTTTTACACGAACTTTACTGTTGTAAAAGTTTACTTACTTTTTTATATTATAAATTTGTATAGCACTTTATATTAGTTATTTTCTAAAACCCCTTGTTAATGCTATTATATTAGTATTTATTAGATGTACCCAGGATAATGGAGATGAAGACTTGATAAGACATAAAAACTGAGCATGTTATGTAAGTGGCAAGACAATATAAAATGCACGGACTTTGTTCTTTGTCTTGTTCTTTATATGTTACTATTTTAAATAGATATAATTTCAAAACAATTTCATACAAATAAAAATCAACTAAACAATTGTAAGCAACAAAATTGTGGGCAAAATGCAAAAGAAAAATGGTTGGGTAATAGCGAAAAGTTTTAATAGATTCTTAAAATAACAATTTGCTTGAAAATGTTTTTCTGAACCTAGGATTTATGTTGTCTAACATCAGGAAAACGTTTTCGTACAAATAAGGCTTTTGAGAACAGGTTTAAAAGTTTTTTAATTGTTCTTTTTACATCAAAACAAGTAAGATATATTTTTATAAGATATAAGAGATAATTTAAAGAGATATATTATACAAATAAAATCCGAACATTAAAAAAACAAAACTGTTTCGGAGAGATCCAATTTAACATCTCACTTACATTAGACTAAGTCAAACTTAGCCATTTAACTTTAAGGGAAATTACTCACCTTTATGATAGTAATTAATTACCTCAAATTTTTTTAAGTGGAACATTACACTTAAATTTTCAGTTTTTCTGGAGAGACTTATGAAGTAATTCATACTAAGTTTTTTTTTCTCATGATGTGTTTGTTTCTTGGTTGTTAATCAGTAAACACTGTATATTAGCACCTTGTAATCTAAATCTATTGGAATAGTAAGATTCTTAGATAACTATAATGCCTATATGGATTTGTCGAATAAAACTATTTCGGTAGTTCATATAAAACCAACTCTCAAAGAAATAAAAATCAAGTTGATGTTCCATTATAATAAATAAAAAATCTGTTACAGTAGTTATAAAGGTTAAATTTCATATGCTTAGCTAAACTTGAGAGAGAAAGAAATTATGTAATTCCTAATTTTCTAGGATTTCCTATGGAAGTATCTACAGGAAAGGCTAAACATTACTGTTAGCAAATAAATGAAGGTTACAAACGGTGTTAAATACATTTCATAATTAGAGAACCATAAGAACTTACAGTTGCTGAGGATACTTAGCAGATAATGAAAGGTGCTATAATGACCTTACAAATAAAAATATGTTTTTATACAAACGGAAAGAGAAGGAACGATTGTAGCGCTATAACGTTTAGTGCGGTAATTAGCAAGTACTAAACCTAACCTGTTATAAAGCGACTGCCCGTTCCTTGCAATTATCTTGCTTTAATAGCTAATTTCCAGCGGTACTCTTCGTGAACGGCTCTACGAGGGGATAAAAAGATTTTAAAAGCCCTGGCGGCGAGTGAAGCAGTAATCGTAACGGTTGATAGCTTCGGTCATGTGGGAACCATATAGTAACTGTAACCATATAGCAGTTGTAACCATATTGCAGAAGTAACCTTATAGCTGCTGTAACCGTTACATCAACAATCACTAACCTGTAACTGGCATACCCAGGATTAAACTATAAACAACAAAAAGGCTCAATTCTAAACGTCTTTATTTCTCTCCCTTACATCTCATAACGTCCTTAATTTCTTTGTCTACCTTTACGAATCTGAAATAGTTTAATTAAAACCAAAGAATTCAACGTTTATGTTGATACACTAATAAATGAATGAAGAAGTCATATCCGAAAATTAAACTTTTCCAGGAGACATCCAAAACAAAATTAAATTTTTTTAAAACCCAGTCGCTGTTTATGTTATAAGAAAATACAACAGGGAAAACGATCGTAACAATGAATGCGGAATCGATTGGATTGAGTGTTAAAATGACATTTGTATAAAACTATTTTTTTTTCAAATAGCAATAGTTCATTAGTACAGTTAAAAATACAAAAAATGAAAAATATTAAAGAATAATATTAAATAAATAATAAAATAACGCTGCGCGAATGAAACAACTTTTACAAACTACTCAACATAAATACAATTTTACAGAAACGACGTATCAGAAAATTATTTAATGATAATCGTTGGTTATTTTTTGATGATAATCGTATGCATTTGTGCTATTGTTAATAGGGGTGAAAAAATTTGGTTCAATTTTTTTTATATCTATAATAACTTTAAAAAGTAGGCGGAAACAGAAAATATTGAATAATTTATTCAGATTGCTATAAAAAGGTTTCTAATCTTTCTTACAATATTAGTTGGCTAATAGTTCTCTAAATATAAAATCAAATGAAATGTTAGATAATTAATAAAAATAAATAATGCAGTGTTTCTAATATACAAATACACAAATAATAAATTTGTGGTCGCACAACGATATACTATATGTACAAAATTAATTATATATATATGTATATCAATAATGACTTATCATAGCAAGTCGTTAGTGGTTTAAATTAATTATTAAGTAAAAACATTATTTTTATACAAAAAACTTCAGTTGTTTGTATAAATAGTGGCCGTGGAAAATTTGAAAGAGTATTATTTTTATAATTTTTGTATTAAGTGAAGTTAAATCACAACACAGCAAAACAATGTGAACGGTCTCTTTATACGAGTAGTGTTTGAAACATTCTTAGTTAATCTAACTACTATGGTATATATATATATATATATATATATACTATGTGTATAAAATAGTTTGTATATAAATGTTATATAACTATAACCACCGTTTGTTATATATATATATATATATATATATATATATGTATTTTTCATCAAATAAAAAAAAGGTAATAATATTCAATTATGATAAACATCCAAACACAAAGCCTCAAGTTTCTAAAATAACATATAATTATTTGAGGGGCTCTCGAATTTAATTTTGGATTAGTCCCATTCAAGTCCTAATATATTTTATATCTCTTTTGAACTTTTATTTTTCCTCATATAGTACTTAATTACACCTTGACATTTATATGATCCTCTCTTTAACATGCACTACATTGTTAGAACGTGCCGACGATCTAGGCTCCGCCCAAGGTAACGGCAACATCAAATCTTTCATAGTATGGCAATTAACCTTTAGCGCCTCTAAGCTTGTAAATGCATAATCTCTTCCTTCACGGAACATGCCATACTCTTATCAGTATTTTAAGTATTTATTAAGAAGCATAATAATATATATTTAAAAATAATTACTAAACATGCATTGAATTATATATCAAATGAACGTATGTTGATTTGATATACTTTTTAACATTAAGCTAATATTGAATTCGTAATTTAATATTAGCTTAATGTTATAGCTTGGTAAAATACCTTAAACTTAAATATATATCTTTAATTATTGAGACAAGTACAGGATTCCTGCGAGAAAAAAACTCCTTATCTTAATTACGATCTTACTTACTCACATAAAATTTAGTCAAACAAAAGTAATTAAATTAATATTAGCCTCCTCAAATAAGTTAAAGCGAAATTTCAATTAATTGTTATTTATCATTATAATAACTTTGCGTCTATCAAGAGCTAAGCATTGATTAGTCCCACGAATGCTAAGACATATTAAGACCCTGATATATGCTATTAAGTACTTATATTGAATAATGTTAGTTGGGCTTATATGTGTGAGGAAGAAAATGGTCCGGGTGGAAGTCAGAAAAAAATGTCTGCGCAATTAACAAAGCGCAAGGACAAACTTTGAAATATTCAACCTCAAAGACTCCTGGTTTTCTTACGGTCAACTATACGCAGCTTGCTTTCGAGTAGGATATTCAATAAATTTATACACATATACTCCGGTTAACAAAATGAAAAATTTTGTTTATAGACAAGTATTATAAATAGAAGTATTGTAGTTAGAATATATTTTCCATAAAAAAATTGTATCTCATATATTTTAAAGTTTATTAACATTATTAACCCCTGTGCGAAGCCGCGTACCCTGAAATTTATTTCGGTACTGAAAAATTCTGGCTAGATAATGGGATAATGTTTTGCCCAAAATAGGAATAACTTTCCTTTTCTTTTAGGTGGGTTCATGGATCATTGGTGGATTGGTGAATGATCATTGGGAATGGGAATTAGAAACAAACCTAATCATAAAAGTACTATGGTATGCCAGTTTTGTAAAAAAAAAGGAAAAACTTGACCTGTACCACTATAACCCGAGAACGGGTCTGGGTAGATACTGCACTGTTTCAAGTACAACGGTAGTGCAAGTAGTTGATTCTTCCAAGATCATGCTCAACCGCCAGATCCCTCCTTATTTTGGGTGCCCACTTTATAGAAGCTGGGAGAGCCCAAGGAGGGTCCTAGATCCCATAGTGTCCATCTCCGGCCGCTAACACATTAGGCTGCCAGCGAGCGAAATTTAAACCCTTTAGCCATTGCATTTTAGCGCTCTACCACTCAGCTCCCAAGAAAGGAAAAGTAATTAATAAATATTTCTGCATCAAAACATTTATTATTCATTGTTAGGAATACAACATTATTTTATATAGAAATTGTTTGTGGGTATTTCAGTTGATTTGATTATCATTTTTATCAAAATAGTCGTTCAACCAATAAAATAAATTGACTCGCCCGAAAACAATAGTAGATACCTGTACTGTATCGAACCTGATAAATATATATATATATATATATATATAGAGAGAGAGAGAGAGAGATGAGAGAGAACCTACTAAAATTAGACCTATATCAATAACCATGCCGCAGACAAGCAACACATCGAAGGTTTTCTTCTATATTTGCAAAAACTGAGCCTTGGTAGATGGTAATCAATTTTGCAGGGATTGACTTCTTCGACATCCCGAACCCGGAGCTAAAACAATTTCCCGCCGAGGCCGTGGGCTCTGAGGAGGAAAACTTGTTCTCGGATCGATCATCCCTGTCACATTCATCAACTTAACCTCAAGTCACACCTGTATTATTCAGCATTTAACCAGCTTTTCAGGATTACTATATATTATAACTCTGCAAATAATAATATTAAGCTGACAAATAAAAACGATAAGATTTGTATTTTATATCGGGTCTGAAAACATCAGCGAAATTTGGTTATACTACTTAATAATTTGATAAAAGGCTTAGCTATCCCAAAGACTTGGTGCTGATACCCGCTTAACGCAATCCTCCCACCTACGCTTCGGTCTGTTCTCGGACTTTGACCAGTCGACTTGGTGCTAATTATCTTTTTATGATTTCGTTCGCTAATAAGACCAACAATTGAGCATCAACTGGAATCATGCTCGACCATTCCGCATTGTATAAAATATAAAACCTGTACCACTACAGCACGTAGACGGGTCTGGGGTTCAATCCACGGTAGGGACTGTACTGTTTCTTGGACAACGGTTGTGCAGGTAGGTGATTTCTCCAAGATCATGCTCAACCGATAGATATTCCCACCTTATTTAGGGTACCGATGTTATAGAGGCTGTGTGAGCCACAGAAGGGTCCTACATTCTGTATGATCCATCTCAGGCTGGTAATAGATTAAATAAAAGTCTTACCGGCAGTGGGATTTGAACCTAGGACCTTCGGCATGGTGACTCAACGCTCTACCACTGAGCCACTCCGCTGAACAATACATGCGACTTTAAAATGTGATACCATTTATTTTTATTTTTTATTTCTTATTTATTTTTCAATGATACGTTTACTGGCGGAATACAGTATGGCCAATTGAAGGATTGGTGTTTTAATATAGCTTAATAATATTATTATTCTAGTATATGTAACTTTTAAACAAAAAAAAAAATTCATAGTATTTGGCACCAAGAGTTATTCAATTCATGAGGTTTTTATAATAAAAGATAAAATTTCACTAGGTAAACCATTCCGTGATCGTAAAACTGTTTTATGACAACTGCTTTAGATCTGAGAAAGTTTTTCTTACATTTCTTTAATTACACCATTTCCTGTTCAGATGTTCCCTGAATCAGCTATAAATCATAAACGTTTAGTTATTGGAGTTTACTTCTTAAGAAACGATTTTCATATTTAGCCCGCGGTATGAAAATTTTATGAGGAGTAAAATCGAATTTTAGCTAAATGTGGTGCGTTACGTTCCTTTCTCGATAATATTATATTATTTGTTTGACATAATAGATAGAAATTAAAAGGTAATTCCGGGACCATTCGGGAAGAGATAAGTGTGGTTTCTATGGTAACGGTGTATTCTATTGCTTTATTCTCGAAGTGCTGAAATGCGAGTACTTTTTAAAACGTTTAATTAAGGTTAGCTTTGTTTGAAATAGTTAAGAAGATAAATATATAACCTCAATGTTACCTTTGGGCATAGATGTTTTGTTATTATGAGAATAGATTTACAAATGTTTTAAATGGCCAGGGAGGAGGTTTAGTCAATAAACTTTACAGTAAAATATAAATAAGTGGAAGAAAATGGTCCGGTGAGGTCAATGAATTTCTCTTAAATATGGAGAAATGTTTATTAAGTAGCCAACGTTTCGACCTACTCTGCAGGCCTTCTTCAGGGCTAAATATGCAAAATACAGACAATCTTATTAACATTTTCATTTTTATTACACTATGCCGTATTTTCATTACTTCATTTATTACTTACTTTATTTATTACATACTCTATTTTTTATTTTCATTACTTACTGTATTATTTATTTTCATTACCTCCTAATTTTTATATTCATTTCTTATTGGATTCTTTATTATTTTATTTTATTATATTACTTACTGTAGTTTTTATTTATTTTTTATTGTTATGGTTAATTATTCTCTACATAATCATCCTTGCTTTTTATTGATATATATCTTATCGACTCTCCCCTCCCCCATCTTTATTGTCCACCACTTAGATACCTGATACTTATGTACTTTAACTTTAATATTTACCCATTTTAATTTTTATCTTTATTACCTTATTCTTTAATCTTTAACAGTTTCTATTTTATCCTTATTTTATTCTTTATTATGTATTTTAATACCTTCCTGTCACTTGGTTATTAATACTATGCACTCATACATTTTAACCTTAATATTTACCATGCATAGCAATTTTTTACACTTTTTTAATTTTAAATTGTCTGTATTTTGCATATTTAGCCCTAAAGAAGACCTCCAAAGTAGGTCGAAACGTTGCCTTCTTAATATACATTACTCCATACCTAAGAGAAATTGTTTGACCTTTACCCGGACCATTTTCTTCCACTTATATTATGAAAGTCAACTATTATCATTCAAGATAAAATATAAAGATGTTGGGAGACATTACTTTCCATTGCGCACCTCTCAATTCCAGGTTATGTATGTGTATAACAGGAATCTAACCGTCAATTTGTGTTGTCAAATTGTAAAATTGAAAAATACTTACAGTGAAACCAGTTTTAGTATGAAATCATTTATCGTTGGTTCTTTCAAAGATAAAGACACAGTGGATATTTGTATATTCACTTAACGTCACTAAGTGAAATTTTAGCATTTTAACACTTAGTAAAATTCTTGAAAAATAAACTTAATTTAGGGCTATATTTAGAATTTATTTCTGGCAAATTACTCGGGACGTCTAGACATGGTACAACTATTGATGCAATGTTTTCACGATTCATAATCCATATAACTTCTAACGTACACGTATTGTATTTGATCTACAACAAACCTACTGTCACAGTGTTTAATAACGATGATAATACTATTCACGGACTAAATACTGTTCAAAATCATGTTAAATGTTCATGGTAGAACAAACGATTCTCCCCAAGAATGATTTATATAAAAATATTAACTATTATTATAATGTGAAATAGTTGATGATATATATTTCATTGGAATGATGTATATATAAAGAATAAATATTTATATATGCTTTGATTATTATTTATTTATTGATATTTACAACAATATTACAGTAATATAACAAGTAAATAGGCTAAGTGATACAAATGACATGATATAATGACAAATAGAGAAACTACCAACTGATAGTACTCAAATCGCATGTTCAACTAAAAAGGTCACGTGGCCATTTTCTTTTCAGACGCCTCGGAGGATTATCGGGAATTGAAGAGGAAGCTAGGTTTGAAACTAGAGGGTTTGAGTGGGAATGAAGTTTCTTATGAAAGGATAGATATCGGGTTCGGGCCAAATCAGCAACAAATGGGACATTAAGGTCGTTATGAATGACTTTATTCTTAACAAAATAAGGAGAATTGAGGTTTTTACGAAGGATTTTGGATTGTAGGGATTGGATACGAGAAGAATTCGACGGCTTAGTGGATCCCCAAAGATTTACTCCGTAAGTCCAAATAGGTCGTATGATGGTCATGTAGATGAGTCTGTTGTAATTAATTGGGAGCTTAGAGGGTTTGTCTAATAAATGTTGAAGTAGCCTGAAACGTCGAGCGGTTTCTTGTCTTTTCAGTCTTGTATGAGGATTCCAGGTAATCGTTTGTCGAGATGCAACCCTAAGTATCGGATCTGTTCTACAGGCACAAGTGGGATATTATTATAGGATACTGAAGGGCAGGAAGTCATTGGTTTACGACGTAAGGTAAAAGTGATTTGGTGGGATTTTTGAGAATTTATTTTAATTCTCCAGTTTTGACACCATTCTTCAAGTTCAGTGATATGGGATTGGAGGCTTAGGGATACAATAACTGGATTGGTATTGGCTGATAATACACATGTATCATCAGCATACGTGGTAAGGATAGTATTAGGATGAGTTGGGATGCCAGCTGTATAAACTGTATAAAGGATTGGGCCAAGGATACTACCTTTACGATGATTATTATTAAAGATGCTTTCATTTACCCTTTTTTTTACATAATTTATACAATACTAGTCCTTAAGGAGTAAACTCCAGGCGTGCCTCGGTCCTGACTCACACATTTTTTTACTAAACAATCTTAGGCTTGGTAATAATCTAATTACTTCGTAATACTCTCTCAAATTGCCACAGCCAATATTTTGAATCCATTCATCACGCGTTCCTTCTAGATTCAACCATGCCGTCAAGTCCTTTGCCGAGTCTTTTTTTGCTCAGGAAGCTTCCTGAGGACTTAATCTGAGATTGTACATCATAATATATTTCAAATTTCGTTATTAGTTCCAGTTCCAGATTTAAATATATAGTACAACTAACTTCAAATTTAATAAAGAACAAATATGTTCTCATATAAATAGAATTTAACTTGAATCAGGGTTCAAAATTAATTAATCGAACAATGCCGTCTGCGAAATCGATTTCCCTTTCAATTTCAAAAGCAATGTCAGAAAGTTTTGTAATATTTAACATTGCATAACAGAGATTCAAAGTATTATCCAATTAAAGAATTTAATTGGAACATAACCGGACAACAGAACGCTTTTAAATAACACTCTACAATCTACAGTCAAACGGGAATTTCTTCGAAAAGAATAAAGAAGTTTTCCGGCTTCAATCAGTGAAATAATTCTCTCAAAGCAGTCACTTCTCTAAAGAGACCTTCTCTGGTTAAGGTTCCTACCGGACGATGCTTTGATTTACAACAGAATTGAATATTAAAATCCAAGTTTCTTGAAATACTTTAATTTAAATTTAACAATATTCAGTTATTTATAATTTTATTTGACGAATTTATCGAAACGGCAAAGGTCTCTCTGACTTCTGAACACAATCATGTGAATTTAATTTTAGAGAAAGGATTCAAGATTAATTAATTAAGAGAATAGTTACTCTGACTAAAGATAACCTTTTGTTGTTTTGTTGGTATTATTACAATTAATGTAATCAGGTTTACGTGTGTATAGTTAAGTTCATTTATAATTGTTGGTAGTCACCCTGTAGCACTCTTAAGACATAAGCCCTTATTCTACAGAGTGGCCCTTTTATATAAAGTCCAAAAAAATAATCTACTATCCAATCAAACATTTCTAGTTTGAAGTCTATCATGTAATAACTAAATACAAAGCTTTGGGTTAATAATAATTACAATAAATATATCGTTTGGCGTCGTTCTCAGCAACGCAATTCAAAAGAACGACATACCTCAAACATTGGAATTTTTCAGTAAAGCCTTTAGTGGCAATTGTATTGGTTGACGCTTTATAATTCAGGAACAGCATATGTGATATATATTTCCATTTTTTTTAAATATCGTCATATTTTTAGATGTGTCATGTCTGAACTTGGAGTAATATAAGTTAAACTTGAAGAATAATAATTAAAAAAGTTTAAAAGAAGTTAAAATTAAAGAAGTTAAAATCAAAAAAGTTTCAAGCTTTTAAAATAATTATAATGGTTAATAGAAGAATTCAATACAACTTACAATAGAATTCTATGTTTTACCTTATCCACATCTTTTTTTTTTTAAATCACGGCTGAAATCGGCGAGGTTTAACCTTCTCCAGAAGAGTTTAAGTCTTCAGGAGAAGTTTCTACAATTACCGAAGTTTAATTAACTATTTATTATCTTAATTTGACTCCTTCAACTAATTTTTTGATACCCAATTTCAAGACATTTTTCCCTTGGCGTTTAAGAAATTACTAATAGAACGAATAAATTACACTACGTTAATACTTTGTAATATTTCTTCTATTAATTTTCACCATAAATTTATAAGTATAAAAGGCTATAACTGCATTAGCAAGAACGTTCATTATTTTTTAATAAGGATGTTATAGATGTGCCCGGCATTTAATTCATGGCTTCCATTCATGTTCTTTAAGTTTAATGAGTTTCAGAATAGATGCTGAATATCTGGTTCATTAAAACCTTATGAGAAATATTTTTTTTATTTGCGTAACAATAATTACAAAGAGTATATATTACATTAATTTCAATATAGAATACCATTAGAAACGATATCAGGACTCTTAAGTTGTGTTATATCCAAATCTATCCTAGGTAAGAATTATTTAATGAAATTTAAGTACTAAAGATATATGTTTATTTTGAACTTTTATTATAAGTGTTTAATACCGTTATGGCAACTTATGCATTGTTCTTGTTTGTGACTGATTATTTAAAAAAAACTATTTACCATTAAGGGTATTGTGCTTGCTGGAGTTCACATCTGTGCTAGCCGACCTGGGGACTTGGGGAAAAACTAACAAGTTAGGGCCCGTGAGCACAGGTGTAGCAAGTGGAGCAGCAATAACAATTTTCGGAGGTTGAAAGCTATTAAGACTCCCTTTATAGCTACATTTCCTCAACTATGACAGTATCCTCAAATGGCATGTTCCCTCGTTAAGCTAAGCATTTATTGTATTCTGCCCCTTTCTATTAAACTTAATTGGATTTCTTTTTTTATATCACCGGGGGAAATGTATATCGGAACGTGCTACATAATTCGATTTCTCAAGCCAAGAACTTCAAGCTAAAAAAGCTAAGCATATTTCAGCTAACCCGTAACGTATTGAAATAGTATTACAATCTGCCACTTGTAGGCAATAAGTAATAGCGATATGTAGCCAGATTCTCATAAAAACAATATACTCCAATAGTATATTGTTTTTATGAGAATCAGCCGATTTTTGGTTGAGATATGTAGAAACAAATTCCTCCTAGTTCAATAGTTCAAAACAATTACCCTGGTCTGAATAAAGACGATTACGAAATATAAAGAAGAAATATTTTTTCGTTATTTTTAACAACATAAACAATACGGAAAATCCCCAAATATCTAAAATTCTATAATAAACAAAAACAACCAGAAACGTTTAGCCAAATCAGGCATCATCTTAACACACACCAACAGAAAATCACATCAAAGAAGACAAGGTGCTGTACATACCCAGCTCACATTAACAGCCCCAACACACTCATCAAATATAGACAGCAACCTAGCTACAAGACGTTCCTCCAACAACTGCAACAACAAGTTGTTGAACCTTCTTGGAATGTATTGTTTCCAGTTCAACGGTTTTATAAGAAACTCATTTGACTTAAGTAACTAAGCCTTAAGCGATAGGGTTTCCCCAATAAATAGTACCAATTTTTAGAGGCTGGATAAATACCAGAACGGTTTTCCGATTGGACGATTCGTTTTGTTGTAAGGGACCGTCTTGGAGCTAAGTTTCTGTCTCTATTTGGACTGTTAGTGTGCAATGTGCTGCGCTATATCTTCTCTGATGTGATATTCTGTTGGTGTGTGTCCTGTCCCGACAGTACCTTAGTTAAAAGTCCTGATAGTACTGAGAAAGTTGACTGATTAGTTTTTTCAGTATTTTATTGACTAACGGCTTTGTCTGGTTAGGTATTTTTTCTATTACATCTCACATGGAATTTATGTCTCTTTTTGAGTTTTTGCTCACTTTTATTGATTAAATCAGCCACTTTGATATTATTCCGACATGCTGGATGCACCCAGGAGCCATCGACTACACCGCAATGGTCCAAAATGGAGGTTCGGGTGATGAAGAAGAGCATCTAGATGAGGGCAGTAGGAGCAGGCCCTGATTGTCCTAGGCCGATTAATCCTGCAGCGTCCAATCTTAATTAAAATGGAAATTCGAATTTGGTGGCGAGGACGACTCTAATCGATATCCTCAGATCGGACCTTCAAAGATCCAACCGGTCGGTTGTGAATGTTTTTCTATGAATATGAAACATTTCTTCATATTTTCTTTTATGGAAGCAGTAATTAATATTCTACAATCTCTTGTAAAATAATTATCTTAAACATATATGCAAAAAAAATAAAAGCCCTTACCACTACCACCCATGAACAGCCTAGGGTTCAATACTAGGGTAGATATTGTACTGCTTCAATAACAACGGTGGTGCAGAGAGGTGATATATCCGAGAACATGCTAAACCGCAAGATGAATTTTGAAAACTGAGGCCATATTTATGCCTTGAATGTTGTTCAGTATTTCTGTTATTTAGTCATTCACACATTATAGTTTTTAGTTTAACTAATTCTACACGCTATACTATTGAGGACAATGTTAATATTTAACGACGAACTAATTAACTTTTGCATTTGCATTCTCACTCTCTTTCTGTAGAATAGACAATTAACATGTCCTCAAACTATCCCAGTTAAAGTAAATAATGTTTTTTTAAACCACAATGAAAACTATAACTGAAACTTGGAAGACCGATAAGTTGTACGTCATCAATAATCCTACTTATTTTATCAATTAATAAAAAAATATATCATGCCACATTAAGCAATATAATCAGGAAACAACCCACAAAAAGAGCTAAGATACAAAAAAAAAATGCTTGCCTAGTTAATGTCATGACGAATATGTTAGCTTGTAATATAATGATGCGATGTTATGAATTGAATACAACATTGTTAAAAAAAAAAACTGTTTACCTGTGGAGAAATTCGCGAAACACCGAATAGAGAAAACCGATTTCAAGAACTTTTTCAAAGCCCTGAGAATAGATCTGTTGTATTAAAACTTGTAATGTTAGTTACCGACGTTCTGAATAAATTCAGTAGTTAAGAATCAGGCCTTCAGAAGAGTTACTTAATGCCCAATGGTATCTGAAGGTTTACAAAACTTATAAAACAAAATATAATATTTATTGAATAAAAATAAAAATATTTAAAATTGATAGTAGCTTCCATGATGTTCGTCCCGTAACCTTTTTCGTTCAATAGATTTACTATAAATTAATTAATGTATCTAATTAATAACAATAAGATGCAACAATCTCTTTCTTTGTTTAATATTCTTTTTCAGATTCGTTAATGTATTACATTTTAATTTCTTTTCTTAGTCTGTAACTCATTATTTGCTTCATTATAATTCATAAGTATTGACTTTATTACTTCACTTGTTATTGAATTATTCCTCAGTCCTATTTATCCATTGTATTTTTATGCAAAAGCTTCCAGTTCCATTCTACAGAGTAGCTTTCAACAAAATCTAATTAATTTTATTTTTACTAATTGTGCCTGACTAAATGTCTTATCTTGTAAAAAATATTTTTTTATTATTTTGTCTTAAATGTAACGGATTATTTAAAAGATAATGGGTATATATAATTTGTATCACTAAAGCCCATTAGCATCGCACTTAGTAAGGACACTATTTCCAAGTAAACGGTTGTACAAGAAACTGATTTGGCAAGAATATCAGACTCATGTTCTAAATTTTCCTCTAACAAACGGCCCCAATTTTTAAGGGATGGATAAATACCGGAAAGGGTTTTCCAACTGTTCGACCTACGCTTCACGTAACAGAATAAATAACTATTCGGGTCACACGGAATCGAACCCAAGCGTAAATAAATAAATGTGTGGGAGTCAGGAGGTCAGTGCCTAACTCACTGAGCTACCCTACTACGTGGAGAATACGTAGTCATTTAAAATCTGTACCACTAACAATTGTGCAAGGAGGTAATTTCACGATCAAGTATAATGAGTGCCCACTTTATATAGACATTTTTAGCCCCAGGAGGGTATTCCTATCTCACAAAGTCTATCCATCTCTTTAAACAGAATAAATAACCCATCTAAGGCCTCACCTACATTGGATCCGATTCGGTGCGACGTGATTCTATCACATACGATGCTGGGGTGTATACATTATACATATTTTACTAGACATTATAGTAAAATGTAAATGTATTAAAAATAATTAATAAATAATCTTAATTTTATAAATTTAATGAACCAAATGTTATAACTCTCGATATATTTCAGTCATTTGGTTTGCTAGCGACGTCTCATCGTATCAACCCGGATCCAATGTAGGTGTAGCCTAACACAACCAATATCGAATTTTAAACCTTCAGCTCGGTAACTCAGTGCTCAAAACACGGAATTACTCCGTCTCCGCAGTTGTTTATATTTTTAATATACATGTGTTAGCTAACGTACAATATTTAATTATACAGCAAGTCAAAAGAATCTTTTCATTTTCAGACTAAGCGAGGAGCTAGTAGAAGAGAAACGAAGCGACCCACACAATCCTCCGAGAGCTTAGTAGGAGCGAAGACATGATATATTCAGAAAAGTTAACCTGGTGGAAGAGTTAATATAGAAAATGTTATGAAAAAGTTCGGTTCGTTTTCCACGACTTCATTACTCAGAGAGCTTTTTCCATATTAAAAATCCTTCAGAGGTAGATACCACCATCCTCAATCTCAGATTGAAAGAGATCTTCCAGGGTGTCTTGCTGGAATATATGGATTCATCCAACACATGAATTATCCTTTGTTTTACCACATACATAAGTATCACTTATTATACTTATAAATATTCTATTTTGATTATTTTGTAATGCAAGACACCTATAATGAAAAGAAATACATAAATTTAGAATAGATAATTAGAAAAATTGAAAAACTTTACGAAGTAAGATTTTTTAAAGTAGTTTATACAGCAAGTAAATTGTTCTGACGAACCGTTGGTATTGGTCAGGAAGCCTAAATACGTTTTGTTGGAGGAAAAAACACGATTATCATTAATTGTAGCTAAATTAAACCTGGTATATTTATGTCTCTGCAAATAATATTTCGGAAAGCCGTAAAATAAGAATTATTTTAGTGCAAATAACTCCCATCAAAACATTGTTTTGGCGACGTCATTTAAGAATGGATTGATACTAATAACTGGTCATTGCCAAAAACTTCAACCGCCTACACAAGCAAACAAAAAACAGCTGGTTATTAACAAAAAGAAATTGCTTAGTGTGGCATAACGAAATTATTGACATAGACTGCAAGTGATTTAATTTTGATTGATATCTATATTAAAGGCAAATAAAAAGATTGATAGCAATAACTGATAAGTTGTTATCAGCATAATTAATATAGACAGAATGAAAGGTGTCTAATTATAGACCTGTATTTTATATTACCATAAGACACGAAAAAAAAGAAGACTGGACGGCGCACAGTGGAACGAGCGTTAGGGAGGCCTGGACATTCATTAATATCTCCGCTTCTGGTTCTCCTAGAATAAGGTTATTGCTACGGTTTTAAAGCTTTTTGAATGGCCTATATAATTATATGATAAAAAGGATCAAACATTTTAGGGGAAACGTGTAAAAATTCTAGATTTGATATTTCGATGTTAGATAATTTATTATCTAACATTATACCTATATACTACTAGAATGGGTACAATACAGTATTCTATGGAAAGACAGATACATAGGTATTAAATAAAGTTATACAAAGGAAAAAGTAGCAAACCAAATAATTTAATTATTAAACAAAATGAATATAATAATTGATAATTACTTATGTTAGTTAATACACTAGGTATAATTGATATATCAAAATTATAATAAATGTAGATGCCTATATAAAATTGTTTTATTTAAATAACGAAATAAAAATTTAAAAAATAAATAAATAAAACTTTAAAAAATAAATAAATAAAACTTTAAAAACTTGACGATTGTTGTATGGACTATTGCACCTATGTGCACCATTACACATATGTCGTTCAAATACCACACACAAACTAAGTTTCATTGTTAATACTATTATGTTAGATAAGGATTCGGATAAATAAATGTAAACAAACATTGGTAAACAAAAGAAAATTTGCTAAGAGTAGACGGCAATATCAACAGAAATTATTTTAAATTATTTCTCAAGGCCCGGAAAAGAAAAGAAAAAAATCATTTTCTCGGAAAATAGCACCTAGTAGCAGAATCCGACTAATGGAAAAAAAACTTCAAACATTCTAGTAATTTACTGGGAAGGTAGTTTTTTGGGCTATTTTGAGCGATTTTCGCAATTGATTATTTTAGTTTTTCCCCCAATTTTCACCGAAAATTCCCAGACGTTTGAAATAATCCCAAGTTTTATTTGCTTAAAATATCTTATTACGGATGAGTTTTTTTCCAGTTGGTGCAAGATTAATTTAATGCATTACCTCAAACAGTAGATTGCTTTAAAAATTTGAGTTTTTAGAAAAATTTATATTTCAATTCAGAATTTTTCATATAAGATATAATTTCACAATTAATTTATCTATGGATTTTGTTGAGAAGAAGTATAAAGTATAATTTAATATCAAAATGAAGGACAAATTTAGTTATTTGAGAATTGTTCCAATGTCCAACAAATGCGTTGATTCGTTCCACTGTGCGGCGTCCCAAGCTTATCATAGTAACCAACCAAGTTACACTCGTACTTGACAAAATGAAGTATTACAAACACATAAAAAATATTTTATTATTATATTATTTATGTTATTATATATTTATTATATTATTTTTTCCTAGCAGGATAATAAAGCCTCATACCCTCCGTCGTCTTAACCCTCCAACGCCTATTGTCACTTAAAGGTGACGCAACTTTGAGATTGTATAAAAATTAAATGGCTGTTACGACCTACTCCAGCATAGCTCCACTACTTAATTTGGACTGTTGTCTGACCTTGAGTGAAGTACAACTCATCTATGCCTATACCCTAACCAGTTATCAAAGTTTTGTTCAAGCATGTTTGAGGTTACATTCACTTGAGAGATCTACGCTCTGTCTTTAGCTATTAATGGTAAGAAAAACATAAGTACAAATAATAATATTATGTTTTATATCAAATGAATGTCTATTGTCACTAACGAAATGTTTTTTAATTAATTAAGAGAAAATTATAGCTGTGATCCACAAATCAATATTGGGTGTCACCTCTTAGTAGGATTCCTGTCAATTAATTACCTAAATACTCTTCTAAACAGAGTTCATTGCTATAATATTTCAGTTCCATAACTAATGCAAAGCATCAATGTAAACATCTAATTTAATTAAATAAATGTTTAGTACAATTGATTAAATATGTATTTACACGTATTCTATCTGTTTTTTTCATAATGTTTCCCCGCATGTCTCGTTCCAATCTAACTTGATTTATTCGGTAAGATGGCACTTTATTTTTCGATAAATTATTAAAAATCCTATTATGAATGTGTTGATATGTGATTATGTACGACAGTATATTTTGAAATGGATTTATGATATTTCAAAAAGATGAACCAAAAAAACGTAATTACAATTGGCGAAATGACTAAAAGATTTTTCTGAAAAAGCTGGAAAAGGTGATGCAGAAGAATTGTCAACTGAATACATGGGAGATGAATTATCGTGCGTTCAATGTTTTGAGAAAATGTTCTCTGAACAAATAATAACACATATGACAAACATGTAAAATTTTTATGCTCTCCAACGGAACTCGACTTTTAATGTAACGAACGAGGAATTGAAAACATATATTGCCATTCTCCTTTTGACAGGCTATATGTAACCACAATACATTAGAACGTTCTGGATTGGATGCAGCATGCCAAAATGCGCGGCTATTGAGATAGCGAGTCTCAACAGATCAACTGACATACTGATTTTAGAAGAAGGATTGTGGGAGAATATTTACATAAGTATAAGTAGCTCCTCAAAGAATTCAGCACGTATCAAACATCCCGTACACAAATAGAAAAACAAAGAAATATGAATCTAAAAATGTGAATACACATCAGCAAGATAAATGTTCACAGAGACGCTCCAAAGAGCGTACAAGAATTATGTGCAAAACGTGCAAAGTAGCTCCATGTTCACAGTTGATACAAATTTCATAAAAAACATTAATTATTTAATTCATAAATACTTTTATACTCGACTTTCACAAATATGTACACAGCTCTGTTTATTACAATAAAACTAATTTTTTTAAATTTCACGTTTTGTTATTGTAATGCCTATTGCCACCTACAGGTGACACCCTCCCCAAATCCCCCCCAAATATTTTTTTTTTCAAATTTCATATGTTTGTTCTATTAAGATTCCAAAGTAGCAGAATTTATAAGGAAACCAAAAAATGTTTACCTGGGACCTTATAGGCATTGGAGGGTTAAAAAATAAAAATTCAGCAGGATCATTTATAGTTTTTTGTTCCTTTTAATGATGTTTAATAAGATAATTCCAAAAAATATTGCATATTTCCCTTCGAAAACAAAAAAAAACACTCAAAAATAATAATAATCATAAACAAATTACAATTGATTAATGACACTAAAGGAAAGATCTTGAGGAATGAATTGGGATTCCACCATACATCCCCAAGATTCCTTCAGTCGCGCCAATATTAAAACGTGAGATATTCTTCAATTCTTAGACTTATTGATTTAGTAATTAACACCAGAGATGGCTTTGAGAGAATTTCTTAGCAGCAATTCAACTTTAAGTGAATATTTCGAAGGGTTAAAGATATTTTTCAATCGTTAATTCAAAATCATTAATACATTTTATCATCGTAAGCCTACTAATTAGGGAAGTACATGTTTTTTTAAATGTAAATGAATTGAATCGAGAAAATGAAAAAAACTTTGAACAAATATAAAAATTTGCATCACTTATATTCATCGGTAGTATGTTTTTTATTGGATTTTTTTTCATAACAGCGGAGAAAAACTAAATCCCAGAATCTAATTTTATACAATATCCTTCTTTACACTCCCTCATCAAGTTAAAATTAAAATAAGGAATATAATTGGGAAATATAATTCAATAGTATAACATGTCTTAAATACTACAAAGAAAAATTGGTCCTCCTGTTGCCAAATTTCAATTTCAAATGCATTGTTAAATGGAATCTTTTTCATAACTGACGTTTTCTATACATTTTATCAAATAAGTATTGAACAATATCTGGTTATAACTTGATAAGTCTGAAGTTGAGACAAAAATTAAAAAAATCGAAATGTTTTTAACTACGTGTTTTTTTTCTTACCCTCCTGAATTTATTTACAATACAAAAAAATCCAAACAGATTATTTTTGGCCGTTTCCCAATGGGCCTCTTAGCCTGTGGTTCACACTAATATTATAGATTTTGTAATAAAAGAAATCATTATACCATCTCTTTTATATAAAATATTTGCAATGGTTGATTACAAAAATTATGTAAATGGGAAAATAATTTGAATTTTAACGTTGCCTGAAACCAATTGTTGGGGCCGGTCAATGGTAGAGCGCTGGGTTGCCATGCCAGAGGTGCTGGATTCAAATCCCGCTCGCTTTTTTACTTTTTTAATGCATAGAAAGGAAGTATCTATGATCACCTATATTTCATGTTATACTATGTACTTTATGACATTATTTTATGCTTGTCAAAATGGGAATGGTCGGGTTATTGGATCAGCGGAACTAACTGTTGTGTGGTAATTTTTATAGTAGTTTTGGATATTAAAGTGATGGAGAGGACGAAGTAGAAAAGAAGATAGATAAAGTAAAAAATATTAACATTTAAAGTGACTAAATCTAGGTAAGATATATGATATATATTAAAAACAAATTGAGAACCTGGGAAATTTTGAAGGTTCCAACAGCGATATAAGATACAATTCAATAGGCGTTAATATAAAGAGGTCATTATGAGGTAAAATAGAGGCATTGATATACAACAGCTAATCAGTAGCTACCCATGGGACGTATTCAGCCCGCCCCTGAATAAACCCCACATTGCGGGGACAAATCCCTGTTTGACGGGACACGTCCCATGGGACTCAATCCCAATAATGGCGAGATATTTCCCAGTCCCTTATATACTATAGCTCAACTAGCTGCCGTCTTCGGCTTTGGCCGAGGCCCATATTGTCTCCTAACCGTCGGTCTTTATTTGTAGGACTGAGATAATGTTTATACTAAGGACACCTCCAAAAACAAAAACAAAATAGATATTTTTCCAAACGAAATACCAATCAGGAATTTTTGCATTTCAATCAGTAAAATTCTAACAATTAATCAAACCACCGGATCTGAAGCTGTGACCTTCAGCATAAAATTATGACCTTTAGCATATTGCTGTTAACAAACGTCTATCCACGAATTGCCGACCAAATCCGAATCCATGCGATCATCCTTAACAAAATCTAGTCCCCTGACGTTTACCCCGTTTTCAGGTCAACTTAACGAATGAATTTGGACTTTTTAGTAGTTCTTGCGTTACTAATCCCAACAATGTTAAGCTTTACAAGCCCATTTTTATAATGTTAGGGTGGACACTGGGATTATCTCCTGAATTATCCACTGACTCGTATTTTATCGAGCCGATAATACTTTATATAACTTCATAATTCTAATTGTTCTACGTCAATGTTTTACCACAATTAGTTCATCATAAGTACAAACACAAACACGATACTTTCACGCGCATACACACAGAAATGGTTATACCTAGGAATTAACTTATGTATTTTACTGATAACATCATCATTTCTATACGATTATTTTATAAATTTAAAAATAATAATAATATATAAGATTGCAGTACTATGTTAAAAAATATTGTGTATTTGAATGCAAAATCCTTATTTAAACATTGGCGGATGCAGAAATAAAAATGGATAAAAAGGACTTACACTATCCTAGATAAAATAGACAGAGTCAGGCAATAGAGCCATTATCATTGGAAGGCTGAACCGATGCCAGCCCGCACGGCACAATATCTACTCAGCAAATAGCTCAGTCTGCTACAACAGTTTATGTAAGCACATTTTTCCTTCACTAATAATTTTTAAACAAATAAAGTAGTATAGTTTAATCAATTAAAGTCCTCTGTTAAAAAAAAAATACTGTAAATAAAAATCGAAATATGTATTTTCGAAAAAGAGTGATATAATAGTACAACCAAACACAATATACTGCTGTTTTATTCTCCATATAAACACCACTATAAACAAATTGAACAAAAATTAAGTTCTCGATTAGTCAGTATTGAAAAACAATAACTAAAATATTTTATAAACTATTCTAAAACGTATAAAATTACAACCCACGAGGCGACCTGTGGTCTAGTGGTTAGCATAACAACCTACTAAACCCAAGATCGCGGGCAGGTGGCCCTATGATTTTTAAAGAAAGTAAAAAGCCTTGGTTATGCCGTCCATCGGAAAGGCCGTTAAAAGGGAGCCCCTAGCCTAGTACGATGCCAAGTACTCGTTTAAATCCCTATCCTTATTAAACCTGGATCAGCAAAATTGAAAACTCCCACTGTAGCATCGCCCGATTAGTCATAGCACCACTTTTTATTTAAAGTGATGTTAAAAAAACAAACTACAACCCATAAGGTTTTGTTCCTTCTTTACATCACAGGTCTTATTTATACCTTAGACTATCGCTATTAACTATTAAAATGCGGGGGGGGGGGGATAAATAGCGTTTTTGGGCGATTCATTTTTTAACTGTTATTTTTTCGATTATTTTTTTTGTGCTATTATAAAACATTTACAGCTTTTTAATCCATATTTTTACTCTATTTCAATAGAAGTTCGAGAGTATTTCGCTAAAACTACAAAATATCAGGAATGATAATTGAATTTCAAATTTTCCGTACTACATTAAATAAATTTGGTAGAGATTCTTCAGAAAAATGATTAAAGTTATTTATGAATTGGAAATTAAGTATTATGGGTAAATTGGTTTGGATCTTACCTGTAAAAGAAATGATGATTTCATTGGTAAATTCTAGAAATTATCATGACACGGTATTGATATGTCTGCAACCCCGATGAATAAGATTTTGTCCAGAGAGAGTTAACTGTTTTCAAATAAACGGGATCGTATCATTCTCGTAGTTTTTGGCTGGAAATGGAGTTTTGATATAAAAAATAACTCTTTTTCAAGTCAATGGCTTACTTAGTCCCTTATTAACTACAAAAATTACTCGATTCCGCTTACTTAATAACAAGAAACTAATTTGGAGAAAATTAGACTTAACCACTTTTTCACCGGGGCTGTAGATATAAACTGTACGTTTTCTCTGGGTGCAAGTTATATTAATGATGTAGTCATGAGGCTCATATTGATACAAATATTTTATAAACAGATTTTTAATGGATGATTAGTAACAGCAAACAGTGCGGAGCATTAATAAACATTGCTAGAATGGAATAGCCACTTTAGAAAATCAAATCATAACAATTTTTGAGTTATAAATACTTCTTATATCAATATCACGATAAAAATGCAATGAAGCCGCTAAATAGATATGACGGTTATATTGAATGTAGACCCTTCCCTTTCCGGTTCAGAAAAAAAAAAGTTTTGATTGCTCTTTCTTTATAAGGCAAAGAAGAATCGTCGGGAATAATTTTGCATACAAAGGTAAATAAGTCCCTGAATACACACAATTCTCCCTCTGTTTGTTTTCACCCCAGTCTTCTTCCTTAAAGAGCTCTAACCAATCTCTCTTTTCAGTTTATTCACTTGATCCCTAAACTTCTGCAATTAAACGTTTTTTCTTCCTTTTTTAAAGACACATTTCAGGCCCCTTCTAGGCTGTGCTTTTCGAAATTTTCTTCCAATCTCGTTCTGCCTCACAGGCACTAATGGTTAGATTGAAATTTCTGTGACTAAATATATCACATTACTATATTATTTCACTATCCCATAAAATGTCCTTCAAATAATTTTGACTAACATATAAATATATAAGGCTCTCCTGAGCCTCACCCAGCTTGTTGGTGCTATAAAGTGGGTCCCCTTAACGGGTGGGAAAATCTAGCAGTTTAGCGTTATCTCGAACAAATCAACTTCCTGCATAACTGTAGGCATAGAAACAATGTGGTCTGTCTCTTCCATGTAAGTATACCGACACCCTTCGTTGTTTATAGTGGTAAGGCTAGTTTGGAAGGCAAATGGTTTTAATTTGGTGCGACACAAGTCTAAAGCTGTGAAGTAACTGATAGAAAACTAAAGATTCCACAGACGAAATAACTATGAAAAGAGTATCTGGTCCCTGAACGACAGTTGGCTCAGAAATTACCCGGTCCCTCCCATCTACTGAACCCAATATCCTTCGCTAGATTCACAGATAGCTTGGTAGGCAATATATGTTTAAAACGTGGTGCCATACAGGTTTAAGTTGTCTATGCTAAATATCCGATAGGAATCTGAAGATCTTATTTCCAGAAGAATGAATTGTTAAGGCCAAAATCACTCAAAAGTGGTGGCTGATGCTTACAGAACTGTCGAGTTAAAACAGTCTGGTCTTCCTCCTCCATGTAATGTACCCGAAACCCTTCATTGGTTGAAGTGGTACAGATAGGTTAGTGAGTAAATATATTCAAAATGTTAAAGTTCAGACAAATATAAGCCTGTTAAGTATTTGAAGATTATATTCTAAAAAAAAAATGGATTTTTGAACGCAAAATTAGCCACCAAAATATTTGCTGCTCCCTGAATGATCGCTGGCTCAAACAGTACAGTACAGGTATCTTCTGAGTCCAATAACATTCATGGGCTGTAGTGGTACACATAGTTTGTTAAGCAATTATATCCACTACGTAAAGTGGAGTTATGAGCCTGTTAAGTATCAGAATATTTTATTTCCAAAATATGTACAATCAAAAATAACCATTTAGCCATTAAGGCCAAAATAACCATCAAAATTGTGACTGTTCTCTATACGAACCTTCAAAACAATACGGTCTCTAGCTTCTTCTGGACCGAATATCCTTCATTGGCTGCAGTGGTACAGAAAGCTTGGAGGGCAAATATGTGCAAAATGTAAAATGCAGGTATAATCCTGTTAACTATCTTAAAGATTTTATTTCCAGAAAAAAATGGATTGTCCATGGCCAAAATAACAATTTAAAAAGGGGCTGCTCCATGTATGATATTGGCTCGGAAACAATACGGTCTCTGCAAACTTCTGAACCCACTTACCTTCATTGGTCGACAATAAATGTTTAAAACGTGGTGCCATACAGGTTCAGATGCCTATGTTAAATATCCAATAGGAATCTGAAGATCTTATTTCCAGAAGAATGAATTGTTAAGGCCAAAATCACTCAAAAGTGGTGGCTGATCCTTACAGAACTGTCGAGTTAAAACAGTCTGGTCTCCCTCTTCCATGTAATTTACCCGAAACACATCATTGGTTGAAGTGGTACAGATATGTTAGTGAGTAAATATGTTCCACACAAATATAAGCCTCTTAAGTGTTTGTAGAATTTATTTTAAAAGATTAGATTGTTAAGGGTAAAATGACCATCAAAATTGGCAGCTGCTCCTTCCACACCTGTTGGCTTAGAAACAGTATGGTCTGCTTCTTCCATGTAATGATCCCGACACCCTTCATTGTTTCAAGTGGTACAGATAGGTTAGTGAGTAAGTATGTTCAAAAAGTTAAATTCCACACAAATATAAGCCTTTTAAGTATTTTGAAGGTCTCGGCAAACTTCTGAGCCCACTACCCTTCAATGGTTGTAGTGGTAGACCTAGTTTGTTGGGCAATTACATGCATAACATAAAGTATAGGTATAAATAAGCCTTTTAAGTATCTGAAGATTTTATTCCCAAAAGAACGGGTTGTCCAAGGCCCATATAGCCAACCAAAGAGTAGCTGCCGGAGCCTTTGATCACTCAATCGGATACTGCTTGGGGAGGACATTAAAGATCAAGCATGTAGCGGCACTGTAAGTGTAGCCACAGAGAACAATAACTCCGAGGAACCGAATATAGAACAGTAAGACGAGGAAGAAAAAGCCGTGTCCTTTGTCCTTGGTTCCTTTGAAGTGAAGGCTCACATAGGGCCATTGTTTTGTGGAAATTCCTGGACAAGGACACACAGGAGAGGAACACACAACTCAAAACTTTCCGACTTAGTGCCTAATTGCAGTGACCTTTGGCTGTCAGGGACAACACCTGCTTGCATAACTACTTTCTGTCATCCGAGTTGAGCAAGTCCTTGTTATCTCCTGCTAAAATGGTCAACTTAATGTACGTTACATGGAAGGTTGGATATTTAATATCTAAAGTTTGACATTTAAATGAAGCATTTTTTAGTTTGTTAATGCTGACAAGATAATGTATTAAAAATGTGGAGGAAAAACAGCTTAAATACCATTCCAGGTACAAATCCGCCTGTAGCAGATTTTATTTTATCTAATAATAGAATGGGAGAGATCATTTGGGATCTGGGATCCTTCCAGTGCTCACCCAGCCTCTATAAAGAAGGTACTCAAAAGAGGAGAAAACATTTATCCAAAAACAGGTAAAGTCACTAACACGTACTGGGGCCCTTCACGGTTGTAGTGGTAGAGAAAAAAAACTCAAAGGACGTGAACTTCTTTCAGAAGAACATGTGAACGGAAGAAGGCGCTGAAAGAGGGCCTCAAGAGATACTGGCAGGAAATCAAAGTTGGCAGAAGAACAGCATCCAAGCAGATAAAATAATATCGATTCTTAATTCGTAGTCTAAAGCGGCTCAAAACCCCTTCCCCTACGGTTAAAATACATTATCCTTGGGGTTATTAGAAACCAATGATACGAGCCATATTGGAAGTTTTCATCAGAGGTGATTAAGAAAGATACCAAAAAATATTTTAAAATAAAATAATAGGAATAAATAACTCGGATGGTTCAAGGACTGAGATAATGATATCAAAGATTGGTATTCAGGAGAACAGCTATCAAGTTCTACAAATGATGAAAAGCTACAAAGGATTAAGTTGGAAGAGGAACTCAAAAGACGAATAGGACCTCAGTCAGAAGAACGGAAGAAGGCACAGAGTAAGTGACTCAAAAGATACTGGCAGGGCATCAAAGTTAGTAGAAGAACAAGGTACAGACATGGAAAATGATATCAATTGTTAATTCGGAGTTCATAGTGGTTCAATACGATTGAAAAAAAAAGAAAGAATAAGTCAGAAAAAAACGTAAATAAAATAATTGTAAATACATTAAAAAAAGTAATGATGAACAAAATATTCTGTTGGGGTTCGACTACAGACCAAGAACAGTAAATGGCTTCCAAGAATACGATATTAATAATTTATTTAATCTTTTCACCAAATACATTTTTGTTACTATAGTTACTAATTTAATTTTTTGTATTTTGTATATACCAATTATTCTTTTTTCCTTTTGCATAATTTTGTTTACTCAGTCCTCATGAAGACCTGCAATTTGGATCAATGCAAAAATAAATTATCAATTAGTAAGAAATTTCTTTGTAGGAACCTATTTTGACCTTCACCCGGACCATTTTTTCTCTATCTATGTATCAAAAAATTTTATTTTTTAAATAATTCTATATAAGTACAACAAAGTGATAGGTTTAAAATCCTGAAAAACCAAAACTCCTTTAGGGGCATATTTAGAACTATTGCTAAAAATTAAAAGTTTCTGACAAGAATAAACCGATAAAACCAAGTAAAATAATTAAATAAAGATAAGCCTACTCGTATTCGCTGCAACATTTTTCACATGATGCTACATTTATAAATCTTAGTAATTGGAACTAGTAAATAAAATCTGGAAAAAAAACAACTAAACTTTGAATACAGTATTTATATTTAGACTACTCAAAAAAGGTCAATTTTATCTGATTTATTATTTTTAATGAGGGCAAATTAAAAAGAAAAGTACGCTAAAATTATATAATATATATTTTTTATTCTGACAACTTGATTCATGGTGACAGCGTTGATACTCGAAATTATCATTAAAATAATTAAAACTATCTTCACTGTAGAGCCATCTTTAATTTCGTCATTCCCCGTCCAGAAAAATAAATATATTAAAAATGTTCTGAAGAATTGTTATCTTTAAAATTATCTGGATTACTAAAATTTAATTTTGTCGCTTTTTACAAACTTAATTATAGATAATTTGATGATCTAAGAAATTTCGGATTACATCTTTATATTGGCCATACTGTAATTGGTGGTTGTCAGTGTGTAGTTTCTGTACATGTCATTATTTCACTGTTAATAATATGTACTTGAGTTTTTAAAAAACACCTATAAATTATAATAATTTTTTTTAATGACTATAATGTGACCAGGTTTGTAAGATTTAGGCCCAAAGTTCAAATAAAGAAGTAAAAACAAAACAACAGAAGTTCATAGAAACCAAATTTTAATACTTCATCAACGACACTAATCGATATTTTCTTGTTAAGACCAACGTAACATAACATAACGCTTCGCTGCAAAGTAGAATGTTAAGATAATGAAAATTTTCTCTACTCCTTGGCCAAATATAAAATAACCTGAGGGAAGGCTCAGAAGTCCAGACCAACAATAGTTCACCAGAAAATGCATTGAAGATGGTGAGATTCACAATATCTGCTGTCTACCCTGATAGGTAGCAGCACCTAACAGACCAGATAAAAGAAAAAGAAAGTCGTTACCATAAGCATAAACATAAATAATAAATGGTGTAATTCAAAAAGGAAACACACCATTTGAATTTCTCAGCATGAATTGAACCTATCGAAAATATACTTTTCATTCTATCATCATCTGAAAAACTCTCAGCTTATACGGCCTAGAACTTCTTATAAATATTCAATTTTTTTTCGTGTTGGTTTTATTAAACACAAACAAAAAGAAAGGTAAAATGAACCAAATGAGAACTTTAACGAGGTTATAAAAATTTGCCAAGCGTTACAGCATGAAGAGTGGGAGGCTCATTTTTTTTAGAATGTAAGTTCAGGTTAATGAAATCATATATATTTTACGGTTGCCTCTGCTAGAAAATTACTCACTAGCACACGGGCTACAATGCGAGAGAATAATTTATTTTTAAAAAAACAAACATGGCAAACCTTATTAGTAGGAAAAAATGTAACAGGCTCTGCAGGAGATGGGATTAGCTGCAGCCTCTATTTTGTATCCGAGTGCCTTCACATCTACAAGGACTGATTAATATTGTTTGCTCCTGAAGCAGGAATTTCTATCTGCTCTGATGAGACCCTTCTTATGAGCACCCAAGCGAGTCTCTCCGCACTTTATTGCAACTCCAGAATCCAAAGCCTCCTTAAAAGGTGCTTAAGTTCTGGCAGAAATGATTAAAGCTCTGGATTGGCTGATATACATAGCAGCGAACACAACTGAATTCAAGCATATAATGATTTTTTTTTTCTTAAAAATTTATTGAGTTTTTTGAGCCTGCCTAATTTGATATAAAACATAAAATACAAAAAATCTACCAAGACAGTTTTTCACTGCAATTTGATAAATCAAACAGGACGCTAGTAATCATCCAGCGGATGTAGCGCTTAACCTGATCTCAGAATCAATCGTATGCCAGGATAAATAAATTATCTATCTATCTTAGCTGGACTCAAACTCAGAAAAGAGAAGTGGGTAGGGCGATACCACAGTGAGTGAATGAACCCCCCTTTAATATTTATATAGACGTAATTAATTTATTTTTGAAAGAAACTTTATTAAGAGTTTAAATGTCTTTAGGAATCTTAGTTATCGACCAAAATAATTACTATAAATAAAATTAATAATTTATTAAATGAAAACCATGATTCATCATTACACTTTGGAGTGAGATACCCATAAAATAAGGATTTTTATAGGTGATTCTGGATATCCAAGAATAAATATACTTATTATTACGTAAAAAGACATCACTGTATTTTCAACTACAGGAGAATTTCAAAATTTTAAATAGAAATTTTTGTTTTTTATTAAAGGCAATTTTTTCCTTTACATCCATCTATAAGTTTTCATATTGCATAAATTGTATTGTATATATTTAAAAGTTTTAAACGGTAAGATCAAGTATTTTTAAAAATACAGCAAAATAATTAAACGAAAGAAGGAAGTGACATTAACCATAAACTTAGAACATAAATAAAAAATTAATTTTCAGAATATTTCGAAAGCCATATAAATAATCGTTTAACTTCCGATAGTTCATTAAACAATATAATTCATTTTTTTTTTATTATAAAGTATATACAGATAATAAATTGGTTAAAAAATATTTCTTTAAAGAATAAGACTTTTCCTGAAAAGAAAATAAGGAATATAAAGTTTAAGTCAATACTAAAGCTCATATTTTTTTCATCTAATTGACTGTACTTCCAAAATTTTTAATATAAAAGACTTATGAAAATGGCAATGAAAAGTAAAGAAGCGTTTCATAAATAATGGTGATGTATAAAGTTTATATAAATTTACATTATATAATGAAATATATATTATAATTTCATAAAGTTCTTCTTACGTTTTTCTATGAAAAACAATTCGAGATTCAGCTATCCATACTACAGACACTCGACTAAATCGGATGGTCCAAATACTTATATTTCCAAATAATATTGACAAAATGGGAAGATCCTTTGTAGCTGTATCTTCTTCAGAGCTTTTACAGACTTGGAACAGTCAGCGAAAATACCCGCCTCGTCTATTATAACCTCAAAAGAAAATATATGCATACAAAGCTCTTTAAGCACATAAGGACTAAGTATAGGTGAAGTAGTGAGAAAACGAAGAAAATTGGTGATTTTGTAAATCTGTGGCCATTAATAAAATCATAAAATAGAAACGACTTTTAATGCAATAACAGAAAGCATTCTCTCTCCAAAAGGATCTCCACAGGAGCGTATTGCCGAAGCAGGCAAAGGAAAAATCTATGGGAAGGCTAGTAAGGCCCACATTCTCCTGTGAGAGTTGGACCTTCGCCAAAATTCCAAGAAGGTCATTTCAAAGATTCGAAATAATGATAGTATTAATTGGGATATGGAAAAAACATTATGCGTAATGGGAGATCTCCAAGAGGCTTCAACCTCAAGGGCAACCATCGCCGGGCGCAAATATAATAATGCATTAGTAATAACCAAATAGTTATGAATGAGCTTTTATACAGAAACCGAGGAGTTGGAACACTGTATGTTAGTGCTTGAAGAATGTAAGGCTGCTGAGGAAACTACTTGTTGTCAGAAATTAGAAGGGTGTAGTAATTAACAGGCAATCTATGCTAGAACGAATAGTTGAGAAGTATCACCGTTCAATAATGATAATATTAAAAATAGTAATCAGCTCCAAAAAAAAAGATAAAATGCATTGTAAATCCAATAAAAAAAAGTATTTTCTTACGTTAAACAAATATAAAAATACTTTATACAGGGTGTTTCGGAATTGCACGGCACTATTTTAGGTATGTGTTCTCTAACACAAGATAATCAAAAAAGTTCATATGAACATTTATCTCAACCTCATTTATTAAACAGATATCAAAGGTTAATAATTTATTATTTATTTACTACATTAAGGCTGAATGTACAAAGTTTAACGTGTTTGATACTATTACAGGTTTTAATCACCTGATAATCAAATAAAATATAAGCAATGACAGTAGTTGCTCATCTGTTTGTCTATTTCTGTGGGTTTTAGTGTGAGTGAATTCTGTGAGACAGTTCAATTTATGATTATCATGGAAGACACCACAAATTTATTCACTTTTGCAGAACAAACAGACATGGTTTTAACTCATGGCGAGGTACATAGAAATGGTGCTGCTGCTGTACGAAGGTATCGTCAAAAATTTCCTAACCGAAGAATACCAAATCGTAAAACGTTAAGTTTAATGGCACGCTAAAACCTATACGAGTAAACGACGGTCGACAAAGATTTCGACGAACTGCAAACGTTGAAGAAGAAAAATGCTCGATGCTGTTCAGTTATCTCCTGCTACTAGTACGAGAAGATTGTCACGTATCGCGAACTTTACGCGTTGTTCCATTGTATCCATTTCACGTTGTGAGTAGGCAATAATTATTACCACAAGATTATAACAAGCGCAGAAATTTCTCCCAGTGGTTAATTCGATAATACACTCGAGGTCCTAAATTCCTGAACTGCATCTAGGTTACTGATGAATCTTGCTTTACAAGACGGGATTCTTAATTTTCGAATTACCCATCCTTGGGCTGAAGAAAACCCTCATACGACTGCTGTTGGACATTACCAACATAACTTTTCTTTAAATGTCTGGTGTGCCCCTTCTTTTTGCCACCTAGGCTGTCAGTTATATCTTACTTGCATTTTTTGCAAATTAATCTTCATAAACTCCTAGAAGATATTCCGCTAGGGATTAGGCAAAGGCAGTGGTTCATGGATGACGGTGATCCAGCTCACTTTTCTCATAGTGTCACTGATTATTCAAATGCAACTTATGGAGACCGATGGGTTGGTCGAAACCCAAAGTCGAGTTATAACAAAGTCATATTGTAACAAGCGACATGAATATATTGCGAATCTATTATTAACACAAGTTTAGGCTTATGTCATAAAATGCAATTAAGCAATACAATACGAATGCAAAGTATCTTAAGCGAAACAACACCACTTTTAAGAACCGGGAAAATCTGTTTTAACGTTATTTAATGTACAACGCTAAAGTGGTACTTCGTTAGTTTTTTTTGTATCAGCAGAAAATTGCGAATTGTCAATTATTGAAAATGCTAGAATCGATATTCTGCTTTAAATCACCTCCTTGGTTTTATGGAAAATTGTAACATTAAACACACGAACATAACATATTCAATACTTTACCATGGAAGGGGTTTCATTTTGTAACTATTTTATCCATATCAAACACGCGAATGTAGTAGATTCGAGATTTTGAAACTTCCAGAACACCAAAAATATGTTTTTTGCGAATTTTCATCCGTTAATTTGCCTTGGAACATGATCAAGATTTTTACAATTTTGCCTTTTGACAGGGTTATTCTTCGCCTTTACAAAGTGATTTCAGTTTAAAGAATTTACTATTACATTCATCAAACCTACTAAAGCCAAAAAGATTATTGATCGAACAAAATGTGTTTTTTCGCATTGAATACTTTGCATTTATATCGAAGATATCTTAGAGGTGTTGTTAATTATATCTCATAATTGTATTTAATTAGTACAGACACAAAAATTTAGTAGTTATAGTGTGTGTAGCTTTTTAGATGTGATTTATGTAAAATATAAAATAAACTTTATTCATTAAAAACTTCACTTCTCTTCCATTCGAGTATGTGTTTTAAAATTATTTTTATTTTTTGTAAAGTGGATGAATATAGTGATTTTACTAATGGAAACATTAATCATTGATGACTAACACGTTTCCTCATTATTCCTTTACCAACCAATGTTTTCCTTATTTTCTTTGTAGACTTGTAAATAAATGAGAGCCATTATAACAATAAACCTCATTATGGAATCTCCAACTCCAATAGCTTTGAGACCATCAGATTCACTTTAAGAGAAGCTGATTTCGAAGGAGAGGACAAAATGATGAACCTCGAGCAATCTAATCCGGACAATAAGGTCGAAACGTCCTCAGCTGCGAAGGAGCTAAATAGAATATAAATGACATCTTTCCCATGAAGAAGGAAAATGGAGGACGATTTCCGACGAAATTGAGGGACGGAAGGTCGATCGATTTATTCGTTCGCCTGTTGGGCTTCTGACGAATCGGGACATGAGATGTGAACAAGGTGAAGCCCTATTACAAACATTGGGGTATCATGTAATGTCATTGAATCATTCTCTGGGATCTTATTTATTTCCATGTCTGGTGAAAAACAGAAACAAATTTATATTTAATTATATTTATATTTACATTATATTATATAAATTCAAATGTAAATACTTACATGAACTATTAGTATCATATAAGTGTTAGTATAGACTTATTAAATTTAACTAAACAGACCAGGTCAAATTTTCAGGAGGCTCGTCAAATTTTTGGCACTTCATAATCTTTCATTGTATTATGATCTTAAATGAAATGCTTTAATAATCTACTCTATTTATGTAGCTTTAGTTCTGTTGCCTTCCTGGTGGTCAACCACCCTGTATAAACTGGGCACCCTAAATTGGAGGAAACCCGGCAGTTGAGCATGATCTCTGACAACTCACTTCCCTGTGCACCCGTAGGCTTATTTAAATATATTTTAAATATTACATAAATTTATTTATCGAATTAGGCAATTATATTGGAAATTGGTGCATTAAGGTCTGTCAGAATATTTGAATGAAGAAAGGCTTAGAATTTAATAGATAGTCAATTGTAAACAGATTTTCAGTTTTCATTCAAAATGGATAGAGTTTAATTCTTGAAAATTATAAAAATCTATAATATAGATGACCATTTCCGGTGTCCAATTTCCTTTTATTCCTTAAAACAAGGATATGTTATAATTGTATATACATTTCATCGCATTGCATATTCTAATTGTTTATAAATAAAATTTTAGGGGAAGAGAAAAATGATTCTCCTATCAATAAAAATGATCAAAAACCTCAATAGATCCAACTATAAATTAGAAGACAACATTTAGTATTTGAATCTTTTTGGTTTTTTAGCACCTTTGATGTGATTATTATTTTGTTACGTTCCCTGATGATATCTGAATTGGCAAAACCTGATAAGTCTTAAATACTAGAAAAAACTAATCAGTGTTCGCCAATTCAGGTATCATCAGGGTATATAACAAAATAATAATCACATGAAAGTTGATAAAAAAACCAAAAAGACTCAAATACAAAATATTTTATTCTAATTTATAGTTGTATCTATTGAGGTTTTTGATCATTTTTATTGATAGGAGAATCATTTTTCTCTTCCTCTAAATTTTTATTAAGGTTTTGGTTTTTAAGGTGTTTCCTATTTCATCTTAATTCCTAGAACATGTTCACATAAAAGAGATAATTTGTAAAACGTTTCTTTTCTTTTTAAATAGACTTTGCTATTTTGACTCTTGGTACTTAAAAAAAAACTTATTTAAGGAAACTAAAAAACTATTATAGGAAACTATAAACTTATTATGGAATTTTTTCAGGTATATTTGGAAGAAAATGGTCCGGGTGGTGATTAAAAAATTTCTCTCAAGTAGGGAGAAATGTTTATCAAAGAGCCGACGTTTCGAACCAGATTGCAGGTCTTCTTCAGTCCTGTCGAGAGGGGGGGGGGCGGATTATAATATAACATAATTCATTTTTCACTTATAGTTCAGTGAAAATAAATGGAAAGACCTGACTCAAACTATAAGTTTGATCGTCTGTGATGAACCATTTAAAATTCCTGTAGGTACCATATAAACAAACGACTAAAGAATAAACTCGCAGTACGAAAAAAATAGCACCTCCCGATAAATTATTTAGATACCAAAAAGGATAAAATAATAAACATCAACCTAAAATTTGGCCCTCTTTGCTTTCCAAAATTTTTCCCTATTAAAATCGAATACTAGTTGAATATATAAACATTAAGATCTGAATATATTCAGCAGCAATATTTCATGACGTCTCTCACGAAAGTACAATAAAATAGTTGTTTTGTTTTTTATGTATATTTTAAAAATGGCTTTAAAACACGTATTTGAGTGGATAATCGGTTTTCTAAATTGTCCCTTATAATTTGACTTATTACGTAAATCACATATTGATGAAATTACTTGGCTGAAACTACAAGTTACAAAGCTTTGTGATCGTCAATAATTGACCAAATTAAAGTCCTATACCGGTACCATATTAACTAACGACTAAAGGATAAACTAGTAGTTAAAAAATAACACGGGCCGATAAGTTATTCAGACATTATCTAACAAATTATATAACACATTATACTAACACATTATATAACAAACGATAAATAAATAAACCGATCCAGTTAATAAAGAGTTTTTAAAAACTCCATACACTGGCTCCCCCCAAAACCCCCACATGACTTGGCGTATAACAGGATCTACCGTCGCCTGATCAAAGAGTTTCATTACAACCTCCACGGCTTTTATCGTCCCTTTTTTGTTTATCAACCAGAAGATGATTTCCCTTTTTATATTCATATACCCTTTTTTTTTTTTACAAGTAACCCGTGGATTGCATTAAACTTGGCTGTATCCTACACGATTTATAAAGATAAATAACACAATCACACACGATTCTCTTAGGAGAAAAAATAAATTAATTATTGTATACCCAAACTAAATTCTAAAAAATATTACTAAAATTCCGTATTATGCCTCATATTCATAATAATTTTTATTTTATTTTTTTAACATAATAATACAAAACACTTGTTAAACACATAATATAAATACATATATGTAAATATATTCAGCAGCATTATTTAATGTCGTCTCTCAACATAGTATAATAAAATGTTTTATTTTTTTTCTCTCTTTAAATATTTATCCACACCTGTCTACTGAAAACAATGACAATAAGCAGATTGGCTGACAGTAAAATAGTATACAATGACTTGAGAGGCATGAAGAAGTACAGTACCCTGCGGTACCTAAATGTTTTATTATATAGGAAGATTGTCATGTTTTAAGACTGATATAAAAACGCACATTTCAGGGAAAAATTCTTTTTCAAAATTGTCTCCTTTTGCAAAAATAATTATAATTCACATACAAAGATACAAATTTGGGCATAGATAACGCCCAACTCCTATTGTTGTGATGGTATTGATACTATTTTATTAACCATTAGAAACATTTTAAAAGCTTGAAACTTTTTTGATTTAAGTAATGTCATTATTCCCTTAAAACTTCAAGTTCAAACATGATACAACTCAAAACATGACTTTATTAAAAAAAAAAAAGATGGAAATGGAACATCAGAAATGTTATTTCTGAATTATTCAACTAATACAAATGTTACTGAAGGCTTAACTCAAAAATGCCAAATTTTGGAATTATATCGTTGAGAGAGTTGCATATGCGTGTGTAAGGAGAAAGAAGATACACATATGCTAACAATTGTTAACCGAATCAAATTGAAAGGATATAATATGAATATGAAACGTTAAGCACCAACGTGGATAACTCCGAAATTAAAAAAATTACATTTTTCGCTAGTTAACCCAACATGACACTATACAGCATTTTTTCCTCATGGTTTTTGTCCCGTTTTGGACCTGAAGTTTCTGCAGCACAAAGCATAGCATGACTTGAAATTTCGGAGTTATCCGCAGTTGATCCTCGGGACTTCGCGGCCCGGTGTCGGGTACTCGTTAAAGACCCCTATCTTAATTATATTTGGATAGGCAAAATTGAGGACTCCCAATGTAACATCTTCAGATTAGCCATGTTAGCATCAAGTGGATTTAAATAAATGAACAAATAATCCGTTGGCTTAGAAAAAAAACATTCAGTACAAAATTGTGCTTGCTAAACACTTTACCCTCCATGGAATATAGTGGTTCGATTAAATACATTATAAAACAAAGCTCCAGCGTTTCCAATCCGATTAGCCATAGCAACAAAGACTAACGAATAGACAAACAAACAATTTACAACCGAAGATATGTTAATGTTAGATAATTGTACATTATTTTGACTAATTTGCCTGCACTAGATACTGAACCAAATATGAAATATTCATTCGATCTTCCAGGCTATCGTCTAGTTATAATAAATAAATAAAACAAAACAACAAAATGATTAAACCTGTGGTAGATGCCTACAAAAATAGAATATGTTAATTTTAATAACCAAGTGTTAACTATGTTTTTAAGAGGAAAAAAAGGGAAACTCGCACCATCGGAACAAACTTCCCAAGTTTTATGTTCGAACAAAAATAAGAAAGTTAAACAAGAAGAGAAAAAAAGAAGATATTGGCACTTGTTGCTCCGTCTTTACTAAGAAAGTTTATTTTGATCTTCTTTTTTGCAGGCCTGGAGAAATACAAGGACCCTTGGGAATATCAGGCATTTTTTAACACGTTTAGAATTTCCTTGTTCTTATTCTTTATAACTATCACAATAAGTTTATCAGAAAATCTGATTTATGTTTTTGTAGAAATAAACTGTAAAATGTACTATAATAGAAATAAGGAAGAAAATAGTTGGGGGTGCACTCAAATGAAAACACTAAATAAGTGGTAGCTTATTTAATTATGTGCCGACGTTTGGACCCACTTTGTGGGTCATATTCAGGGCTATAGGAAGCTGTAGCAAGAGTAGAGTAGGGTACCAAGAGTAGAGTACACCGTAGTAGTAGACCGCGTCAACTCTTGCTACAGCTTCCTATAGCCCTGAATATGACCCACAAAGTGGGTCCAAACGTCGGCACATAATTAAATAAGCTACCACTTATTTAGTGTTTTCATTTGACTGCACCCCCAACGATTTTCTTCCTTATGTCTACTTTCCAGTCAACCATCCCCTCGCTTCTTATAATAGAAATAATTTGACACAATGTAATATATTTTTAAAAATGTGAACTAAAATCCAGCCAGAGAGTAAGGTTAAAAAAATTCTAATTACAACAACTTAAGAATTAATTATTGTACTAATAAATAATTATATAATAAGTGACTACGAAAAAAAAAGAAGGTGATTACTGGATTGCCTTAAATGAAAAGAAAATACTAAGTATATATACAACGAGAGATAGAGATATTTCATTTAAGATATTCTGTGTTCCAACTACTAACCGACATTCGAAATGAAACGAAGCACAAAGAAACTTATGGATTCGGAAGTGGGAAGAGGGCTTTGCAAGGGAGCCCACAGGAAATTGCCTTAAGTGCAGGGCTAAAGCATCGGGCCTGAACCTTTGGGACTTCTATTGTAACCGACTAATCAATAACAACTCTTATTGCCGTCCCAGTGGAAGGAAAGAGTTATTAAATAAATTCGTTTCATTGTTTTTTCGAATTATAAGTTTACATAATGCTTAATATTGAAGAGGTATACAGATGAACCAAAGTGCGGTTCAAACTTAAATATTTTAACTTTTTACAAAATCATTTAGCTTTAAAACGCTTTTTCACGAAACCATTACTCTATCGTTTGTACTTTTTGGCTTCCCAATCCATACTATTTTTTATTATTTTTATATTGTTTTAATGGGTTGTAACAGTACAGGTTTTTTAAATATAAAAAAATTAATGAATTGCTGATTCAAAAAAAAACAATTTTTCAACCTTTTCCAACAAGCATTTTACAAATAACAAATAAATTTGAGTTACACATCAATCCCATCAGAATGATAAATTAATTAAAAGTCGTAATTAAACCTTACCGAGCTAGAAAAAAGTTAATGTAAACAATATTTCTATAGTACTGAGAATCATGAAAAAACAATGTTCACATTTAGTTATAGCAAGCATTGCCATAATATTAATTTTCTTTTCTTCGTTCAAAAAATATTTGTTTTCAATATTCAAATTAATGTTGATCTAAAAACAGATAAAAAGAAATTAAAACTATAAGAAATAAAAATCAAATTTATTTTGGCTTTTGATCGAGTCTGGCACGCAGGTCTCCTTTACAAAAAATTCCTTCCTCCTACATACTTTTTAATCATTCGCTCCTTTCTAACTGGCAGAACATTAAAGTAAAACATAATGGTTCCTACTCTTCTCTCTATTCCCAGTCTGCTGGTGTTCCTCAAAGTAGCATCCTCGGTCCTATCCTCTACACAGTATATACAGCTGACATCTCAACCCACCCTAACACCTTCATCTCCACGTATGCTGATGACACATGTGTGTTATCAGTTAATAACACCCCATTTATTGCACCCCAGTCCCTTCAATCACATTTATCAAGCCACGAAGAATGGTGTCGGAATTGGAGAATTAAAATCAATTCCAACAAGTCCCATCAAATTACCTTTACCCTTCGCCGAAAACCCATGACGTCCTGTCCTACTGTATCCTTTAATAGTACTCCACTTATCCCTGTTGAACAGATTCGCTACCTAGGACTCAACTTAGACAAACGTCTTACTTGGAACCCTCACACAAGACTGAAAATACAAGAAACAGCTAGACGCTTCCGACTACTTCAACACATACTAGACAAACGCTCAAAGCTTCAGATCAATTACAAAAGACTTATTTATGTGACTGTTATAAGACCTATATGGACTTACGGAATTGAACTATGGGGCTCCACCAAACCATCAAATTCCTCTCGTATTCAATCCTTGCAATCCAAAATCCTTCGCAAAATCCTAAACGCTCCTTATTTTGTCACAAATAAAAACATCCATAATGACCTTAACGTTCCATAGGTCACCGATTTACCCCATTCCAGATGGCTAGATCGGTAACATAAATAATTAATGTTTGCTATCAATACAGCCCACTTAGTATGTATAGGTAATCATTCCATAATAAACTCCAGGCCCATCCAAAATTCAATAAAATAATTTAAAATTTTTTTTTTTTTTTTCTATACAAATATACTTCTTTTAAACATTGGATATATTGAAATTTTCTAGCATCTATATTGCAAAAAGAACAATACATTGCAAATATCTCTATTGTAGAGTATATTTTATGAACTATTATCAGAAATGATATTAACTATTAACTTAATTTTAATGTTTTAATGCTTGTTTAGTGCATAAAACATTTTTCACAAAATTTACAAGAAATTCTATATATATCATTTTATATATTTTATTGCCAACATAGGATCTATAAAAATCAAAATATTAAGTTTTATAGCCTTATGCTAATTAATAAGAAAAAATGCAACTTCTTTATTAATATTCAGCAACTTATCCCGCTACATTGTTTCAAATGACATTTATTTGTCACTATCACGGTTTCAGTGATAGGAATATAAGTAGTAAAACAATTTGTTTCTATCCCCAAGAAAATTTTAAAGCTTTAAAAAAGAATGCTTCCATGTTATTATCAAACGTTTCCAACCGCCTGGTTTTCTTTGAGAATTCCCTTCCGCGTTGGTTGTTGCCTCTCCCTAGTTGACGAAATGACTACCACGATACCAAGTCCGGGCAAACTTAATTGGAATTTATCGACGCTATAGCTCTTCTGCTTCCTGGCAGGAACCCGGTCGATATCACAATCCGCGTCCAAGATCTTGACAGGCGACTTTAATCAGGACACACTTTGAGTGAAGATTCCAAGTGGATCTACATGGAGATGAGATTAAACGAGGCAAATATTTTAAATCAATTTTAAGAACTGAAGCATAATCGGCAGTTAATATGTTATTAAAAATAATGATGCGGATTTAATTGACTTAAAATACATAGGAAATCGATCTGGAGAAAAATAAACTGAAATGAGCCTCATCTCCTTCGATGCCACCTGCACTTATCCACCGATGATGTTCATTGCTCTCTTATACTCCATTATTTAGTGAGTAATTCTTATATTGATTAAAAGCACTAGTAAAATAATTTAAAACATTAAATTCATTGAACTAAAAATTTGCGTTGCCACGGCTGAAGAAATAAGCAAAAGGGTTCTTCTGTTTTAAATGTTCCTTTTTTATTCAAAATATTTTCATCCCATAACTAAACTGTTTTAGTTCTTTAATGCATTTTATTACTCTAATTGAAAGTGAAAATGAAAGCCAGGAAGGATCCACAGTTGAAGTTGAAGGAACAACTTCAAAATACCGTGAATAATAATAACATTTCAAATTTTCCGTGCCACGTAACTGATATAAAACAAATTTGGTAGACATTCTTCAGGAAAATTATTAAATTTATTCATGAATTGAAAGAACATTAAGATATATGGATTAATTAGTTAAGATCATTTATTGCGACTAGAAAATAATAAACTCATTGGTATTTTAGAAATGGGTATGTGACACCGTAATGACATTTAAGTGATAAACAGACTTCAAGTTATATTAAAAAGTTTAATATACACCTAAGAGGGCAAGTGACTGAATAATATCCTAAAGCTATTCATAAAAAAAATATATTACTTATTTCATATATCTGGGGTATACCACCATGGTGGTTCAATTCAATCGACTTTGAATACTGTGGATATCAGGCTGGATACAATAAGAGAATATTGTAATAAACTAAAGAACATAAATAAATTTGCAGTTAGATAAATTATATTGTTAAGAGAATGCAAATGGAAAAAGCCACAAACAAAGCCTTATGTTTCAAATCTGGGGTAAAAACAAACAATTACCAGTCGACGTTTCGCCTATTCAGGCATTATCAAAACACAAATAAGAGTAAGATCAATCACATCTCAAAGAAGAAGTGCAATGCATCCCAGAGAATAATCGCCCAAATAGGCTCATAATCTGAGACCGCACCTCCACCCCAAGACGTTCAACTCAAATTGAGATGTGATTGATCTTACTCTTATTTGTGCCTTGACAATGCCTGAATAGGCGAAACGTCGAATAGTAATTGTTTGTTTTTACCCCAGATTTAAAACACAAGGCTTTGCTTGTGGTTTTTTCCATTTGCATTCTAATAAATGTTAATGTTTCGTTTTGGCTCTATTTTATTTATATTGTTAAGGTTCTCTTCTATGGTCGATATGGCAACCCAATCATTTCCCATGCCAGGTCATGTAAACGTTGCAGGCTTCTGCACCAGAAATTTGTCAGGATTTTATCCCCACGGGAAAGAAATTTGGGAATTTAAATTAGCGTAGGCGCATTTATTTTGAAATCGGTCCCATATATCTATATTTTATTAAATATTTGGTGACTCGACTAATATGGTTTATTCAACATTTCTATGCAACTTTTATATTAGGTGTTAATTTTTAATATAAATATTTCAACAATAGGATAAATAAAATACATACATTTGAGGTACAAAATAACTTTAATAAGATCCCGTGAATAAGAAATGAAACGAATGCAAAAACAGCATACGTTGGAACCCCGAAGGAATGGTAGGAAAATAAAAATGTTAATTTCACTCAGTATAATAAAAATGATAATTTTATAGGCTCCATTGGTTTACGTACATTATTTTGCGTAACACCCCACTGCTGCTAAATTGGCACTGTAGGGAAAATAAAATAGCTTCAATCTCTCCTGAATGGCTTACTTAGAGCTTGCAGTGTTCCGGACGTATCGACATTAAACATTTTTGTTGTTTCCCCTTACAAGTCGTGAGTCATTAAACCTGCAGAGTGAGGTAGGGGGACATATTCCTATTGCGAGAAATAATGTCGCTCAAGAACAAAGCATTCAGCTACTTCTCGACATTAAGGTCTCCAACTCCAACTCAAATAGTCACATTTCACTGCCAGATCCACGTGCATAACTTGGATTCTGCTACAGTAATTTTTATGATTCGTTTAGTTATTGTTTAACAAACTATTGATGAGAACTAAAAAATATTTATACACTTAAAGGTAGTAGGGAAGGATGTTTTTATATGGGCGATTTCGAGTTGTTGTTTTTTGGATCACGTTTGCAAAATGTGGACTTTTTTCTCAAGAATATTTTTATTCATGCTCTTTGTTGCTCCTTCCTTTATTTTTTCAATTAAAAAAAAAATGTCTTTATCAACCATTTAGATTTTATTTTATTTTATCAAATTATAATATATAAAATTTTGTCAGTGTATTATCACTCATTCAATGAATCAGATCTTTTCATTTTTATTGATTTTTCTATTTTCTCTAGATGATCTTAAACCCCCTTGGTGCTTTAAATTATTGCTGATCATCTTGATTATTGGTCAGTATATCTTCATAAGGAATTTCTATTTTAATCGAAATAATCCTTTGCAAAGATCACACACATTCAGATGCGTATAATGTAAAAAGAAAAAATTTAAAGTTTGAATACTTTTGGTTTCTCAACAATAGTTCGTTAAACATTAAACAAAATGATAACAAACATAGCCTAAATAATCCATTATTTATGGTTCAACAAGTTACAATTTAAATATCATAAATCTTTCCAACTGTGCTGTATGAATATTAAAACCCAACAATACAAATTTAGTAAATGTATACTTAATCAAGTAATACTTACGTAACTTCTACCATTCTAAAAACAACTATTTGGTAGATGAAAGATGATAAAACAATTTTGAACCTAGGACCTGTTTAAATTTTCTAAATTTATATTAATCCACAACGCCCTTAATTCACAAAAAATAAATAAATAAAAAGGTTCCTCATCCATATTGGAAAATAAAATTTAGAATTTATCGTGTATTTTGTTATTATATTTAAGTTGAATGAGGAACTGAGCCAATTAATTCAGGGCGTCGAAGAAAAAATAGGATAATTAATATTTCTATCACGTAGATAGTTAATTCTAAAACACCTCTATTTAATCAATGGCATAATTAAATTAATCAGTGATTGGAAAAGCACCTATCACAGTTCAAAAGTAATTACAAGTTAGTAACTAGCACACTTGGCAATTGTTTAGTTAGTGTCCCTTCTATTTCCTCTTAGCTATATTTTAAACAAACATTCAAGTTCCTGTTTCTTACGGGAAAAATCTAATATAAAGACCAGAAGACTTCCTTAAAAGACAATTAAGCTATTATTCGGTTACTCAAAAGAAATTTAAAATTAAAATCTACAGGGTGTTTCGGAATTGCTCGGCACTATTTGAGGTATGTGTTTTATAACACAAAATATTCAAAAAAGTTCATATTTACGTATATCTCAAACTCATTTATTAAACAGCTATCAAAGGTTAAAGATTTATTATTTATTTACTACATTAAGACTGACTGTACAAAGTTTAGCCTTTTTAATACTATTACGGGTTTTAATCCCCTCATAAACAAATGAAAGATAAGCAATGTAAGTAGTTGCTCATCTGTTTGTCTAGTTTTCTGTGTTTTAGTGTGAGTGAATATGAGACATATCAATTTATGATTATCATGGGAGACATCACATATTTATTCAATTTTGCAGAACAAACTGACACGCTTTTAACTTATGGCGAGGTACAAAGAAACGGTGCTGCTGCTGTTCGAAGATATCGCGAAAAATTTCCTAACCGAAGAATACCAAATCGTAAAACGTTTGAGGCCATTGAATGACGCCTTACGATGCTGTTCAGTTATCTCCTACTATTATTACCATAAGATTGTCACGTCGTTTCGATGTTTCCCCTATCAGCGGATGGCGAAATTTACGGGAACAACTATTATATCAATTTCACGTAGTGAGTAGGCAAGATTTATTACCACAAGATTATAACAAGCGCAGAAATTTCTCCCAGTGGTTAATTCGACAATGCACACGAGATCTTAACTTCCTGAACTGCATTTTGGTTACTGATGAATCTTGCTTTACAAGAAATGGGTTTCTCAATTTTCGAAATACTCATACTTGGGCTGAAGAAAACCCTCATACGACTACTGTTGGACATTACCAACATCATCGGCCCCTTTTTTTTTGCCACCTAGGCTGTCAGGTATCTCTTACTTGCATTTTTAATAAAATAATCTTCATGAACTCCTAGTAGATATTCCGCTAGGCAATAGGCAAAGGCTATGGTTTATGCATGACGGCCCTCCAGCTCACTTTTCTCATAGTGTCACTGATTATTTAAATGCAACTTATGGAGGCGGATGGGTTGGTTGAAACGGACCTCTTCCATGGCCACCAGGATCTCCGGATTTAACGCCATTATATTATTTTGTTTGGGGCTGGTTGAAGTCTATGGTTTATTCTGCGGCACTTGGCGCAATATCTAAAAAATCGGATCATGGAAGCCGGAGTAACTATCAACCACCATCCTGATGCTATATGAAGAGCCAGAGAAGCATGGATTCGTCGTGCTGAATGTTGCATTCATCAAAACGGAGGCCTTTTTAAACAGTTACTCTAAATGTTGTAATAATAATAATACATATATAGACATTCATAATACACAAATAGTAATAATAAATCTTTAATCTTTGATATCTGTTTAAGAAATGAGTTAGAGATATATGTTAATATGAACTTTTTTGTTTATTTTGTGTTAGAGAACACAGACCTAAAACAGTAACGTCCAAACACACTGTATGCATGCAACTACATTTTTTTATTAAATTACCATAGATTACTCATTACAGAATACAGAAAAATATATTTAAAAAATAAATAATAGTATTTATTAAACTACTAAAGGAAAAACCTTCATTGTAATTTTTAAGCACGATTACGGAATAAAGACAAACACATTTAAAAGATAGTAAGATGAAACAGTAAGTCATTTTTAGCTCCATTTCTGTGGTATCCTTGTTCATACTGTTGTTCGGAAGGGACGCAAAATGTCGGCCCCCAGCCGGTACGGTGTCAGGTACTAACTAAAAATTCCTATTTTTTTTATACTTGGAAAGGCAGCATTTAGGACTGTAATCGTCTGATTAGCCACAGCAGCATAAATAAACAAAAAGTATATCGCGTATTAAATTATTAATTATAGCTGAAAATCAAAATGTTGTTTTCATACATATACAACTATTTATTTTTGTTAAAAATTTCCCGTTGCTACAAGTAAATTATAACTTCCGTTTTACCAATATTAACTTAACTGTACCAAATCCGACATGTTCGACAGATCATTTTAAAATACTTTAAGTTAATTATCAAGATAGAATAGAAAAGTGATTTTATCGAGAGAACTGGTATCTTTGGAATAACATACATGAACAGAAAAACAAGCATAAACCTACCATGAAGGCCAAAAACCTACATATTATATTGCAAATCCTACGATATTAAACCAAATACTAACCAACTGAAGAGAAACAAAATAAATAAATAATAATAATAGAAAATTTTAATAAGTTACGAGAGGCAAAATTGAACAAAAGAAATCATTATTTACTAATAATCCATTTATGCTAATAGTTAAAAACGATTAGAGAATACCTATTGTGGATTTAGGCGATGTTGGATAAGCATAGATTCAATTGAGGTTAGGAAAGAAGAATGACGGATATTAGGAGGGATTGTGTTCCAGCTAGTCATTGAACGAGTTTGAATATCAGAAGATTTATTTTGATTTGTAAGTACCACTTTGGTAACTTGTCGTTAATTTACATTGACTGTTCACATCTAGACCTTACAATAATTAGAAATAAATAATTTTCAAGACATAAATTTAATAGAAAACCGTTATTGAGCTATGTGAGTTTGGAACATATAGAGGTCACGATGAAATTATTATAAATTCATGGATGGTCAAAAGGAACATTTCTGTTGAAAACTGAAAATTTTCAAAGTCCTTCCTAAACTGTGCATATTTTCAATGATTGAGTTTATAATTTCATGTAAATTGCATGAGCTCCAGTCACAGGAAAAGCGGATTCGAACATCAAAAGAGAAGCGATGTTTGTTTTTTTATTGTTAATTAACAAGCTTATTGTCACCCCAATTATCCTAATTAACTATGAAATAAAAAAAATGAAATGAAGCCAGTTGTCAACAGGTAAACTAATTATTCTGCTGATATTTTTTTTTTTTATGTCTAGAATTCATTTCCGAACCAGACCTCCTTTTTTTTAGACGTATTTATTTTGGCAATCGGCATAGTTTGAAGAAAATTTTTATTCCTGCAAAAAGAGATTAAGATGAATTAACATAATTCTATATTTTCTGTCGATGTCATTTAATAAATATATTATTGTTCCCTAAATTGAAAAAAATAAATTATTTGATTTTATTAATTTTTTTTTAATTCATTACTGGTCACATTTAAACCGTTTTTTAAATGAATATTTATTAGTGAATACCATTTGTTGAGGAGTGTAAAACTTCAAGTAAATAAATGAATTATCATTGAGTATAATCAAACAAAAATAAACAATTCGGAGGAGATACACTCAAAATTCAATGAGGCCTATATTTTCAATTTGCCACTTTTTAGCATACATGACGCTAAATTTTATATGTATATATATATTTATAAGTATGTATGTATTTATATACATGGACACATCGATGTCCAGAGTGCAAGGATTGCAGACCAAGGGACGAGGCAGTTAGCTTTCCCTGAGAGCAGACAGCAATCTACTTGAGTGGATTTTCGTGTTGTATCCTCCACGTCCGCCATCTCTCCTTAATTAGTTCCATTGTTTACATTATTGTTGACAGTTAGCGAGGCCTTCCTTCCGTTTGCTATGAATTAATTAGTATGTTAGCGAAATGCATGTGGAAGGGAACGATTGTGTATGTAAGGGTATATTCGTCCTCGGTATTACTTCCTCTAGGCTCCGATGATCCAATTCATCTCGATGCGATAATAACGCTTTAATAATTTGTCAAATCCTAATAAAAATATACTAGTTTTGATTTATAGTTATAAAAATTAGAATACTACAGGGCTTGTCAAACTCAAAATTCTCGATAAAAACGATCATTGATGACAAACAAATCTCCATTCATCGTTTAGATTACATTCCATACCGAAATGCTATCCTCCCACCTACATCTCGGTCTAGCCTCGGACGCCTACTGAACTAAATAGTAACCTTAGCGTTTGATATTTTTTTAGACTCGCCCGCATTAAGCTCAACTCAAACGGCCATCATAAGTCAATCTCAATCATCGAGATGTTATGCCTTCGACTATTTAATATTTACAGAGCTGTAACTCCAAAAATCCGCCTAATAATTCAAAGGACTGACCCTTATAAGATGGGCATTCTTCCACATAACTTATTCTGTAAGATCATAAGGTATTATTCCTTAATGGATCTTCCTTCAAAGAAAGTGCACATACAAAAGAGTGCATGAATTAAGTAGTTTCAAGATAGACAAAATTACAAATATTGTCTATCCTTAACCGAATCTTTATTCCAACCTCATGTCAAAAATAAATGGATATAGGTGAATCCAGAAACTAAGTTAACCAATTACCAAAACGGAAATCTGAATATTGTGGTAGTAAAAACTTTATTTCAGGCTATCATGAACGAGTATGAAATTGAAGCAGTGATTGGCGCTTTATAGGGGAATACGATACAGGAGTATATACAATCACTTCAAATTGTTAATAATAACGAATGTGTTGTTATTTTCGCCCTTTACTTAAAATAGGTATCATTTTCGTTTATAATAAAACTGCTATATACTTCCTAATATCCTAATCTTATCACAGCTAAAAATCTGACAAATATATTGCATTCGTAAAGTTAATATTAGTTGTATCATTAGGTGAAAAATAGTCCAACTAAATCTATTAGAAACTTATCAATTACTTTCAGCAAAGATAATATTAAATCTGTTATATCTAAATTCGTGTAATACCTTTGATCATAAGAAATAGAATTTATATTAAACCCAGAATACAATCAGTCAATAGACATTTAATTTCTGCATATGTATGCTGAACGAAAAACCATAGATCTGTGATTTTTGGTCTAACAAAGTATCTGTCGAAACCGTTTCGTCTACCTAGTGACTTGAATTTTTTTACTGAGGCCCGAATTGTGCAAAATATTATCTTGTGCAGTCTTGACTTCAATCTACGTCGACCCTTCATAGGGTGTAAAGTTACATTTTTTTTCTAGGAATGTTACTAATAGTGTAATTAAATATGTAATAATTTTTTAATCATATTTAATTTTTAAATATTTTTATTTTGAAGAGATAAGATTTGCCCCCAGCCGAGATTCGACAGTAGGGAACGACCCCGGTGGCTCAAACGGTTAGAGCTTTGTCACGGTGAGGAGGAAATCCGGGTTCGAATCCCGGCTGGGGCAAATCTTTTCTCTGCAAAATAAAAATATTTAAAAATTAAAGCGATGGTTAAAAAAATATTTTTTTTTTTTTTTTTTTCGGTTGGCTCTACAGACCTTGTAGATCTTTGGCCGCCTTTACCAGCCTTCTCCACCTCTGTCTATCCTGGGCCGCTGATTTCCAGTCTGCTACATGTAGCTCCGCAGCATCTTTGTTGACCCTGTCAATCCATCTGGTCTTTGGCCTCCCACGTGGTCTCTTGCCAACTATTCCGGCATTCATAGTTGTGTAGAGGCGTCCTGACGGATCACTTCGAGCTACATGCCCCGCCCATCTTAGCCTTCTTGCTCTCATATCCTGAGATATCGCCTGACCAGTTTCCGTGTGCAATTCTTTATTGGTCCTTCTCCTCCATGAGTTAAGAGTCTCATCCCATACCGCTCCTGTTATCGTGCGAAGTATTTTTCTTTCGCATCTCTCGATTTTGCTTTCTAGGGTGCTGGTGAGAGCCCACGTTTCACAGCCGTATATCAGAATCGGCTTTATTACAGCATTATACACCCTTAATTTTAAATTTCTAGAGATGCTTCGGGATTTCAATACTCTTGAAAGAGCGAAGCATGCTCTATTTGCACTTGTTGCACTTGTTGCAGGAAGGAAAGGGCTGGATTTAGAGCTAGAAGCACTCAAATGCGAGGGAAAGATGGAAAACTGACGGCATCCAAAGTAGAAGTATTAAATATCTGGAGAGAACATTTCCAGAAACTTCTAAACCAAGTAGAACACACGGACGAAGAGGACATGGACCACGAGGAGGATCTTGACCCACAAGAGGTTGAAAAACCTGACATTCTGGACTTAGAAATAGCAATCGACAGGCTTAAAAGAAGAAAGATCCCAAGATCGAAATAACCCCTCCTAGAACCCCTCATACTTCTTTGTGGATATTGAGCCAGCTCCAAACCATGCTGAAGAGTTCAATATAACCCACTTAGCTTACACTGAATTTAAAATTGAGGAACTCATAAAAGAAGGGACATTGTTCAATGTATGAGGTGCCGGGAATATGGACATACCAGAGCATTCTGCCGACACCAGCCAAGATGCGTGAAGTGTGGCCAAGATCATCCTTGTGACAGATGCCAGAAACCACGTGAAGAGCCCCCACGTGTGCGCTGTGCGGCGAAGATCATGGATCAAATTATAGAAGATGCACAGTTCGTCTTTTGACTTCATAGAAGAAGATTGCCCGTCCGAAGACGGGTAACTTCACGTGGTGATTTAACGGATCCCCTGCTACCAGAGACGGACCGTGACCGACTTACTAACCAAATTACAAAACCACTACCACAGGCCACATTTACTAACACAATATTTGAGTACAAAACGCCACAACACACAACATCTCAATACACGACACCTCAATACACAACACCTCAGTACACAACGTCTCAATATAGAACTCATCAAACACCTCAAGTTATGAATATAACACCTCATCCTTCAATACCACATTACCCAGAATATCATTACCCTCCACATTCAAACGCAGTTCCTAATGACCCAATGCCTCATCCACAGTCTAGTACTCCAGACATTTCACCTCAATTCATTCTTAAATGATTTTAAATCGATGATAAATCCCCTCATCACATTACTTACCACGCTTGTAACTAAATTCATCACCAATATCTAAAACTCCTTCTCTGGAATTCTCCTTCTCTGGACAATTCCGGGAACCTACCTCTACTTGCGTTAAGCCTAATGTTTATAGAACATAAGGTCGTAATTTGCTCTGGGAAAACAGCTGTACCTGCCGCTGTATTAGTTGTATTATGAAGGTATTACAAGTCGCACGTGCTGTTATCAAGTGAATACATGAAATATCTGTGAGTTTCCTATTGGTATTATGTGTGTTATCAAGTGATTATTGGCGATTTTTAAAATGGATATTATATAGCCACGCATGTAGAATCAGAAAATAACAACATAAATCTAGTGATGCCTTTCAATGTTATTCTAATTTTTTTTTTCAAATGATCGATTTTCTACACATTTTTTTCATAAGAAATGTATAAATTAGTAATTTTTATATATTTTCGACCTTTTCCCGGGTTTGATTTTTGGCTTTTATTTAACGTTAGAGTGTTGTTTCCCAGTTTTATCAAAAACTTCGTGCCAAAAAGGCACAGCATACACTAAATGAACAAACAGTCAGCTGTTGTAGAACCAAACGACGTTTTTTATTATTTTCACTCTTTTACTTTTATGACATTTCACTTGTTATAGGCTCCTCTGGATTAAAGATCATGACCTAACAAGGGTTTATAAGATGGCTAAAGGCTGTATTGGTATGGATTTTGTACATAAGTTGGAATTAGTCGAAGAAAATATTGTAAAACAACCTATATTCTCAGATCAACAAATGCAACAGTTTCAGTTAAAGTTTTCAAGACTCAAATCGGATATGGAATCAAAATGGCAGGCTGCTAAGTGAACAGAAAGTGCATTTTGTAAAGAAAAACCATGATTAGTTGCAAGAAACCATTGAAATTCCTATAAAACCATGGTTATCTAATTTGGGTCGTCCTAAAAAATCATTCCAAGATTTTACTTGGGTTAATAGTGGATGTGCCTAAAGCTAATTTTGGTAACTATAATGATGGAAACACCAGCAGGAGGTTCTTTGCTTACACCGAGGTATCTGCAAACATAACAGGTATTGACAGAAACCTTTGCGACTATTTTATAAGTGATATCCAGTGGCCACAAACTATACACTAAACAATGCGCTGCCTATTGTCATGAAACGGTTGAGAGGTACATCGAACTGTACTCATGGTATCCAATGTCGCCTACACTACAGAAAATATTAATACATGGCCCTATTATTATTGATATGCTCTTCTACCAATTGTTAATTTGTCAGAGGAGGCAGCAAACATTTCCGACAGTAGCGGGAAAGATATTCCAGATAATTTTGTCGCATTCAATGCAATACGGATGTTGTTAATAGGCTTTTATTGACATCTGATCCATATTTAAACTCCATAAAGCCCAGACCCCCAAAAATGTCTAAGTCTTTCAAACGAGAAGCCACTGAAATGCTGCGCTCGTGGGGACCATGTACCCAATTTGAGGACAACAACACAGAAGATGAAATGAGTCCTGATGAAGAAGGATGGGATGATTTCTCAGATTAATATTATTTGTTAACATTATTGTCATTATTATGTACCTATTATCTGTTGTTGTTTTTGTTTTTTTAATTTATTATAAAAAAGTTGTGTTTAATGTTTTTCTTAGTTTGTTTTAATACTTTTTCATAGTTCTAACCTCTTTTACAATAAAGTTATGAAATAGCATCAAAACTCACATAAAAATAATTTTGATCGACTTTTGGTGTCGGTACGATAAAATAAGTTCATTGACTGTACCCACTGACTAATTGAATCCGTCATACAAAATCTTTCAGTATAGTTCTGTATAGTTCCTCGCTTGAACTAAATTGGGTTAATTTGTTGCCTAAAATCGTCCTTAATATTTAATTCCTTTATAAAACATTATTGTTTATCTGATTAGCCCAAGAGAGATTGGATTGGTTTTAAGTTGAATACATTTTTCACTGCATAAGAATTCTAATATAGAGTTTTTTTTTATTCGAAATTGAATCTAGAGAGGACTCGCATAAGTAATTCAAAACGAAAATAATTTGTTGGATAAGACTTCTTATTCTAATGTCTTGAGATAAAAGAGAGAAAATTGAAGAACCAAAGTAGGCACAGCGGCGCAATAAGAAAAAAAAAACATTTAAAAATGAAAGCCGGAAGGAGTTGATTATTGCAGTTAGTCCCATGGGACGAATGATGATCCCCCGGAGCAAAAGAAGGGAATGTAATCCTGGGATTTTGGGATGAATAGGAAAGGAGGCCGAGGAAATTGTCCTAAGTGCCGGCACAAAGCAGATACTCCCAGGATTTTCCTCTCCTCTGTTCCCGCCCAGTCGGATTCAGAATATCCTTTCTGTCCTGGCTCTTCGATCTTTGTCATCCTGTTCTCAACTTTTATCTTGATCTCTTGGTTTAGTCGGTTGGCTTTCGGTCCCCTTAAGCTTTCTTTCTCCCGGGGTAGGATTAACTTTGTTTATATTGGAGTGAGACAAAAAAATGAGCATTCTAGAAGAAAAAGATATTTAAGTTAATAATTAGACAATGTGTTTTTTTCTTATAAAAGAAGAAATTAAAGCTTGAGCCTTTGACTTAGACAAGATAGTCATGAAAAGTTAATTTTATAAGAGCAGAAGAAAACGTTTTTTACAACTAAAAATGTAAGGTTTAAGTGGAAAAAATTAAATGTCTCCAATCATAGAAAATAAACCACACTCAATTTTGACTCGTCTACAATCAATTTGACTTGTCTTATACTGACTTGTCTCAATTTGACTTGAACAGCTTTAACCCACGAATGGTAGTGGACACGGTTTGCGAACCAGCTGGCGTGCGGGGAAGTCAATTGGCCGAGATCACAATCAACTGCTAGGTTCATCAATTATGAGGTACCATTGAAAAATGGCTGGGTGAGCCCCAGGAAGATCTTCATATCCTACAGACTGTTTCTATTCAAGTATTTAATACTAAACATTACGAGTCAAACATCGAACAAGTTTTAATGCATGCACACAATATCCCAGCTTATAGAGAAAACTTTAAATTAAGAAAACGTTCCTGATTTTATAATATTTCCAAGTACTACACGAATCCGATGTTGATCTAATAAACTAATTTCCACGAGAATAGTAAGTTATAAAACGAGAAATATTTTTTTAATTAAATATTTTATAATAATGCAATTATGATGGAAACAGATACAACATTCCCTAGAGCATTATTACGTGCTTTACAAACATGTCAGTTGCGCTTAACCTTCGGGTACCGTAATCGAATATCTTGCTCCCCCGACTAAAATTCATTTATTTTAATTATCTGAGATCTTAACGAGATTTAAAAGCGGGCCCCTTTAAAGTCCGCATCCCTAATTTAATTTAAAGTCAAATAATCACTTTTCCGGTGTGTTCTATTATAGGGTTTGCCCTTTTAATTAATTATATATTTTAAAAACTAATAACATAATTTACTAATATATATGTATACAAACATTAGTATATCTATACGTACAGGCATGTTTAATACCGAATTGGACATGTTAGCTTCCCATCTACGCTTCAGTACAGGCGTCGTTACGTTGAAGGAAAGTAAAGTGATAAATATCTCTTAATAATTAATTTTTTTATATCTCAACAGTGCACCTATTTTTATTATACCGCCTTGTGTAGTTGTCAGTATTCTGTATGGATTCATCGAATTTAGAGGTAAGTATTCTCTTTTACACTTAATTTTAGAAAACTCTAAAGTATTGCTTGACTTCTATTTACAACTTAGATCACTGCACTAGAGATGCAGACGACCCGGGTGCGAATCCCGGCCAGGACAAATCTTTTCTCTTCAAAATAAAAATAATCACCATCAAAACAACAATACATAAAAATAAATTGTTTTTTTACATTGAACACCTATAGAAAAATACGAAGTATTATGAAATCTTAGTAAATTCATAAGTCATGTTTCCATTTGGGAATTTTCACACTCCAGTGATATCCATCCATATCCATTTTATTGGATACTACTGATTCGCATGTAAACCAAAAAATGGCGAATCTCTCTCAGATAGTTATTCTCTAGATTTCTCAAGTATATTTCTCTGAAATAGAGACTAAGTTTTTACTTTATAGATTCCGAACGCAGGTGTAAACCTAATAATTTCACAATATTTATTATATTTAATTATTTTTATTTTGAAGAGAAAAGATTTGCTCCTTCATTGAACATTACTTTTAATTTTAGGGTCTTTTTGACATACGTCATTATATTATTTATAATTTATAATATAATTTAAAAAAATATAATAAATTATAAATAATATAATGACGTATGTCAAAAAGACCCTAAAATTAAAAGTAATGTTCAATGAAGGAGCAAATCTTTTCTCTTCAAAATAAAAATAATTAAATATAATAAATATTGTGAAATTATTAGGTTTACACCTGCGTTCGGAATCTATAAAGTAAAAACTTAGTCTCTATTTCAGAGAAATATACTTGAGAAATCTAGAGAATAACTATCTGAGAGAGATTCGCCATTTTTTGGTTTACATGCGAATCAGTAGTATCCAATAAAATGGATATGGATGGATATCACTGGAGTGTGAAAATTCCCAAATGGAAACATGACTTATGAATTTACTAAGATTTCATAATACTTCGTATTTTTCTATAGGTGTTCAATGTAAAAAAACAATTTATTTTTATGTATTGTTGTTTTGATGGTGATTATTTTTATTTTGAAGAGAAAAGATTTGTCCTGGCCGGGATTCGCACCCGGGTCGTCTGCATCTCTAGTGCAGTGATCTAAGTTGTAAATAGAAGTCAAGCAATACTTTAGAGTTTTCTAAAATTAAGTGTAAAAGAGAATACTTACCTCTAAATTCGATGAATCCATACAGAATACTGACAACTACACAAGGCGGTATAATAAAAATAGGTGCACTGTTGAGATATAAAAAAATTAATTATTAAGAGATATTTATCACTTTACTTTCCTTCAACGTAACGACGCCTGTACTGAAGCGTAGATGGGAAGCTAACATGTCCAATTCGGTATTAAACATGCCTGTACGTATAGATATACTAATGTTTGTATACATATATATTAGTAAATTATGTTATTAGTTTTTAAAATATATAATTAATTAAAAGGGCAAACCCTATAATAGAACACACCGGAAAAGTGATTATTTGACTTTAAATTAAATTAGGGATGCGGACTTTAAAGGGGCCCGCTTTTAAATCTCGTTAAGATCTCAGATAATTAAAATAAATGAATTTTAGTCGGGGGAGCAAGATATTCGATTACGGTACCCGAAGGTTAAGCGCAACTGACATGTTTGTAAAGCACGTAATAATGCTCTAGGGAATGTTGTATCTGTTTCCATCATAATTGCATTATTATAAAATATTTAATTAAAAAAATATTTCTCGTTTTATAACTTACTATTCTCGTGGAAATTAGTTTATTAGATCAACATCGGATTCGTGTAGTACTTGGAAATATTATAAAATCAGGAACGTTTTCTTAATTTAAAGTTTTCTCTATAAGCTGGGATATTGTGTGCATGCATTAAAACTTGTTCGATGTTTGACTCGTAATGTTTAGTATTAAATACTTGAATAGAAACAGTCTGTAGGATATGAAGATCTTCCTGGGGCTCACCCAGCCATTTTTCAATGGTACCTCATAATTGATGAACCTAGCAGTTGATTGTGATCTCGGCCAATTGACTTCCCCGCACGCCAGCTGGTTCGCAAACCGTGTCCACTACCATTCGTGGGTTAAAGCTGTTCAAGTCAAATTGAGACAAGTCAGTATAAGACAAGTCAAATTGATTGTAGACGAGTCAAAATTGAGTGTGGTTTATTTTCTATGATTGGAGACATTTAATTTTTTCCACTTAAACCTTACATTTTTAGTTGTAAAAAACGTTTTCTTCTGCTCTTATAAAATTAACTTTTCATGACTATCTTGTCTAAGTCAAAGGCTCAAGCTTTAATTTCTTCTTTTATAAGAAAAAAACACATTGTCTAATTATTAACTTAAATATCTTTTTCTTCTAGAATGCTCATTTTTTTGTCTCACTCCAATATAAACAAAGTTAATCCTACCCCGGGAGAAAGAAAGCTTAAGGGGACCGAAAGCCAACCGACTAAACCAAGAGATCAAGATAAAAGTTGAGAACAGGATGACAAAGATCGAAGAGCCAGGACAGAAAGGATATTCTGAATCCGACTGGGCGGGAACAGAGGAGAGGAAAATCCTGGGAGTATCTGCTTTGTGCCGGCACTTAGGACAATTTCCTCGGCCTCCTTTCCTATTCATCCCAAAATCCCAGGATTACATTCCCTTCTTTTGCTCCGGGGGATCATCATTCGTCCCATGGGACTAACTGCAATAATCAACTCCTTCCGGCTTTCATTTTTAAATGTTTTTTTTTTCTTATTGCGCCGCTGTGCCTACTTTGGTTCTTCAATTTTCTCTCATTTATCTCAAGACATTAGAATAAGAAGTCTTATCCAACAAATTATTTTCGTTTTGAATTACTTATGCGAGTCCTCTCTAGATTCAATTTCGAATAAAAAAAAACTCTATATTAGAATTCTTATGCAGTGAAAAATGTATTCAACTTAAAACCAATCCAATCTCTCTTGGGCTAATCAGATAAACAATAATGTTTTATAAAGGAATTAAATATTAAGGACGATTTTAGGCAACAAATTAACCCAATTTAGTTCAAGCGAGGAACTATACAGAACTATACTGAAAGATTTTGTATGACGGATTCAATTAGTCAGTGGGTACAGTCAATGAACTTATTTTATCGTACCGACACCAAAAGTCGATCAAAATTATTTTTATGTGAGTTTTGATGCTATTTCATAACTTTATTGTAAAAGAGGTTAGAACTATGAAAAAGTATTAAAACAAACTAAGAAAAACATTAAACACAACTTTTTTATAATAAATTAAAAAAACAAAAACAACAACAGATAATAGGTACATAATAATGACAATAATGTTAACAAATAATATTAATCTGAGAAATCATCCCATCCTTCTTCATCAGGACTCATTTCATCTTCTGTGTTGTTGTCCTCAAATTGGGTACATGGTCCCCACGAGCGCAGCATTTCAGTGGCTTCTCGTTTGAAAGACTTAGACATTTTTGGGGGTCTGGGCTTTATGGAGTTTAAATATGGATCAGATGTCAATAAAAGCCTATTAACAACATCCGTATTGCATTGAATGCGACAAAATTATCTGGAATATCTTTCCCGCTACTGTCGGAAATGTTTGCTGCCTCCTCTGACAAATTAACAATTGGTAGAAGAGCATATCAATAATAATAGGGCCATGTATTAATATTTTCTGTAGTGTAGGCGACATTGGATACCATGAGTACAGTTCGATGTACCTCTCAACCGTTTCATGACAATAGGCAGCGCATTGTTTAGTGTATAGTTTGTGGCCACTGGATATCACTTATAAAATAGTCGCAAAGGTTTCTGTCAATACCTGTTATGTTTGCAGATACCTCGGTGTAAGCAAAGAACCTCCTGCTGGTGTTTCCATCATTATAGTTACCAAAATTAGCTTTAGGCACATCCACTATTAACCCAAGTAAAATCTTGGAATGATTTTTTAGGACGACCCAAATTAGATAACCATGGTTTTATAGGAATTTCAATGGTTTCTTGCAACTAATCATGGTTTTTCTTTACAAAATGCACTTTCTGTTCACTTAGCAGCCTGCCATTTTGATTCCATATCCGATTTGAGTCTTGAAAACTTTAACTGAAACTGTTGCATTTGTTGATCTGAGAATATAGGTTGTTTTACAATGTTTTCCTCGACTAATTCCAACTTATGTACAAAATCCATACCAATACAGCCTTTAGCCATCTTATAAACCCTTGTTAGGTCATGATCTTTAATCCAGAGGAGCCTTTAACAAGTGAAATGTCATAAAAGTAAAAGAGTGAAAATAATAAAAAACGTTGTTTGGTTCTACAACAGCTGACTGTTTGTTCATTTAGTGTATGCTGTGCCTTTTTGGCACGAAGTTTTTGATAAAACTGGGAAACAACACTCTAACGTTAAATAAAAGCCAAAAATCAAACCCGGGAAAAGGTCGAAAATATATAAAAATTACTAATTTATACATTTCTTATGAAAAAAATGTGTAGAAAATCGATCATTTGAAAAAAAAAAATAGAATAACATTGAAAGGCATCACTAGATTTATGTTGTTATTTTCTGATTCTACATGCGTGGCTATATAATATCCATTTTAAAAATCGCCAATAATCACTTGATAACACACATAATACCAATAGGAAACTCACAGATATTTCATTCATTCACTTGATAACAGCACGTGCGACTTGTAATACCTTCATAATACAACTAATACAGCGGCAGGTACAGCTGTTTTCCCAGAGCAAATTATGACCTTATGTTCTATAAACATTAGGCTTAACGTAAGTAGAGGTAGGTTCCCGGAATTGTCCAGAGAAGGAGAATTCCAGAGAAGGAGTTTTAGATATTGGTGATGAATTTAGTTACAAGCGTGGTAAGTAATGTGATGAGGGGATTTATCATCGATTTAAAATCATTTAAGAATGAATTGAGGTGAGATGTCTGGAGTACTAGACTGTGGATGAGGCATTGGGTCATTAGGAACTGCGTTTGAATGTGGAGGGTAATGATATTCTGGGTAATGTGGTATTGAAGGATGAGGTGTTATATTCATAACTTGAGGTGTTTGATGAGTTCTATATTGAGACGTTGTGTACTGAGGTGTTGTGTATTGAGGTGTCGTGTATTGAGATGTTGTGTGTTGTGGCGTTTTGTACTCAAATATTGTGTTAGTAAATGTGGCCTGTGGTTGTGGTTTTGTAATTTGGTTAGTAAGTCGGTCACGGTCCGTCTCTGGTAGCAGGGGATCCGTTAAATCACCACGTGAAGTTACCTGTCTTCGGACGGGCAAACTTCTTCTATGAAGTCAAAAGATGAACTGTGCATCTTCTATAATTTGATCCATGATCTTCGCCGCACAGCGCACACGTAGGGGGCTCTTCACGTGGTTTCTGGCATCTGTCAGAAGGATGATCTTGGCCACACTTCACGCATCTTGGCTGGTGTCGGCAGAATGCTCTGGTATATTCCCATATCCCATATGGTATATTCCATATTCCCGGCACCTCATACATTGAACAATGTCCCTTCTTTCATGAGTTCCTCAATTTTAACTTTAGTGTAAGCTAAGTGGGTTATATTGAACTCTTCAGCATGGTTTGGAGCTGGCTCAATATCCACAAAGAAGTATGAGGGGTTCTAGGAGGGGTTATTTCGATCTTGGGTGTATTACATTATTGATAAGGCGAACCGTAAATCCTGTTCTCTCAGGATCATATTTAATCATATCATGAGGTGTGGAATAATGAAGATTTCTGATGAAAAACTGGTAGGATTTTTCTTCTTTAGATTAAAATGCGTGAAACGAAAAATTTTTAGACTCTAAATATTTTATGCAGGCTCTATATACATCACTGGTTTCAGTTTTTAATATGATAACTTATTTACTTATTGGAAAAACATTCAAAATTATTCTCTCCTAAAAGAGCTAGTAATTCTGTACACAAGTTTTGAAAGTTCTTGATTCCCTTTATTTTTATTCTTGGTGGTAAATGAACTACTGGTGGTGCGACACGTTCTTCTTCCATTTCGACAGAATGGAACAGTAGGAACATTGCTTAGTGTAGGAATATTCATTGAATTATGAGTAGTAGGTTGAGTCACTGGTTGTTGTATAGGTTGAGGTAGTCGATCGTCAGCTGTCATTTCAACATTTTCAGAATTAGCATTAATTAAATGACCACGTGGTTTTGGTAGGTTAGGTTTTATTAATAATGGTTTCAATTTTTAATCTTTGCAATTCATTCTTTTTTTTTTTTGTCAATTTGACTGTCTGTTAAAGAACTGCTGGAGTGACTCCTTACCTGTCTTTTCAAAATAGTAGAAATAACAGCTTCGTCGTCTTTCCTACTTGTGCCGGCAATTTTACTGTCTCTCATCAGGAAAGTGTCCTTTTTCACAAAATTATACTACAAATCACTTTAAGAAACCATACTTCACTGTAAAACACTACACAAATACATGAAGTCAATTAATTCAAAAGCTTAAAGATCACTTAAGCAACTTCACAGTTCGAGGCCAAACAGCTGTTAAAATAAATATGACTTTATGTTCTATAAACATTTGGCTTAACCTAAGTAGAGGTAGGCTTCCGGAATTGTCAAAAAAATGTTTTCCTATTTTGATCAATTTTTGGTGTCAAATACCCCTGTGTAAGACGTTTCGACCTAAGATGTAGGCCATAAGAAAAGATTTTTTATTTTTATATGCTATTGTTAATCTAGCGGATCCGAACGGTATAAACATTAAAAATCCGATAATTATAAAAAATATTTAAATATATTGTAATTATTTGGACCGTTTTGGTGAAAATATATGTTTAAGAAATCATTAATATACCTACCCCTCATACGTGTACACTTGTCAAAACTTGTTAAATATAAACTATCAGATCGAAGAGTGAATCTAAACCATTCTCGAACCGACTTGAACTCATAAGAAATATTCCATGAAAATTAACCATTTAAGAACAGTTATATGACTTATACACAGTCATCTTACATTCTACATAAAAGAAGGGATATGAATTTTCTTAATATTCTTTTTTCAACTTGGTCGATTACAACGGTTTATTATTAAAAATGATAAGCACGAAACAACCCTATTTTAGAAGGTATGGGTGATATGTTATCTTTAAAATTTGGGGAGCCTCAGCTCGAAAAATTCCACAACAATTCAATTAAAAACCAGATGCGATGTCTTCGTAAAGTGGAAGGAATAGGTTCGACAAGATAGGACCCAGAACACCAACCACGCCTAGGAAACCATCCTAGAAGACCACATGCTATGATGGTTTGAATAATTCCTGGGATGCATTAAGAAAGAACAGCCAGACAGACTTACGAGACTCATGTTGAGGGAAAGATACCTAAAGGATGAATGCACATTTCATGAGAAGAAAGTTCCCATAAGTCTGGCCATAAGTCTGGGTCCATAAGTATATATACTTATTTAAAATGCAAGTTATCGCAGTTCAAATCAGAATGAAGACTTTACATAGTAACGAAGAATATGCGAGCTTAGTTTTAAAGCCTAAATACCATGATAACAAAGATGGTGAGGAATTGGAGCTGAAAGCCTATCATTGAACCTCCCGAGGGGTTGAGGAAAAAAAGGACGAGCGGAAGTTGTGGTATACTGATAAGGGCTCCCACACTTTTTTCCGAATCAGTGATCGCTCGCGCAGATCAGTTCAGGCGAGGATCCCACATTACTACAATAGCTGCGTACTCGCTGTTCGTAAAAGTATAGCCGATTGAATCAAGTTGGCAAGTCATGATAACGCGATGACATGTGCGACATGAAATTTTACGGAATATAGAATAGAAAAGTAAATTTATTCTGGGACTAAGTCCCTTTAGAATAACAGATGAACAGGAAAAAAACAATTATTATTAGGCTAAAACAACAGAAGGCTAAATGTTACAAATCATAAAGCGTGTAAAAAGTGACAGAAAACAATTTAAAATGAAATACTTAAACAATAATAATAGTAAGTAAATAAACAGTACAGATTTTGACAAGATATTAAACAATTAAAGAGAATAGATAAATCCATAGCTTTCGTTAAATGCATGAGCTAGGCATGCAATAATTTCTTTACATGATGTACAGCTTCTCAAAAAGCAAAATTAAAAGAACTAAATAACACAATGAGTTATTCTATACATTACATTCTAAGCAAATGACTAACCTGCTTAGAGAGCATCCTTTTGGGAAGCTAGGAGGTGTTGAAAAAGCAAGGATTTAAATGATGATAGTGAGGGAGCATGACTGATGTTAGAAGGGATTGAGTTCCACACTGTGTTGGAGCGGACGAGAAAGGGGCGTTCGAATGCTTTAGTTCTGTGGGAACGTACATAGAGATCAGAAAGGCGGGAGATTGTTTTATGGTGTTGAGCTGAAATGGATTGGTATTAGAATGGACCGAGGAATTACTGTCTTCGGAAGGGAGGGAAGAGCCACTTTAACTCATTATAGAAGTGGGAGACGCTTTTATAGAGATATATGGAATATATCTGCAAGGCAGATATCGGGTATTGCACTAATCAACGTTAATTACTAAATCATCTAAGAAATTTTAAAGTTCCTTCAATTGCTTAGCTCTAATCCCCTCAACATCAATATTTTCTTACCCCCATCAGACTAACACACAGAACCTCTCGAAAAGTGAACGAGGACTGTCTGCAGATTCCATGGAGCTGATCTGTGGTTGTTCACAGATTAAATAATTTATCTAGCACAGCCGGGTTCGAAACCGAGACTTTCTTCTAAGCAACTCAGCGCTATACACCATAAGTAATAGTAAAACCATTAATTATTTATTTCAACTGCAACATCTATGATAGAACAATAAACATTGAACGAAAAGTGTAGTATAGCTTTTTTGAGTCAAATGATCTGAATTCTGGGCCTTGATCAGCTTCAACTACAAATACAGAAGCCTCTAGAGATGTTGGACAGCATCAAGAGATCATGTGCTCTATTCGCTACAGGAGGCATCTCTACAGCATGAAGTTGAAAACACAACAGGGAGCCATCGGAGTATGAGGAAGACAGCAACCACCCAGATGAAAACCGCCAGATGGACAATCATACTCAGTAACAGAAATAAATTCGCATACTTTGGTAATGTCGCCTGCTGCTGTCAATCATACAGTGCAAGATTGAAGGAAAGAGAGGTCCAGGTCAGAGGAGTACCTACTGGTAGAAAAGGCTCAGGCAACAAACAGTATTAACATCAATAGAGTTGCTTAGTGCAAAGTCCAATAAAGTGAAACGATTCTCATTAGCGACAACAACCAAAGAAATCAGTTTCACCGACATTGACAGCATTGGAAACTAACTAATTAAGTATTTCTTTTGTTTTTATAAATACCCCACGTATCGGAATGTTTTTTATAAATGCTCAAGTTGTTTTCCTCCCGAAAGATCTTCCATTATTATAGTAAAATAAACGAAACCCACTAACAGAAGTAATGTCCCTGTTTATACTTGCGGTTGGGATTTAGCGGTCTAATCGTCCGGTATTCCAATGCGGTATGTCAATCCTAGGTTGGTGGAATATTTACACTGACGCCCACAAAGTACACTAACACAGCACATAATCTTATTAACGTCAACTTCAGTTCACACCTAGGATTATTTCCACCTAGGAAGCCGTCCCGGATGGGAGAGCAGATCTAAAGACTCAGAAAAGGCAACACTTTACTAGACTCAGATGCTTTGGGCTAATCATCGACACGACACAAAAAAACAACTGATTAAGAAACCTCAATTAAGTAGACCAATGCCCATCTAAAGTTTTAAAGTCATACAGATCTTGCTTAAGCCGCTTGAACCATTTAACATACATTCTATGCAAGGATTATTCTATGCAATAATCTCGGAATACAAAATATATATAAATGATTATATTATATATTAGTTATTTTATTAGTTTATGGTTTATTTACCTGTGATCAGCCAGAGCTGGTTGAGACAGGACTCGGTGTAGCGGCGGACGGCGGGCGCGTAAGGGGGGGCCGGTGGGGGAGGCGGGCCGAGGGCCTGGAAGAGCAGCCCCCCCGCCCCCAGGTAGGCCGTCACCACCGCCACCACCAGCCACGCTCGCTCGCAGCTCATCTCCTCATCTTATCTGCAAAACAGTTAAATAATTAGTCAGTTAACAGAACAGATAACATATGTTACCAATATAAGTACTAGGTTGTTGTAAAAGTACTCGAGAGTAAATAAGAGTAGGATTACATATAGTATTCAATGATAAACTATGTAATAGTCTGTCAAATAAGAAAACGACCTGCGCAAAAATCGAGGCGGGGCTGGAGAGGGGGAAGTAGTTAAAACTATTGTACTTAACTTTGTAGAGTATAATCAGAGAATTTAGTAAACGATGTGCGCCTAGAAAAGCCACGTCCTACCATTAGAAGCCTAGCTGGCATCACCTGGCCTTGGTTCTCATCGTGGCTTTGATAATACCTTTCACTACATTTTCGGGTTGTTATTGTTTTTTAGACTTAGTTTTCTTTTGACTCTATTCGCAATGGAGGTGTGGTCGACTACTTCCATCCCCCCACACCTCCCCTGCCCCTCCTCGATTCATCCGCAGGTCGTTTTCTAATTTGAGAGACTATAGTATTCAATGATGCATAAAATATGTAATCGATTTTGAGGCGATGGACTCTTTACATCCAATATTAAGGTAACGTAACTATCAAAGATGCAACAAAAAATGAGCTATTTATCTGAACAAACTGTGACCCGATTCCCCAATATTTTAATCAAAAGGAGAATGAAGCGTTTACTCCAAGCAGTCCTGATAATTTTTTCAAGATCAAATGGGTAAATGGCAAAGTAGCTTGGTTTCTTATTGCCTAAAGCGGGATACTTCACAACCCAAATACTATAAACTCTGTCTAACTGTTCACACCAGGCTTAAGTCCACTGCCCGACTATCATGCACAATTGATTGGAGTCAATATACAAGCGTGATTGGGATTGTTGAAACGATTCAATCAAAACGCATCAGTATTTTAATGGACAGTTGACTCTTTTCATGACCCGAATTTCTTAGGTTGCTGCCTTTGCGCTTACACCCTTCTTGCCAATAATGTCTCAAAATACTGCGATACGTGATTTTTCTTTTGATATATTACACACCTGTGTTTTAAAAATGACAAGAACCCTTATAAAGCCAACTGAAGCCGCAAGAAATCAATGTGTCAGTTAATATAAACAGAAACAATAAATAGGTAGGAAAATATTAGAAACATTCTTATAAGATTAATTAAGACAGTTGGAATTAAGCGGAATTAAGTAATGCACAATGCCTTAGATAACAACCTAGATGAAGCAAACATTTACCAAAGAGGAGACAAAAAGAGAAACAATTCTCCTTTTAAAGAATCATTTATCGAAAAGATCTATACATTATTACACGTTCTCGAATCGTCATTGATTCCATCATTATCTTAAATAGGCCTTAAGAATTTATCAGTCACGAAATGTCTAAGCAATTTGTCTAGATCTCTAGAGCTCTTAACAACGCTTAACAGCAATATACTGAGGCCAAACGAAACCCTACTACAATGGGAATATATATGTTTTTACCTAATTATAACGGTTAAGTTTCATAAAAATGAATAATGTAATCAGTTTTAATTAAGTTTTCCAGATTCGATAGCAAACTGGTCTGAAGACTTAAGCTAATGATTTTGTTAATAACTTTGTTACATAACTATTGCTCAGTTTTCCCTAACAAAGCCAATTCACAACATGGCCGATCTATGACTCTTAATAGAATGAATAATTTATCTGTCACAGCCCTATTCGAACCTTCAGCGCACTGAATAACTGTGGGGACTGATCTAACCCAATCCCAAACCCTAGCAGTAGAGGAAAATCTACACCAAATCACCTTCCTGCTCTATAATATGAAGATAAATTCCATCTTCAATGAGAAAACAGTCCGAAAATTCATTTCCGTGACCTTAATTACCTATGAACAATATGAACGTACTAAACTACCTAGCTATTTTATCTGAAAATTCAATTAGTAAAAAAAATAAAAGAAAAATTAATTATTATGTTGCTATTTGTTATTATTTATGTTTACACATATATCACACTATATTAAGCCATTAATATTATTTGCGCACTGACATACGTCAGTGGTATTACGAGGGCCAGCCGGAAAGTAGTACCCGATAGCGCCGCATGAAGCGCTGACGGCTCGCGTAGCCGCTGGGCAGGGTCGGACCGCGTGAGTGCCTGCTCTGCCTGCTCTGTGCGAGGTTGCGTGATGCTAGTATTGCCTGTGTTGTGTTTGTGATCGTTTATAATGTTTAAAAAAATTGAGAACTGGCGTGAAGTGAGGGCCGTGATTAAATTTCTTAATCCATGAAACGTTAAACCTTGTGATATTCATCGCCAATAAAAGGAGGTGTGTGGAGACAATGTGATGGACGAGTCGTCTGTTCGGCGCTGGTGCCGCAACTTCAACCTGAGGAGAGGGAATACACACAACGAGGAGCGTTCAGGGAGGCCATCTGTCATTACATACCAACATCTGATCTCAGTAGACGAATGCGTAAGGAACGATCGGCGCGTCACAATTGATGAACTCTGTAGACATTGTCCTTGGGGGGGGGGGGGGGAGATTTCTCAGCGATGAAGAACTTCAACTACTGGAACTGAGGATTTGAATTGGAGGAGACTATAGATATATGAATGGTGGTGAGAGTGAATGGATTGGTATAAGAATGAACAGAGGAAATATTGTCTTCGGAAGGGAGGGAAGAGCGACTTAAACTCATCATAGAGGTGGGAGACGAGCGATCGCTTCGGAGTATCAAGCACACATCATAGAGACCAGTTCATTATTCTCTTTAGTCTGTCTTCAAGCATCTTTATCGAACATATGACAACATTCCTATAGCAGCAATAGTAATTGCAAATCCTAACTTAGACAGCTGTTTGATAACACAATTTTCAGATCGAGATATGATAACAGTGGAGGTTATTACCGAGAGAGGCACATTTATCCTTCCCAGCTGTTATTTCGATATAACCAGGAATATCAATAAAGGTTAAAAAATAAGCTTAATAAATTTATCAAACACTGTAGAGGTTATAATATAGTGATAGACGTTGGTTAGAGCAGTAGACCAAAGTGTGGCATGATAAGATATCTAATTCACGTAGATTACTTTTGGAAGAGTTTATCGTAACTAATGAGTTACTAATAATGAACATGAAGTCAAATATTCCTACTTTTGAAGGGGCATCACAAGGGCAGAGTAATATTGATTTAACTCTTTCTAATATGCAAGCTACAGGACGAATAAAAAACTGGACCATTTCAAACGAAACTAATCTTACGGACCACAATTGTATTCTATTTGAAATTAAATGTAATAGGTCTTTTGCAAATACAAATAGAACAATAAAATACTTAAGATTAAACACAGGTGAAAGCAGATTTATTAATTGTCTTATTAAAAACAAAATTTAAAACAAACATCAATTTCCACTGACCACGAATACCAGCTAAGATTTAAATAAAGTTATCAGTCATGACATAAAAGAGGCTTTTGACAATGCTTAGTGGCCTGCTATACTAAATAATCTCAAACAATATAGGTTTCCAAAGGATTTATATTTATTGATTAAAAATTTCCTTGAAAATATACGGTTAATTTTTAAAACGAATACCATCTCCTGCTTTAAACTCTATCACTAGGAACACCACAAGGATCTTCTTTATCGCCCATTCTTTGGAACATTTTAGTTAATGCAATTTTCAACCTTGACTTACCAACTGACTCAAAATTAATTATTTACGACGACGGTATATTACTTTTAATTAGAGGAAACTGTTTTCAAAATTTTCAACAGATAGCAAACTCAAAATTAATCAAAATACATGATTAGACAAAAACATGGAAGTTAGAACTCAACCTAAGGAAAAGCAAATTCATTATTTTTAGCAGGAAAAGGTATATACCGGATTTGGATATCGTCATTGGCAATGAGCAATTAGAGAATACTCAAACATTGACCTTTCTTGGCGTTGTGTTCGATAGAAAAATGAGTTGGTCAAAACACAATGAAAGAGTATACGTCAGGCCTTTGCAAACAGTTGACTCTCCGACTATTGCTGCAAGGACGAGGGGGCGTTGATTCCCAAAATCCATTACGCGGAGCCGATATGGCATAAAGCAATTGAGAAATAATGCCATCTTCAGAAACTCCAAAGACTACAAAGAATCATTGGGATCAGGATTGTGAAGGGGTATAAAACTACCTCGTATGACGCAGCTTGTGTCTTAGCAGAAATTCTTCCCATCTATCTAAAAATTAAACAAATAGTACAACTCTCATCGATTAAACTGCGTAACGAAAACTTTAGAAAAATCGACAATACTATGAGAGAACGATAGAATGATAGATGATTACATATTTACAGTATTGATTTCGAAAAGTTGACATATATTTAAGAATAACCTACAATGTAAAACATAGATAATCATTATATAATTATTGTAATTTTAATTTTGTTAACTTGTAACAGGATATAAGTAATAATGACTTTAGTATACATGTTAGAATTATCAAATTGTTGTTAATCCTTATTCTAAAAACAAATTTAAAAGACACATAGTATACTCAAGCATGGAATGTGCCAATAAATAAAAGTTCCTAAAAAAAAAGAAAAGAATGAATTTAATTTAATTACAGTTCAATAAAAATATTTAAGTTTTATTAAATAAAAAAATATTTTCCTGTCGGTATCACAATTATCCTCACAGCGAAACGAATTAATGGGGCTTAAAAAGAAAGGAAAATAAAAGAGGAATCCTTTGGGCTTTATATAATGAACGATTACATTAATCTTAATAACACTTTCTTTCAGCTTAAAAAAAACTGAGGGATGAGTCTACCAATACCCCGATCCCTAGAGGAAATCCGATAAAATGTCCCTAAATTTCCCATCGTAATCTCTTAACAACTCCCGCGTACTCAACTCCAGGGTTCGACTTAAATTGGGCTGAAGAGAATATTCTTCTTCGCGCCTTCCTTCCTCATTCCCGCCATGATTTATTCAACAGAAATGCGCGGTAAAAGGTAAAAGTTACGGGGTCCTCATTTTGGCCTGATAGGTATTCAGCACCCGCCATAAATATGTATAACTTTATCTAATTGAATCCTTAATCGCGACTCATTATGCAACGGATATCGATATTTTCAAAATTCGTTTAATGAGATCGTAATAATTTTTCTAGTAAAGAATCATGATGCATGCAAAATAATCAACACCTACAGACGTGAATAATGAAGTTTATTACGTTAATACGCCACAACAACCCGAACAGAGAGTATTTGCATATTCAAATTATATTAAATTTAATTTAAGTAATTTAAAAATACTTCGTTATTCAGTTCGTACAATTGTAACCTCGTTCAAGTTAATAAAAAAGATCTGGTTTTAGCGAATACAATTTTAAAACCAATAACCACAGATTTGATCCGCAAAACACCCCTGGAGGGATAAGCCTCAGTTGAAACATCACCTTTGAACTTATTCTTTTTGAGGTAGATAAGGGGGAAAATTATGTTTTCGCGTGGTTGACATGCTCTTGACGTATTGCGCGAGACTTGCTTCCCCTAGCGGCATGTGTATTAGTTATACAATGTTAGTTTAAATGTTAGAATTCGATTAAAATACTAATAATAATATTTAACTAAATGGGCTTATAATATTTGTGCAGTTTATAATAACTTAAAACGCCAGTGACTAGTAAAACATTTCGTATTCCATAAAAGACTTTATTTGTCCATAGTTAAATGTCTTAAATTGATTGAATGTACAATTGATCTAAGTATTCTTGAATTGAACGATGATATTAATTAACGATGATATATATAAAAAAATGAAAATAAAGTTCATTAATATATATGTAAATACAATTACAAGGTATTAATTATATTTCTGTATACTGTACATTATTTCAATTAAGTTGTATTTATATATTGTGTATGGCTTGTGCAGCCGATCTATTGTTTATAATTTAATAAAATTATGAAATCTATATAATTCAGCATATAATTGATTGAGATATTTTAAAAAAAGAACAATTATTCCAAGGTTTTGAGTTTAAATTCTATCGGCAGTCCTCTTGACTGTCTGTTTAATTATTTTTTCCTTCTACATCCTCAATATATATCTTGGATAATTATTTAAGACAGATTTTTTATTCAACAGATATTATTTCATTCACTTCATTCGTTGTGGGTATAACAATTATACCATAATCGAACTTTCAGGTTAGTCTCCTGTGATGTAACAGATGACATAAAAAACTTCTACACCTTAGGTCGCGGGTTCGCAACCTAGCAGGCCGCCTTAAAATGTTTAAAAGTGAGTAGAAAATTCTTCGTATGCTTTCTTGCGAAGGGGACGTAAAATGGTGGTACCGAGCCTTTACGGTGTCGGGTACTCGTTAAAGATACCTATTTTAAACTATACACAAAATTATGGAATCCAGCTGTAGCATCGTCGGATTAGCCATAGCAGCATAAAGTGACGTTAAATAAACAAACATATTTGTCTCGACTGGATTCATAACTATAATTCCTGTATTTTTTATTTTGCCTGTATCTCTATACGATCGGTTATCATCTAAGTAAGAAATTAAATGCCAATCTTATCATCATCCCGTTGCCATTTCTTGATTATTAGTTCTTACATAGTTGATAAATCATTAATAATTCACTTGTAAACATATGCAATTATACTGTTAATGAGCAGAGGTGATTAAACTCAACTAATGATTCCCATAATTACTTCCTTGTTTCCTGTAAAGGACACGTGTTGGAATTGAAAATTGTCGATTTTCAGATTTTTTTTAAAAAAGATCCTTTTTGACAAGTTTTTATGGGTACAGAATCAGAACGAAACTGAACTTCATTTTTCAGAATATATCGGTGTACCTATAACTTGTAGAAACGGGGTTGGGTACACTACTCGATAATTAAATTTAAAAACTGGCTATATCAATTTCAATCTTTTCACTAGTAGATGATAATGAATCATTTGGGTTTTAAATTCTTTATCATGAGTTAATGGAGTTGATTGAGAACAATCTGGGAATTACTCGAGAACAAACTATGAATATATTTCGTTATTATAAAGTTATACTAATTGATATTATATAGCTATATATTATTTCTTGAAAAACTCAGAATAGGATTTAAAGTAAGAAACATCGTTATATTTTGAGTAACGGCTTAAAGATGTAAAGAACGGTGGCTTTGTGATTTGCTAGTTCATGCATTTTCATTCTTGCTAGTACACTTTAAAGATTTTTATAATCAAAAATTAAGGGTGCTCAAATTTTTTTAAATTACCATGACAATTCTTATATGAAATGTTCTTCTTCTTTGTGTTCTTCTTCAATGCCATTAATTACTCTAGCGTCGAGGTATATCAAATGTTGTAAGATTAAAATTTATCATTCTTAACGTTATTGTATTTATCCCTCTCTTACAAATGTTATACTCAAGATAACGTTCTTTCGATTTTTTATGAATATAATATCGACAAGCCCCGTATTTATCGTAATGTAACAAAGAAAATAAATACACACAACAGCGAATTGTGTATTAATATGTAACAAAATGCGTATGTTATTCAATAAAAAATAACGGCGAAGCGTTATGTGAAAGCGTTACAAAAATATGAAATGGTGCCATTACAAACCTAGGTTTCTTCAACAAGAAATAAATACATGTAAGCATTGTCAGCATATTCAAAATAGATTTACTTCCTCACAATTTACCCTTCGTATCTACTTCCCCTCATCCTGACTTAATAAACTTAAAAAGCGAATTATTTCAAACAAAATTTCTCCTTATTCCTACGTATTGGAGGAATAAATATTGCGTTTCCAATCGTCGTGGCATTATGCTAATTTCGCCTGAGAAGCCGATAAGAAGCCTACAGCCTTGGAATCCCCTGGCACGTGAGATACTGGAATGGGATTCGAGATGTCAGTGACTATCTCATTCCAGGCGTCATCTTGGTAGAGCTCAGACACTTAGCGCGCTATATCCCACCTCCTCATGAATATAGTGTCGGCAAATATACGCAATCACTCGCATCGCACTTCCGGACTGATTATCGCCCTTATAATGATGTTATCGTTGTAAAAGTCTTAAATAGTACGAAAAGAAAAAAGTACGACCGGAGGTAAAAGTAAATGTTTAAATGTTAAGAAATCACTTATTGAAAACCAACGTTCGGCCTACAAGGCAAGTCTTCATCACAGCGGCATGATACAAAAAATGAAATAGTTAGATAAACAATCACAACAGTAATAATAAAAATAATAATAGTAGCATATGAGAGACTAACATTGATTGAAATTTTATCATTACTTAAGTTGATATTTAAATAGTGATAATCAATGACTTACTTCAATTCAACTTGAAATCGGTGGCCCAAAAGATTATCTTAAATCAAATTAAAATCATTCTCAACAGCATCATGTATGTTTTAATTACCAAATTGATATCTTAGTATTATAAAATAATAATAAATGAGAATATTATATAGTAAAGCACTTTTGATACTGACTTAAAGATGCAACGGTTGACCAAAGCATACGAACATACTACAAACGCTTTCAAGAAAAACTAAACGACAGATATAACAAAACCACTTATATCATTTTATTGTAATTTTACTGAAAGCAAATCTAGCGAATGTCAATCGTTTGTACATTGATAAGTTTGGAAACAAACCTGTGCCCCGGAGGTAAAGGAAACCCTGCCCACAAAATAGGTAATATTTAAGATAAATGGTAAATTAAATAATATCAATTCCAATATATATCGATCCCTTAGTTCACATATGTACTAAGTGTCGAAAACAAGATTTTACATGAGTCAACTTTGATATTAATTTAACAGAAGAAATACAGTTCAAGTTTAAGCACAAAATATATTTATGCAGCCTTTACAGCTTCTCTATTAATTTTATATCAACAAATGATCTATGACTTCCTGATCACATTTTTAAAATATCATTTATATAACAAAACCCATTTTTGAAAAATTTGCACTTAACACATTTGTGAACTAAGGCATCGATATATGGGGAAGAAAACAGTCTTGGAGCAGATCAGAGAAATGATTTTTTAAATTGTTCAACCATATTTAAGAAATTATTTTTCTGACTTCAAACCGGAATATTTTCTTCCCAGTAAATTGTCATTAATAAATACTATCATCAATAATTCCCAACAACTTATCAATGCGGGGCGACGTGTGGTCTAGTGGGGAGCTTAACAAACTACTAAGCCCAAGATCGCGAGTTCGTAGCCCAACAGGTGGCCCTAGAATTTTTTAAAGGGAGTAAAACATCATTTTTTACGTCGTTCTTCGAAAGGGGCGTTAAACGGGGTCCTTAGCCTGTACGATGTCAAGTACTCGTTATCCCAATTCAACTTAGATAGGAAAAGTTTAGAGCTCCCACTGTAGCATCGTCCGGTAAGCCACAGCAGCATAAAGTGACGCTAAATGAACAAATAACAACTTAACAATGCCAATAACCATGTGTCATGGTTCATGACTTATAGAAACACCTCATTCTTTGAGGTGTTTCTATAAGTAACGAAGAAACAAATTTTAATAGTTCAATGCCAGGGATAATTGGCTCTCCTGATCAAATACAAAAATGTGTAATGGTGCCATTACACATTTTTGTAATTTTTGTATTTGATCAGGAGAGCCAATTATACCTGGCATTCAACTATTAAAATTTGTTTCTAATCTATTAGATTAGTGTATTTATTTTATTAGGTGAATATCAATATGAAATCAATAGAATGCGTAGTGTAAAATAAGTGGCTCTTGAACGATATTAAATTGATGAGTCGTTTCTCGTCGTTAGGATTAGTACCATCTTGTATTGGAAAGTGGAACATAATTGTGGAATGGAATAATGGGATGAAGCAAGAAAGAGGAAGCGGCTGCTCTTCTCTCCAATGCAGTTACCGTATTCCAAAACTCTTTTATCTAAAAGCCAATGAAGGTAAAGAAGAGAGGATGGTAGAGTTTACACACAGTGAGTAAGAAACAGAGATACAATATTGAACAATAAAGAGTGGAGGAGCAGCGAAGAGCCAATAAGAGAGGGTATCTCCGAACCACTGGGCCGTGACGGATCTGACAAACACTAACAAAGCAGGGAGAGGTAGAAAGAGGGAGAGAGAGAGAGAGAGAGAGAGAGGGAGGGGGGGTGAGAGATATTTCAGTAAGAGTCTTTACACCAGTTTAAAATAATTAAAACCGCAGTGTAACGATACCGTCTTCCATTTTGAACTGATGGCGGGGATATTATTCATACATTAAAATATACTTTAGGTAAAACATAAGTAAATTATAAACAGACATCATCCAGATAAATTTCTATTCAACAAATAAGATTCGTGAAGAGTTGGGCAGTTTGCATACGGGGTAGGTTGGCTAATTTTATTGTTCATACCCAACTCTCTCAGGCCCGGCCTAGAGACAAATATCTCAAATAAATTTTCAAATAGTTCAAATTTTAATTGTTTCCTCTTCCTATATAATGATTTCTAAATCCTTTTAGGCAAATATTAAATCTTATAAGACTGTTCATCTACACTGTGACAACCAATCTCGAGAGAGGAAATTGATCAGTATCACGAGAGAGACTAGAGAAAAGACTTACAGCAACGTGAACGATTTTGAATATAAGTGCTGATTGAAAATAAGTGCCGATGATATTATTTATTAAGTATACCTTAGTTAATTCATGGAATATATTTTTAATGAGACGTCGATATGGTTCACGCAATAAAATCGATGTATTCTTCTAAATGATTGGTCAGGACTAAATTATTTATCCTTAGTTTAGCACAACAATCTTAAAAGAATCTGAAAGTAAAAGTTGGTTTTAGTGACGGTGGGTAATAGATATAAACGTTATTATTTCCTTACATAAAAATTATTATTTCATATCAATTTAATTTTTTTTAATTAACGTATCATTAAATACACTAAGTACTAGATAATTAATTCACTGAAGGTATAAATTTATCAAAAAATTTATTTTGAAATAATATTGTTTTCCTTAGTTTAATATGTAAATTCTAAAAAATTTTATTTTAAAAAGGATTTATTTAAACTGGACTGAAATTTATCCATTAACACTATAATTAATTATATAATAATTATATTTCATTAACACTATAAAAAGCCTTTATCCAGGATTTTCAATTTTACAATTTTTTTCATAAAGAAGATAATAATTTAAAAGATACGAATAATGACATTCTGAAATCAGCACGTCAAATGAAGATTTTTAAAAATGTGGTTACATAACCTCGTTTATTTAGCAATAATAGAGACAAATATTTCAATATTTATTTTACATGAAACACTAAATGTTCTAAAAGAAGCCCATACTAATATATATATATATAACCCGATTTAATTTATGCAGGTTAACCCTTTAAAATGAAAAAAAATCGAATCGATTCTTTATTGTTATTATTATATTTTGTTTACAAATAAAGTAAGTTACAGAAATATAGCGCCTTTCCGCTACCAATGGAATAAAATTAAACACTCCCTTCTGGTAACAAAGAAGCTGCTTCTTTAAAAACAAAAAAAAAATTAAAGAAGATATTATAAAATCCCCCTTTATTTGAATTCTTGAACAGGGTACGGACTCGTGGGACTTGGCTAAACAAAACTTTGTCAGAGCCAAGTCAGCCAGTTAGTTCTGCTTATGCACCACTTATTATTAGATTGGCAACTGGTACCAGCACATTCTTCCTCAACTTGGCCTCACTTCTTACTTAGCTTGATACTTCGCAACTTATCCAATAGAAACTTTTTCAAAACTGCAATAGTCAGTCTAAAGTATACAGTAGTAGATTCAAGGAATGCTTAGAATTTTGGAGCTTTTATCAGAAGTAAAATGGACTAGAGCAGCGGAATCCCATGAAGGAATAACTTGACAAAAAGTCCTTAGTATTACTACTTAAGACTACAACAATAAAAATAAATAATAAATATATTATGAGAATGTTTTATTGAGAAACATTTTTTATAAGATATTGTTATGTTAAAAATGACCGACTTCTTTAGATAAGAATAAGGTATAACAATACGATATTGTTTTATTTAATTTAAAATAAATTAAATCTGCAATAGTAATTATTTAGAAAATTTTATTGTCTATTGTATTATTTTAAAATAAAAATTATTGATCCCTCGGATAGTCAATAATTTCACGATAAACCCAGAATTGATTTTTTAAAGTGAAAACTTCTCTAGACTTTAGGCAGGGGTAAATCGTACGCGTCACCGACATGCTTGTGACGAATTGCGCGATCCTGGTGGCACCTAGCGGCCTGTTATAAAGTTTGTTGTAATTGATTATAGTTTAAAGGTTGTAATTTCATTGGTATAAGAATAATTATATTTAACTACATGATCGTTGAATAGTTACGCGATTGATACTGTTTGATCTTTTTATTTTCCCTAAAATATTTCACTAGTAATTATTAAATTTCTTATTTTATGAAATTATTGAATGAACAAATTAACAACTTATTGTCTAAATCACCGATTGTAAAATGAAAATAAAGTGCATTAACATCGATGTAAACACAAATACAAGGTATAAATACAAATTTTGTATTGAGTTTGAGCAGCCCATCATAAGCTCTGATCAATAAATAAACTACTTAATAATGTATATAGTTAATGTTCGGAGAGTGAAAACTAGAATATGGTTAATAGATTAAATTTACAAATTTGAAATTTAAATAATTCAGGCTATAATTGTTTTCACTTCAATTGGCAGTCCTTATGACTGCCAATTTTTTGTTTAATATTATACACTAATCGAATTTATACTCGTAAATTTGAATTGACGACAACTAAAAAAAACAAGTTAAATAAAATATTCGTGCGGTTAATTATAACATACCTTGGTACATCAAAATAAGTGCCGATGGTATTATTTATTAAGTATACCTTAGTTAATTCATGGTATATATTTTTAATGACACGTCGATATGGTTCACGCAATAAAATCGATGTCTTTTTCTAAATGATTGGTCAGGACTAAATTATTTATCCTTAGTTTAGCGCAACAATCTTAAAACAATCTGAAAGTAAAAGTTGGTTTTAGTGACAGTGGGTAATAAATATAAACGTTATTATTTCCTTACATAAAAATTATTATTTCATATCAATTAAATTTTTTTAAATTAACTTATCATTAAACACACTAAGTACTAGATAATTAATTCACTGAAGCTATAATTAACTATCAAAACGTAGGCATGAACCAAAAGGAAGCATTCTGCATGATCGATTACGAGGCTAGAAACCTCGTCATCTAACAATATTTACCCTTTTGAAGTATCTTGAGGTGAAACAAATTTATTTTGAAATTACGTTAGTTTAATATGTAAATTCTAAAATATTTTATTTTAAAAAGGATGTAAACTGGACTGAAATTTATCTCATATTTCATTAACACTATAAAAAACCTTTATCCAGTAATAATAAATTACAACATTTTTTCATAAAGAAGATAATAATATAGATCCTCAAATTAACAATAGCACAATCCATATAGTCACCAAATCACCAAATAAATAATTTAAATATAATAAAATAAAATATAGAAGTATAACCTATATAAAATGCCTTTCTGAAAAAATTGGAGAAACCTTCAAAATTATGACATCTACGAAATCAAATTAGCTCATAAAACCAGAAAGCCAATAAAAAACATAATAAATACTCAATAAGATAAAATACAACTCTTAGACAATAAAAATGTTATATATAACCTTAACTGTAATAATTGTAATAAACAATATGTTGGACATACTAGCACACACTTAAAAAATATATTCTATCAAGATAAAAATAAATTAAAACCAAACTCAAAAACAAACACCGCACTGTCAACACATTGTAAAAACGAATTACATACATTTGATTTTGAAAAACCACGGATCTTGCACAGAAAGAACAATGTGATTAAAAGGAGATTCTTGGAAGCATTATTTATTAATAAAAAAATAGATAATGTAATGAACGACAAAAAAGAAGCAGGTGAAATAGGTAAACTATATTCATCTTTCATTTTAAAGTTAAAAAGAAAAGAATAAATAGGATGTTTTTTACTATTTAAAAACAGACAATATAACCTAGCACAATAACCTCCCAACAGTTTTCCTAAATTTTTCTTTTTATTCCATCCGATTTATATAAATTAAGAATTTATAAAACTGATAAAAATGTATTACAAATAAAATAGTTTTATTAATTAATTACATTTTATGTATTGTTTTTTAATTTGATGATGGTATTTTTTAAATAAAGTTTTTAGCATTAAAATGTATTATTAAACAGACCAAAGTTTAAACCATTTAACAAAAGATGACCATGGAGGACAATTGACCTCTAAGTAAAACATTTTTAAACATTAATAATGACAATAATGAAAAAAAATTTATATTTTTGTCGTTTTGTACTCTTCATCACCTGTCTCGCGTTGTAGTGTCCAACAGAAGTCCGCAAGCATCTTCTCATTGCTTTTACCGCTGTACCTTTTTTCCATCTGGGCTATGTCTTGATGAAACCGTTCTCCGTGTTCATCTGAAACTACTCCCAAGTTGGGTGCGAAGAAATCCTAATGGGAATGCAAAAAATTAATGCATGTTGCAACCCATGGCCTTGTATGATGAAAGCAATTCTTCCACGATTTCATTGTAATTTGTTGCTCTTTTGTTTCCCTAAAATTGTTGACACACATTTTCGAACGCAGTCCAGACTCTATTTTCTGATGCATTTTATCCTCTTTTAAATTCAACGTCCTTAAGAAGATCACGAATTTGAGGCCCCTCAAAAATCCCCTCTTTATTATTTGATTCACTTAATCTGTAGAACTTCTTTTTCAAGTAGAAAAAAACCTTCTCCTTCCTTGTCCATTGCTTTCGCAAAATTCTTCATGAGGCCCAATATGATATGGAGTGGTGGGTTAGAATTGTGTTGTTTTTTTTAACCAAGGGAGGATTGACAATGTTTTTATTTACCAAGTCTATCAGTGCGTTCTCGCGATTTTCTCACTATGTAATGATCTTCTTTTTTCCTCCTGTCCCACTCACATAAAAAAACAGCAAAACTTAGTTTAACCACTTTGGAGACCTGCTTTCGAAAGGAAGAAACGTTCACTCCTGGTTCCAAAAGATTCCATTGTTTCACCCTGGAACCAACTGAATGGGCTCTACGTTTTGGAAGGTCTAAATCGCTGACGAGGTCATTCAAACTGGCCTGATTAATGAGTTTTGGCTTGGTATCATTTTCACAAGAATCACTTGAAGACTGCATTTCTTCATTGCTTCCTGGTGATTACACTTCTTCCTGGCTTCCTGGTGCTTGTATTCCATTGCTGGTTCCGGGTTCCGGGAAATGTTCTCAGAATCAGCCTCTTCCTTATCAGTCAAGGAATAATTCTGGGGCTTAGGTGGGATGGGCATAGACTCATCGTGTGGAACAGGTCTCATGGCAGATGGAAGGTTAGGATATAATATTTTCTTCTTACTTTTGGCTGATGCAAAACCTATAATGGTAGTCATATATAAATAAAAACCATTTGCATGATTTGTTGGCTCACTCCAAATCATTGGTGCAGCAAAAGACATTGATTTATGTGTGCCTTTCAGCCAACCACTGAGAGTGCGTCTACATGAAGTACAACAAATTTTAGTTACCCGCACTTTATCCTGATCACTTAATTGGCATCCTAGTATAACTCGTAAGCCTTCTTTATCAATGTTGTCAGTGATTTCCGATTACACTTAAATGCCACTAGGCCACAAATATAACAGAAAAAGTCAGGATCGTTTTTACACTGTAATAATACGCGGCATATTAGATTTGAAACTAAAAAAGTTCTGGTCCGTATCGAGGTTCAAATAATACTGCAGACTTGGTGGCGAGTAACCTTTCTGCCAGATGGGTGAACAATAGATTGAGGGTGGGGGAACAGTTAAGTTTAGGAGGAGGGCCTGGGGCAGGTGCCTGGGGAAGCCCGCCAGTAGGCAACAGTCCCTTCTTTTGTGAATGTTAGCCCAGAATTTCTGAAGCCTAATACTTATGCTCTCCCATTTTTATAATGTTGTAATACATTATAAAAGCTTCAAAATTAAATAGGTTTCTTTTAAAATAAAGTTATCAGTGATCAAACAATTTTCAAAATGTCTAAAAACACCTCATTTTTCGACCTAAAACACAGATTTGACCGAAAATGGTGCCTGATGGAGAATTTATGACTTCGGATTCGTGTTCAGAACACTTCAAAACATAATAAAACAACATTTTTGTTGAAGGGAGGATTTTGATGCAGAACAGTGTTATATTTGAAACAGAAAAATCAACTCAAAAAGAATACATGTTAGAGAGGAATATAGTCGACTAGAAGATTCTAATGAAGGATACAATTAGTCAGCGGGATTTAATAATATCACCTAATATGAAGATGACCTACACTGTAGCCCGAAACGTCGGCACTAGTAAACAATAAGTTTTTCTTATTTGGTGTTATTATTGACTGCACCCCCTGATAATTTTATCCTTCAAAAAGAATACAAAATACGATAGAATTGTTATTTAGAACATCAAATCATATTTACGGAATACCTAAACATTACCTTACTATTATTATTAATTTATATTTTTTTAAACATTAAATACTAGGAGAATATTCCCTAATTTAGAATTAAAATACAAAATTGTGTAATTGATTGAATTGTACCACAGTAGGTACATAGTGTATTAGTTGATGTAATTATATAATTCTAGACATTTTAATATTTATTTTGTACCAACTAGTGAGCCTAGTAGAATTTGTGTACACACGTAATGCTGTTTTGAGATAACGTGTATTTTGTAAGAATACACGATATGGTGAATTTTTTTTTTCTAATTCAAGGTTTTTTATAAATAAAAAAAAACGATTTTACAATTTTTAAAGATATTTGTAATAAAATAAACTAACCGAGCACGACAAAAGACCAAACTAAAAGTAGTTAATCAATCCGTTGCTAGGCGACGCCGATAAATATTACACCACTAAAATTTATTTTACAGAATAGACAGAACCAAAAAAAAAAAATCTACGAGAATCCATTCTACAAAACACAGGGCACTTTTTTACCCAAGACCCACAAATTATTAGTTATTAACTGACTAATTTTGATGATAAACTATACTCCACAGTTACGAGTCTAAAACCAACAAGAGAAGAAAACAGTGGGACCTACGATCCCAGACTAACTAACAAAAACAGCTTAGTTGTTCTCACTAAGCAAGAAATGAAGCAGGATCTAGCCTTGGCCTTCTCAGCTCTCCGAAAATCGAATAGGTTGAATTTCCAACTGAATATACAGACCCTCCGGTAATTATAATTATAAGTAGTAAAGTAAATTAAAATATAAAAGAAACATTAAGTAATTAAAGTCGGTAATAATATTTTGTTAATAAGCTTAATAAAAAAAAAAAATCTAGAAAACCCGAAAGCTTGCTTCCGATATTATTGTACAGAATATTATGTGACCTTATATGAGGCGATCAAGATCAAACGCGAAAAATCCGAAATTACAAAAATTGAGATTTTCATATTTTTCACTAGTTTAGTCAAGAATTGTCGTCTAACGCGACACCATTCCACCATTATTTCTCATAGTTTCGGTACGTTGTCGAACCTAAATTTCAAGGGGATAAAGCATTGCTTGTTTAAACTAGTCAATCGTAAAAGTTGTCAGTAAAAAAGTCAATTGTTGATAGTTTTGAACAATCCCCATTTGAACCTGAACGCCTGATATGTAAAAACAAGAAATTATAAACAAATTATATAATACTTTAGCACAAACATTTTGGAACAATAAAAAAATTACCTCTACAACCAATGGTCTTGTGTTTAATACGTGTTAGTAATTCTACTGTTTCTTGGATACGATTGTGCCGGGAGGTTGATCCTAGATCACGCTCAACCTCAAGATCCCCCCCTTCTCCAACAGGTAACCCCTTTAGGGAGGCTGAGGACTGAGGCTGAGGTACTAGGCCCCAATGGATGCGTCCTCGGCAGTTACCACAGTCATAATAAAATCAGCTACAGCCGGAATTTAACCCGGGCCCTTCGGAACGGCAACTCAGCGCTATACCACTGAGGCACTCCACTCCTAAACATGTTACATACGCGTTATTAACACACAATTGGATTCTAGTATGGGACAAATTAAAGTCGAAAATAAATAATGCCATAGCGAAAAAAAATCATTAGGAAAGGATATATACATGGAAAAATAAATGCGTTAAGTGAACGGCATAATGACCAATATGATATGCTGATATGTACCAACAATTAATCATTAATTTTATATTGCTTATGGAGTGATACTACATGTCGCTACCTAAGTATTTCAAAGTTCTATGATACACAGATATGAAAATGAGAAAAACAATTTCAAAGATTCTGACCAACGGATTCTTTATATGGTGGAATATTATAGTTTTATTTCAATGTAGTCTATTGAACAGCAAAAAAAGAATCCCATACACATTTTAAATGAAAAGTGAAAGGATTATAATATTTATTGCAGAAATATAATAACATAGAACTTTTTTACTACATAATGAGAACATTTTCCTGAAAATTACGAAATTTATGAAGATGCAAAGATTCAATACTATGTTTTTGGTTTTTTGGGTTTGTTTTTTTTATACAAACAACTATCACATCTTCTGGACTACAGATCTTCACTTTACTTACGGAACAAACGACTCATTTATAATAGTATACTAAAACCTATTTGGACATATGGAGCAGAGCTCAGCAAAAAAAGTCCACATAAACAAATACAAACAACACAGTCCAAAATTCTCAGAAAAATTGTTAATGCACCATGGTATATTTCGAATCACACCATACACCACGACATGAACATTCCCACTATAAAATCATATATTTATAACAAATACATAACATTCTACTCATCGACACATCACCCAAACCAACTCGTTCTTCCGCTTTCCTACTCCCTGTTATCTGGACTTGATAGGAAAAGATTAAAAAGACATTGGCCAAGAGACCTACTCAACTATTGATATTTTTATTCCATCACCATATAGATGATCATGTAGAAAAGCAAAGATAAAACACTCGGATCAAATTTGCTGAATGCGCAATTTCGCAAGTGCAAATGAAAATTAAATAAAAAAAAAAAATAATAATGAGAACAATATTTATGGCAAGGTAAGATAGAACCATTATGTGGAAAAGTCATACTTATTGCAAATATATTACGATAAACATGTAATTTGACAGGACTGAAACCTGTTCCTTCCGCGTAGTTTAGACATAGATCATACATTTTTGAATGGATAGATCACCATCGATAAACTCCCTCTTAGTATCACATCGACAATAATGACTCTCAATTTTGGGAAACAGATTGATTATGCTGTAGTACCAGATCTGCTGCTTTATCTGCAGTATAACTACTTATTTTCACGTTTTCCTTGCGATCTGTTTTAAAAAGCATTCGTTTCCGTTGCATGCTTGTGAACAGTATAAATGTATTCCTTGTGGTTTCAGATCTATTCCTAGTAATCCAGTGTAGAATCATTCGCATACCTAATTATTAATTAAAAGGAAAAAACATTAAAACTATTTTTTTTATTTCCCTCTTCTTAGCAGATTGCTCATTTCGCTTGTACTGATTATAAACATTTAGACATTTAACAGATTATATCGGTGCATGCCATAACATAAGCGAACGTGTTTCCGAAGTCACACATTTTCAAGAATAACGAGGTTCTATCTGGAACATAGAACTATGTGACTCCGATTTAAAATCTCAACGACATACACCTTTGTATTTTTTGTCTTTGGATGATACACTGTCGCGATTTTTAGACGTTTTGAAGATCTACTTGTAGGTTTCGACCCCTGGAACCATTTTATAACAAAAACTCTGATTTTTCAATTTTGCAACATACACCCTTGTAATACTAAGGTAGCGATGTGTCTACCACATCCGAACACATAAACTTCATGAAGACAGTATAAGGATCCAATTTAGGGATGGGTAAGGTTGTATCAATCTGATACTTTGTATCTGATACTAAAAAGTAGTTGATAGAAGTATCAGATACAGTCGAAATGTACCTGATAATTTTGTATCAATTGATGCAAGTATCAGATACGGTCAGATTGATACAACCTTACCCATCACTACCGCCAAAACAAATCAAGCTCATTTTGGCAATAAAATTACATCGTCTCACGGACATAAAAAAAATATTATCTACTACTAATCAAAGTCCTTTTAATAATAAATAATAAGCAATAGTCAACCACTGATTTAAGCTCCCCTGATTTGGTTAACGGCGAAAGACCAATATCGCCGCGTCTCCCCTTAGTATTAATAAATAAATAAGTAAAAATAATAGTGCACAAGTTTTCACTTATTATAAATATAATCTGTAATTAGTCACTTATCACATATGTAGAAACGAAAATAAACTATGAAATTAATTAAAAGTAAAGGGTGGTTGAAATAACATTTTCCGAGATCGCCTCCTAATATATGATTTTTCACGAGCAACTTTCGCAAACAAAACCTCGACCTATGTCCGGGCAAATATGGGTTCATTAATGGATATATCTATACCATAAAGTAAAGGCAATTGACATAAATTATTGAAATCGGGACAGACAAATTTTGTATTCCCGAATTCTACGTGTCTTGGAACGTGAATAGCAAAAGTTTGAGGTAGGGTTAAAATATATTTTTTATTGTTCAATTCCATAGCTTTCAAAAAATAATTAACCAATAAAAAAACAAGATTTTAATCATTTGATGCTTTGTGTAGGTTACTATTTCGGCGAATAACTCTTTTTCCTTTAAAAATGATAACAAAAACTGATGCCCCAAGAAAGGCTTCTGGGGTAGCGTATTAGAAGAGTAAGAGTCGGGATATCTGTATTCAACAATAAATGTATCAGATACAGAAAAGTATCAGTATCACTTGTATTCAGATACAGGAAAATCCAGTATCTACCCATCCCTAATCCAATTCAAAGCCTAAGTAATAAATACGGAACGAATGGAATGGGAAAGTGGCAACGCAAAACAGGTATAACTAGGAGTCAATGCTGCAATAAGCCCTGTTCTCACACAGGTTGTAGCACCTACTATACAGCTTCATAACACTCCAAAAACGAAGGAAGTTCAACGAAGATAGTAAAATTATTTTAATGACGCTGCGTAAGTTGATTGTAGATGTGGATTGCAGTTACGTCACTTCGTACTTTACATGTCGAGTACAATGTTATCGATGACCGTTAGCAGCCAATGTTAAAGCACCGATTTTCCTCGTATTGTTATTCTTATTCCATCGTTCTGTATTTTAATAAAAATATTCATTCATAACAGCTTCTGACTTTAATAAGTCCAATTGGTCTACTCGGAAATCGGCAACTGTATTTAGAGATCTGTCAGCCCACCGAGGAGCTCTGTTGAAATTCAATTAGCAAAAAAAAAACAAAAAAAAAACTGTTGAATATTTTGAGTAAAATTTTGATTTGAATTGGTTGTTTTGTTGAACTTCTAAAACTTAGCCAAACGGTAAAAAAAAAATCACCCTTTTTGACTAAAGTGATAATATAGGGATAATATTGTAGAATATAGGAGTTAAAAAATGACTCTATGAAATTTTGAAGTGCCAAAACTTTTTTTCTCGGTTCTTACTGTAGAAAGCATTTATTAATTAGAAACAATTACGGAACGCTAAATAAAGTCAAGAGAATGTTAGGGCTTTCAGTCAAAATGTTATTCGATAACCGACGTTTAGGTCAATATTCTGACAGCCTTCTAACAATCATTTCTAGTAAGTTTTAACAATCGCCCTCATTAATCGAAGCAGCAATTTACAGCAAAAAGGTCATAGCACTTAAAAGTTGCGAAAAGTAGAACTTAAATCACCCTTCACTTTAATTGCTGCTTTATTTGGTCTTTTTTTTTAGTTAGAACAAAAAAAAATCTTCTAAGCCATCGCTCAAAGCATTCCTCTCTTTGGAATCCTTATCAGACATGACTCTTTAGCAGACTCTTCTGAGCAAACTCTCGGATAATGTTTTCAACCGCAGACAAGAGCGAAAAGCGAAGGATGACATTCTTTGTGTACATAAAATAATTCTAATCGGTTGCAAGAAATGCCAAAGCCGCAGTTCTGATCGGACAGACTTTTTGATAACAAAATTTTTTACGGCCGGTTACAGGGAATATGATTCCTTTCTATTATTCCACCTTATAAGTAAAATAAAGCATTACACGCTGATCACTAAAAAACATGTTTATAAAAAATAAAGAAAATATGATAATTCAAAAAAATTAAGAAATGAGACTATAAGCCATGACAATTGAAAAGAGTTTGAATAACCTGTCAAAAACTGAATGTTGATATGAGTTCCTCTTAACTCCAAGATATTAATTTTTATTCAATTTCCTTCTGCACGAAAGAATTCAAGGAAAATTATCATCAAATAAGCCTGGAAAGTGAAAAGTTATCGAGCGACGAACTCACTATTCCGTGCGGCTCGCTGGCTAGACCACCACCTATCTTATTATCATCGCGGAATAACGTTGACATTTATGAATTAATTCAATTTTTCAAGACAAATCGATATGCATTATTACAGAGCCGAGAGGAGTTGAATAGGGACCCGGTATCAAGCGAATCGTGAAACGTGATTTCTCACTCCTTTTTTTCCCCCGTTCGTTCTAAAAAGAGGCGGGGAGTTAACGAAATCGCTTTATGGGATCCCGTTTTGCAGTTCCTGGATAAATCGTGAGGCCCTTTCGTCGTTTTTAACTTCAAACGGGCCAGTGAGTGCTAACGGCGCAAAGCTCAGATAATGTAACCAGTTTATGCAAAAATGTAAAGGCAGCAAAGTTCTTCGCAATAGTTCACGAGGAATATTGACAGACTGGTGAAAACGCAATTATGAAATGCGCAGTGTGATGGAATACAATTCGTAATTTTGTAAAATGATACCACACATCTTAAGACCAATGAAAAACTTTGTGAAGTAGGGGGATCATGAACTTTATGAACAATATAGGATTAAATTAACACTATTTCAAGTAATGTCATTCTTATAAAATACGAGGAAACGAAAATTTTAATCGAAATCATAGAAGCGTTAAATGTGTTTATCAATTATAGATAAGTTATGACAAATGATAAGGGAGTTAGGTAGCTCTATAATGTCTAGAATACTTGCTGAGTTCTATGCTGAAAGTTCAGGCTTCAAATCCAGCCGTGACAGATAAATTATTTAATATGTTTTCTAATGGAACAAGCAGGATTTAAAGACACTCAGGGGGTTTACCCAGCCACTATAAAGTGGTTCCTCTTAGTTGGGGGAGCCTGGCGGTTTGGCAGATCACCTCCTTGTACAACCCGGAAAGTACACTCTAAGGAGTATACTAAAGGTAAAGGCTTAGTCTCAGATTAAGCCCTGGGGAAGCTTGCAGTATGGCCAGCGAAACGTCGGCATAGAATTCGACTACACGGACGAAACCACAGAAACACCTGATGAATGGATTATTAGAAAACATTTTTGATTTGTAAGTTTTTATATTATAGTAATTCATTTCAGGTTTAAAGTGAAATTTTAAATTAACGTTTGCCAGATTATTATAAAGTCCTCCACTACGACATAATCCAATTGTTGAGTTAAATAAAAGGTACAAGCAAAAAGCAGACCCAATAAACTGAGGCATTTTTGTTCGTTACATACACACAAAAACACCGCGGGAAGTAATTCTAAAATGTTAATACGTAAATGGATACATATTTATTCGGTCATCTCCTCTTTATGTATATCCTGTGAAATATTTTTGGTTTGTATATGTTGTATATTGTATTTTTTTATATTAATTCATATCTGGTTTAAAATCAAATTTTAAATTAACGTTTCTCAGATAGTTATAAAGTCCTGCATTACGACCTAATCCAATTGTTGAGTTAGATAAAAGGTATAGGCAAATATCATATATACATATTATATAACAAAGTCCTCGGCCGCGTTTGTTCGCGGTAAACTCAATAAATACTGCACGGATTTTCATGCGGTTTTCACCAATAGATAGAGTGACTCGCCAGGATGGTTTAGGTAAATAATTTGTCGAGGTTTTGTGTAAATTGGTTGGAATATCGACGGGTTTCTCCGAAGACGCTGCCTAATCCCCTGCAAATATCTAACGTGCAAGATAATAAATTAGTATATAAAGAAATATTTGTTTTTGTTTTTATTTTAACAATTTCTTTATAATAAAGTACATTAGCTGAGATGGGAAGACAGAAAATCAAGACTCCAAAACAAGTCTTACGAATGATATTCGCGTGGTCCTTAGTGGCCGGGACGTGATAAAAAAAAAAATTATACAGACAAATCATGTAGTCATAATATGCCTTATTACCCGGGAAAAGCTGGGGTGAGCCGCTAGTTTTCATTAAATTGAAGTATCTTTGAATAATTATACTCTTTACATACTCACAAAAAATCAACACAAACACACTCGTGCGCGTGTAAATGAACATACATTTGATTTAATTTATCAAAAATTTCACGACCCATTATTAAATCGTTTCTACTTGAAATGTTTCAAACAGAATCACTAGGTAATAATTGTATTTGAAAATTGATTTTGGAAATTCAATAAATTTTTCTCAGAACATAAGGCAGGAAGTTCAATAATTTCGGGGCAGACTTCGCTAGGGATTTCTAATTACAGAATCTATAAGCTCAGTTTAGTTTTATAGTCTTAACTAAGAACTTAGGGAAGGAGTTTGTAACTTAATTAATAAAATATCTCGATCAACTGTTTATACAATACAAATATTTATACCAACAATCTGATCACGCCAAATCATCTCTCTCCACAACTGTTTGGCGTACAATCCTGGCCATGAAATGAACCCATATATATTTTATAAATATTTGTATTTATATATTAGCATCTATTATTATTTTAATAAAAAAAAAGTTTTTCTTTCATTTCTTGATATTCAGAACAACATTTGTTAAACTATAATTTGGCGACGTTTCGAAAATTAATTGTTCTATAATTTTTCTTTCTCTCGTTCGAGACTATATTTTTCTCCATTACTAAAATACAACTTAAAAAAACATTAATGCAATCTCATTAATTAATTGTAGTAGAACTTTTAAATAAAGTAATCTACAGCAGATCTCCAGGTATAATTGTGTCCAACAAAAAATTGCAGTAGATGCATAGTTGTTTGTCGGGCTTCTCCACAAGTAAATTAGCCTTTTTGCCAAAAATCAAGTTCGGAGGATTATAGAGCTTAAAAATTACATAATTTTTTTCTCGTGCTCTATGACTAAAAATTAAAACTATTATAGATACGATAATGGAGAGATACCCCATAAAAGCATACAAATAAAAATCTGTGCTACAACAACCCATGAAGGGTATTCGGTTCATATCATAACAGTGAAAAACAGGATTTTAGTGCATTATTATATTTAAAATAATGTGTATTTTCAAGTTATTCACTAAAAAAAAAGGCTTCTTTTCACTGTTAGGGCAATAATATGGGAATTATAGTGTTTAACAAGAACTGTCCATATATATAAATATATATATATATATATATATATATATATATATATATATATATATATATATATATATATTGGTTTCTACTTATCTTGACTGTTGTAAAATATATTGTTTATGGTTCTTGAGTTTCAGTCAGTTATTTCAACTTCTTAGGCGACGTTTCGAGACTAGGTGAGTCTCATATTCATGCCCTGACAGTGAAAAAATGATCTTTTAGTGAAAACATTAAATAGCACACTAAAATTAATGTAAAATCTCACGTGTAAGTATAATAGGATAGGGTGTAACTACAAGTTCCAAAGAATTGATCAATTTATCATTAATCACTTACTTCGCAATATAATGCAATATAAACATTCTATGATATTTAGACTATCATAAACAAGTAGAAACACCTTCAAGCACAAAGTCAACAAGTGGGAAGTTACATCGGAGCAGATATATATATATATATATATATATATATATATATTGGTTTCTACTTACCTTGACTGATATGGAAATATTATGTTTAGGTTCTTGAGTGTCAGTCAGTTCTTTTAACTTTTTTAGGCTATGTTAATAAATTCTTATGATATCAAATATATATTAATAGGTATAATATATATATATATATATATATATATATATGCTTATATACATATAAGCTTAGGCTAGGGCCTAAAGAAGTTAAAAGAACTGACTGAAACTCAAGAACTTAAACATAATATATATATATATATATATATATATATATATATTTATAGACGCATGAAATTCTTTGGACACCTCACGAGATTACAAGAAAATCTACTGTCAAAAATATTAAATTATCTATTTAATAGATATTTTAATCTATTATAATAATTTCTATTATAATTTTAATCTATATATAAATTTAATAGATATCTATTTTAATAGATATATCTATTTAATAGATATTTAAATATAATTTAATATGAATATTAAATTATCTAAGCTCACTTAAGAACTCAACACCTTGGCTGGACGAACTTCGAAAGGACCTTAAAAACGCAAACATATGTGGAAGGGAGATTTTAGAAAGAAACACCTTCAGGCACAAAGTCAACAAGTGGGAAGTTACATCGGAGCAGACGGAAGTGGTCGGAAGAACGTAAACAAGCCTTCTCCTATCCTATAAAAAAGCCTATTGGAAGAACAAAAAGAATCCAAAGAAAGCTTGATTGAGTTGTTCGTTTAACGCCTTCCACTATTGGCAGAATACGCTGATAATAATAATAATAATAATATATATACATATATATATATATATATATATATATATATATATATATATATATATATATATATATATATATGTATATATTTCTTTTTTCTTTCATTATTGTTTTTCTTTTCTTACCTGGCCGAAATTTGTATACATATGTAACAAACAATTGTTAATCTACATATAACTACGGTTGTCTAATATTGTCATCGGAGATAATTCGTAAGGTTTCATTATTTTTTAAATGATTTCTCACTTGTTAATTTATGTGTATTAATTAAATGTAATTATTTTCTAATCTAAGACATAATAGCTTACATATTAATACTCAATATATTAATACGAGAATAAATATAGACTTTATTATTTATTATGTATGTACTTATGTATGTATATAAATATATATATATATATATATATATATATATATATATATTTGTATATTATATTATATATATAAATATATATACGTGTATATATATATATATATATGTGTGTGTTTTTATTTTGTTATAGTTCCGCGAGTGAGTAAAAACTTCCATCTATTAAATTATCGGATACCATCCCTGTTAGTATGGTATGGTATGTATATATCCATCACTAGAGTCCTATCCCTATTATTCATTACAAATCCAGCAAACATCCCATCCTCATCCCTCTCTTAAAACGCACCTGGTGCAGTAAAGAGATCCCGTCAATCCTTTTATTCCATATAAATAATAATATAAAATGCACGAAAAACCAAAGGAGCTATGAAAAAAAATATAGAGATACCTGATATCGCTTAGGAAATAAATTTCCCTAAAACCATCCTATCCCAAAGGGATTAATAAAAATATCTGGTTATTGCTCCATAGCCACACAGCGATGGAACCATATTGATCCCTATATTAAGATATGGCGGGCACGAGGCTGCCTCTGGGTTCTGGCCTGGCTCCTTAGGCCAATATATCATAATGAGAGCGCACCACCTCATGCTCTTTACTTCCACATCGGCGACTGGGCCGATGATGGAGTGGTCGGAGACATGGAACAGGGAGGAAAAGGGAGGTACTTCTTAATATAAGGTTCGTGCTCAGGAGGAGTGTTGGTCCAGTCGTAACAGGGTATCAAAATAATGCAGGGGCCAATGCAATTAGAGTAGACACTAAAGAGAATCGAGGGAATCATAATTCTGAAAATAAATGTATAATGAGTAGTTAATTTTTAAAAATAATCTATGGAGATCACGACCTATTAAAAAATAATATTTAATGATTAACAAATGAGATCTTATAACAAATAGTAGCATAACTGTTGGTGTTTACCTCTTGTACTAGCGTCCTGAATAACAACAAGGAAGGATATTACAATCCTGTAACATTTTTATAATGGGCGACCTGTGGTCTTGTGGTTAGCATAACAAACTACTAAGCCCAAGATCGCGGGTTCGTAGCCCGGCAAGTGACCTTGGATTTTTAAATGGAGTAAAAATCATTGGTTATGCCCTCCCTTAGAAGGGGAGTTAAACGGGGGTACCGAGCCTATACGATGTCGGGTGCTAGTTAAAAATCCCTATACTGAGTAAATCAGGTTATGCAAAATTTAGTACTCCTTATGTAGCATCGTCTGATTAGCCATAACAGAATAAAACTGGTGCTAAATGAAACAAAGAAACATTTATACAATTGTCTATGCTTTCTGTTTTAGGCACAACTAACTGGAGAGCAGCAGGAATGGATCGAGCTGGATGGCGGAAGCTCCTAGAGGAGGCCAAGACCTACCCTGGGTTGTAGCGCCTTATAGATAGATGCTTTCTCTTTGCCGTATTTTTGTAATTCATTTATAAAACCAAATGTGGGATGAGACTAAAGCTATATCTTTCATCCAAAAAAAAGGTATACTTAAATTGCGTAAAAATTGTGTTCTAAAAATATGCCTTGGAAATGCTATTTGAGAAGTTGCCGAATCGCGGATTAAGAGTTAGAAACTGTCTTGATTCGACAAGATTGTCATTTGCTAATAATGCCTTTAGACTCATTTATTTCTGGTGTAAGGAACTGACATCTGTTATATTTTGTTCAAACGTACTTAACATATCAAAAAAGGTTACCGATCTCAGTCATAAACCGATTACCCAATATTAATTAATTTAATAAATAGTGTGCTGTATTCTTTTAAGCTTTATTAAAACTGCGTTTTTCATATAATTAAATATTAGCCCCCCCCCAATTAAAAAAGAAACTAGATAATGAAGGTTCAGGCTGGAAAAAGGTGAGGGACAATATTACCCAGTTTAGGAAACATCTCCTGGGGTCTGTAAAGTGGAGTGTATCTTTTTTTTTATTCAACCGCTTAGTGTGAAGAGGATCTGAATATATAGGGCCTAAAAACACGGAGGTGGTTTAAAATATTAAAGAAAACCTGTTTTGTATTAACGCTCTTCCGAAACATTGTAGAATAAGTATGTAAATTTTCTTAATGGACTGGAATACTAAACCAGCTACAATTTTACATACATAAATAATCGAATAAAAAAAAGCATTTAAAATCAGCTCTATAGTTTCATCCTCATTGGTATTCTAAACACATTCCTAATCAGAGGGAATGGGATAAACGGGTAAAAAAAAACCATCAAAAAAAGCATAGAATTTGTGATGAGAATGTTGGTGAGAGTCAGTGATGGACTTATTTACAAATTAATCTTGCACAAATATCCTTCATACCTAATACATATCATATATTCCTTCCTTTTTAATAGACAACTATGTTCAAATAAACACTATTAACTCCAAAGCACTTCCCCTACCCGCTGGACTTCCTCAAGGCTCCTGCCTACCCCCCCCCCCAATCCTATTCAACCTGTTCATATCCGATCTCCCAAAACATACTAAAGTAACCACATCGCTTTACGCAGATGACACCGCTTTGTACCGCTTTGTCATACCGAATCGATACAATAGAAAACCGATTATAACAATCCTTCAAAAAAATCCATAAATTCTGTCAAAAGTGGAAACTAAAAATCAATCCAATAAAATCGGCCGCCATAATCTTCACAAAGCGCAGACCTAACATAGACCAGCACATCATCTTAAATTCCGAACACATCCCCTGGTCTCAATCCGTAACATACCTCGGTTTAATTCTAGATAAGTCCTTAACATTCACAGAGCACGTCAACAGGAAAACCGAAAAAGCGATCTTAAGATCTTAAACTTCCCACTATTAAGCAATATGTTTCAGCCCAAACAACTATAATAAACATTCGCTACGACGCTACACGTCAACTTCTTTCTTAATAAATCACTATTTGCAGGTATTGTAGTCAAGTTATCTGTATTTATTTTATAGTTCTTTTTAATTTTTTATTTATTTTATATTTAATTATTGTTATTATATTTATTTACTTTATTATTATCATTTTTATTTATTTATTATATTATTATTATTATTTATTTTAATACATTAGTGGAAAAATTCCAACTAAAAACCTTAAGTCTCCAAACTAAAACAGGAAATTAAAAATAATTTCCTGTTTTAGTTTGGAGACTTAAGGTTTTTAGTTGGAATTTTTCCACTAATGTATTAAAATAAATAATAATAATAATATAATAAATAAATAAAAATGATAATAATAAAGTAAATAAATATAATAACAATAATTAAATATAAAATAAATAAAAAATTAAAATTAAAATAATTTCCTGTTTTAGTTTGGAGACTTAAGGTTTTTAGTTGGAATTTTCCACTAATGTATTAACATTTATTTGATGTCTCTGTTGACCGTTCCCTTTTTCAACATTATTTATTATTTATTTTTTTTTTGTCTTAAGCGGGTTTATTCTACATTTTTCCTGCTATTGTAAAACTTATTTATAAAAGATAACTGTAATTAATTAAAATCACTGTTCTTTAAACATGTAAAGGTAGTCCGGAACATGTATTCACAATTATGCTGCTTGTATTTGTAAAATTGCAAATAAAGTTGGTTTTTTTTAAAGTCAGTGATGGTCAGTATGTGACGATAACTTACCAACTTCGAATCTGTTGAGGCTCAAATTCGAAACAGGCCTGAGAGAGTTGAAATTCATTCCTCGGCAGACCATGGGAATGACTCTGGACCTTCCCTTTTTTAGAATGAATTAGTAGCTTATAGGAGTAACATGACTTAATATTTGTACAATAGGAAGTTACAACACTAACAAAAATTGAAAAAAAATGGCCTCATACGTATATATTTACTAAGAAATTAAGCGTATGATTCAGGTTTCCATCATAATAAAATTAAATAATTAGTAATTGAAACTGAGCTCTAAATACATACAGAGAAAATATAAATTTAATTTGCGTCCTATAAATCCTAAGGACCATTTAATTCTCTCTATTATATAAAAAAGTTTGTAATAACGATCTACTATTTTTTTTCTATTACTCTAAAGCGGAATGGGCCGTAATGGATACTCCATTTATTATTTCTCCCAGCATCATTCGAAATTATTTTTCACCGAATTCGAAAGATTCCACTTTTTTGCGTTTCAAATCATTCCATCGGTGGGTTTCTCATCTCAAAACTCATTGAACAATTTAAATATCCTAATTAATAATATTAAAATCAATAAATCCAAGTCTGTTATATATAGATATACACAAATTGTGCTGCACCCAACGAGCGAATTGCGAACTATCTTCGGAGGAAAAAAGGAATTCCACACCTTACTCTAGGGCTTCAGTCACTGCTATTTCTACAATGAAATGTACTTTATACATAAATGTAAATAATAGTAACATACAGTATAAAATTTCTAATTATTGTTTAAAACAGTTTTTAGTGACCGCCGTGTGATAATAAATTTACTTATCATAAAAATGGATCGTAAAAAAATAAGTTTAACTGACGAAAAAATCATTTGTGAAATGGGAGTTGGTCCGCCGTTAGGCAAACTGGGTACCTCATCTTATCTATCCAATAATAATATTTTGATATTATCCATAAAACATTTTACTTTGGTTTTGCTGTAAATTATAACATAATTGATGAAATTTTTAAACTAAGTATATTTGTTGTGTATTTCCGGTATTTAATTTAATTTTGCAAGACAATGCTGAAAACCTAGAGAATAAAAAAACAGATGCACCAGCATTGAATTAGTTAACATATAATATCCATTAATATAAGCATGAAAAAGATTCGAGAACCGCACAACGAAAAATATGCCAGATTAAATAATAAGTTAAAATTTAGTTGTTAGAAGTTAAAAGAAGTAGTTAAGAGTTAAAATATATTTGAGATTTAGAACCTGTAGTTCTGTCATGACTCAATGTTGGCCTGGCCACTACTCCAGTATGAAGGACAGTCCTGGAGCTAACTACAGGCATTTATTGACACTCTATGATTAACGAACTAATGCTTTAGAACTGTTAATGGCTGTGTATCCGTTTATGTTTCTGGTCTGTAATATGATGATACTGTTAAAGAAATGCTTTCGTCACCATATTCATTGATCGATTCATTGTCTACTTAACTTCACGATACACCATTTATTATCACCAATGAATCTAAAATTAAAGCCTGGAAGGAACATATTGCGGTTAGGCGTGATTTCGGACAACTCACTTCCCTGGACAACAGTACAGTCTCTACCTTGTACTGAGTCCAAAACCCTTCATGGGTTGTAGGGTACAGGGTTTGTTTTTATATTTTATCTTTTTTATATTCCCTCGTCATTTTTACGTCTTTTCTCTCCATAAGAACCTTCTTTGCGCCTTAACAAAAATAGGGGGAACAAATTAGTCGAACTGGTCGAGCAGTTCTCGTGTGTTGCGCTTAGCAATACATTTGGCGATTCATTTTTATTTATATAGATATTGACATACAAGCCCTAATAAACTTATACTAACAACTAACGCCCCTTTGTTTTGCTTCGATTGACACCAAATGTTTGACAGCTGGGAACAAAGTGGTTTGTATGGGGAAAGAAAAGTGGTGTTTTAATTATTTCCCTCGTTATTTTTATGGGATTTTTTCTCTCCATAAGACCTTCTTTAGGCCTTTACAAAAATAAGGAAAATAATTAGCCGAAGCAACACATTTGGCGATTCATTTTTATTTTTATAGATTGTAATATTTTATGGGATAGTTCCAACAATTGTTTATTTAACATCTTATTAATCAATAATAGTTATCAGGTTTTCGTTTTTGATCAACAATAGTTAATCAAACATCTTTTCAGTATTTTTAGGCAGTATTGGAACATGCCATCAAACATATTTCTTTCTCCCCATCAAAAAAACATGAAATTTGATTACTGTTACGCAATCTCTTTGGTTAAATTTGTTAAAACTAAATATTTAACCGGGCATATTAGTTACTCAGCAAAAAAAAAAAAAAATCTGATGATGTTTAAGTTTTTGTTGCATTAACCTTTCTCTCTTTGACATATAAACCCGTGGAACTTTAAGTACTAAGTGTGATGGTGGTAATACACAGCATTAGATTGGTTAAGGTATACATTTTGACTGTACCTATTTACTATATTTACTTATTGTAATCATAACAATAAGTTCTCTTATAGTTAATTTGGAGCTGTTCATAACTCAATTGAAAATTGAACAAAATTAAAACAATATTCATAAAACCATAATTTCCTACTAAATCATAACAACTTTTTCCGATTAACTTACTTACTATTTTTTAATATATATCGTATTAGCAATTAGTAGTCAAATATGCTCAGAACTTTAATTTTTCATTTTTTTTTTAATATTCAGTATTTTTTAATGAAACAACAAACTGTATCGTTAAAAAGAACGAGAAAAAAAATACGTGCTACTACATAGTAAATAGTAAACTTTGTGCTTTTTCTAAAATAGCGATAGTCTAGGGAGGTGATTTGGCCCAGATCACACGGAACTGCCAGGTTTTCCCCCAAGGAAGAACTGCTTATCCCTCAGTATCTATTTATTGCTGTTAACAGATTCAACACTGTGTTACCTCACTCCCATTCTTAGAAGGAACATGGATAATTTCTAGGATACACCATATATTACTCAGAATGAAATCAACCGCCACTCACAATTCTCTGAGCTGGCTAGTGTAATATACAAATGGGAGAATACATTTACCTGTACACCCTCCGTTTGCGAGCAGTATCGTAGCCTACACCCTTCGTCCATGTCAACCCGCCAATTAGGGCACGACCGCTGTATAAATTGCAAGTGAAACATATTTCAAGGTGTCAAACCCAAAGTCGGATATTGATTTAAAACTTTATAACGAGAAATACAATCGATGATTTCATATCTTTATGACATCCTTCGTTGTCATATTAAAAATGTCAATATATCTTGAACTTTAAAACAATGTAACAATTTAATAATTTTGAAAAAATATGATACGAGGCAACAAAAAATTGAGCAATCAACCAATATGAAATAAAATTTAAAAATATCATTTAATATTCATAATTTTTTTTTTAGCTAAGATTACCACATACGCAGGGAGCAATTTTTCTGGGGTTCTTTATTTTGTCTCAAAGATTTTCGTTAAAAATTCAGATTGGAAATTTTCCTTGATTGCAATACTCTTGTTGTTATACGTTTCTTATTATACTTATAACCCATGATTCATTTTCCCATTGATCCCAATGGGTCAACGCCCCTAGTATCGAGTACAGTAGAAACTGATGTGATTTCAGCTAAATAAATAACAATAATTACATTTATTACATATGAATGAACCTCAAATATATAATTTATTTCGAGCTGATCTATATACCTCAATACATATATCAATACCTCAAACAAGCACAATACCGATTCTACAGCATAAAAACAGGTTATTAGGCCTTGGGTATACAAAATTGATACGTGTATCAACATATTAATACCGTCTATCAGCGACTATTCTTCCATAGTCTATTTCATCCATAGAGTTATGGATGAAATAGACATAAGTATTATAAATGATCTATTATTTTCCAGAAGGGCACTAGCAATGTGGTTCGAAACGTTTTTATTAAGTAGTTTCATAATTCATTTATTTTGACATTCACCAAGAACATTTTTTCCTTCATATAAGTTACCTAAATTAAATAACTTAATAATTATATAGTTTTAATTAGAATTATTCGAGTTTGTAATAAAACAAACTATCCTTTATTATCCAATATTTATGAATCGGAATTAAATGTTTACGGAATATCATATTTTGCATAGTAAAACTTCAAAAACTTAAATTCTACTATTTTAAAGAAAAATTATATTTATGTCATAAATTAATCCTTCTGAAGAACGTCATTACTTAAAAAAAAACTTTTTCATTAGTGGTATTTGAAAGTTCAACGGGAGTTAAAAAAAAAATAATTTGGGTATTGGTAAAACAAAACTCTGCTACTATAATGATGGTTTTGAAATTATTTTATTAACCATTAGAAAATTTGAAAAGCTCGAATTTTTATTTATTTTTACTTATGCCATTATTCCTATAAAACTTCAAGTTCAAACATGAAACAACTCAAAACATTTCTTTATTAAAAAAAATGTTCAAAATATAATATCAGATATGTTTTTCTTGAATTTAAATGCCAATTGAGTTAAGCCGTTGTCCTTTTGAATGTGCGAAATGTGGGTACAGTTTTCAATAAGTATTACTCGTTGGGAATTATTAAAATCTATTTTAAAAACTTGGGAAGCGAGGTAGCACAGTGTTAGAGCACAGAGATGCAATGCGGAAGGTACTTGATTCAAATGCCACTTTTATTTAATCTGTTAGCAGCCGGGGATGGATCCTATGGGATCTAGGACCCTTCTTGGGCTAACCCAGCCTCGATAAAGTGAGTACCCAAAATCACCTAGATCTAGGACAAAGCACCTCCCTGCGCACCCGTTGTCCAAGAAACAGAACAGTCTCTACTATCTACAAAACCCCTGGCCCTTTCAAAGGTTGTAGTGGTACAGGTTTTATTTTTTTTTAATTTGATAAACTATTAAAAAATAAAAATGAACTATTTAGATTGCCTTCCTTTCATAGGAGCTAAGAGTAATTCAAGTGGAAGATAAGAAAGTTCACAATATAGGAAAATGGTAAGAAGGGGAGAAGAAAATTGCATGAGAAGAAGGCCTGCGGCACACTACAGTCTACCCTCACACAATGCCGCCAAGATAAGCCGGTTAGCATCGTCTGCGCCTTAAAATCAACCCTAATAATAGCAATTACCCTTAACTGACTTCCAATACCGAACCCCTTCTATTACTTTAAGTTATCAGTTATCAACCAAATAAATAATAAAAAATATTTGTAATATGGTATAAGTTATAATACATCGATGTGATGATGATAATTGGTATTTAAATATTTCCTGAAAATATAATGTACACACTAGCGGACCCAATAGATGGCCTGTTTAAACGTTTCAACTCCGAAAGTTATATATAAAAAATGTAAATCGATTGTTATGTAATTAGTTGGACCGTTTAAAATTTATGTAAAAAAAATCTGTAAAATACCTGAGGCCCTCACGTGTACAGTTACTACAATTTGACCCAATTACGTGTGAGTATATTTGTATAATATAAGCTTAAATATGTTAGAATTTAAAACTTATAAACTTGAAGCTGTTTTAATTATTGAATTTAAGCAAGAAAAACTCAAATGTATGGCAGGTATATTTTTTCAGTTCCAACTGATTTTTTTTTAAATGAATTTATTCATTGAAATTTATAACTATATTAATAATACATCAAGTCAATGGCAGGAATGATACATAGAGCCATGGAAAAAGGCAAGTAGAGAAACTACCCAGTAATACTACTCAATGTAACTGAAATTAAAAGAAATATTTTAAAAATTTCCATACCGCGATCGCAGCGTTGCCTGTTCAGAAGAAGTTATAAAATAATTTAAAAACTGTTAGCCATCAGGTCAGATCGCATTTTGAATCTAAACCTTTCTCAAACACACAAAAATTTCAATAAAATTGGTACATCCGTTTACGTAGATAATTAAACTATATAAAAAATTCCATTTTTTTTTTAATTTGGACCTGCATTTAACCTTTGAACCTAATGCTGTAAAGAACGTCCGTCATGTGAGTGTACATAATACTGAATAAAATAATAATAAACCTTTATCTGACCATATAAAAATTAAATATCAGGCAGTTAAGGAATACAACCATTGAAAATAAATCTTAAGCATAAAACCAGTTAAAACTCAAGAGTCCAAAATTAAATTAAAAAGTAAAATAAATACATAAAACGAATGTATAAGATAAATCGATTCAAATTATAGCAATAGCAAAGTTAAAATTGTCAGCTTCTGCTTCATCCTATTTTCATAGTCCACAGACCTCATTAATATCCACTACACAATAGAAAAATTTTATGGTAGGGAGCATTTGGGTAATAACAATGAAATTATTTATAGTGTACTTACAAAAGTAGTTTTTTCTGACCCCACTAATTATAGTAATGAACTGAATTTCAAGAGACTTTTACAACATGGAAAAATATTTTTCTAAATCAAACCAAACGTGAAGCATGTAAAAGGTGTTTACAAACTAACAAAAAAAATCAATGAATCTGCACACTATTTTGTTACTAAGCATATTATACGAACTTAATTCGGCTGCAAATTTCGATTTAAACTAACTTTTTTTTCTAAATAGACAATTCAAAATATAAATAAAGCAGCAAATTAAGTCCTCATGTTCCACTTCTAGTAAAGTTCAAAATTAACTTTTAAAAACAGATTTTAAGTACACAAGGTAAGTAAAGTAGACACTGTACGATATACGAATGATGTGTTTTTCTATCCACAGTGACTCCAAAATTGTTTTGGATTGAGTCTACGTTGAAAACTTAAGACTAAGATTAACATTGTCATAGATTAACTATTCATACATTTAATAATAAAGTACAATCCTGAGAAAATACCGGATATAAATTTTAAATGAAATTAAATAACATTTAAGCATATACCATAACTCATGATTGAGGATAATTTGTATATATGATCATATGGAAAATAAACGAATTGCCCAACAAGAAAACATATATTAAATTGAAGCCTTATTATCAAAATATAAAACGATGTACCTATGGATTAAAAAGAAATTTTAAAATATTTGAGATATTTCATAGAAACCGGTTCACTTTTCACCTCGCGAAGATCTAAAATTAAAAATATTCCATATCATTTCTCTATTACTGGAAAACTAAAAAAAAAATTTTTTATTTAAAAAAAAACTGCGATTTTTTTTTAATTCGGTTACACATGATACTTAAAACATAACGCAGTAAGAAAAATCTTGCAATTTTAAACCATAATAAACCTTTATTTGTACGCAGAATAATAAAATAGCAGTAACAGAGTACAATGAATGAAAAAAATATTATTTCGACCTTAAATCTGTTTGGACCAGAGATATTTTATTATTTCATTTATATTTTTTGAGTCCAAAAAAATAATAATAATAGTCTTATGTAAATATGATGTATATAAATTAAACGAAAATAAAACAATGGAAAACTGATAATTTTCACTTACTATATACACATATTTTCCACCAAAGTTAAAGTGTACAGACCCTATTTATTTCCAATAGGCAATACAAATGTACACGAGTAAGAACACATGCAATACTTTAAAATGAACTTATAAAAGTATTTTTAAAAGTTTTTTGTGACCCCAGTAATTATTTTAAAAAAAAGTGTGATATGAAAATTCATACCACAGTAGACTGATTAAATACTTATATATGTAAGTTTGAATATTCACGCCAAACTTAACAGACGTGAAGATAACCTTTAGGAACATGAGTGAGCAAGGTTATAATAGATATCACTTACTGAGAGACTCCATTTGTTAAATCTATATTATGTGTTTAAATATGAAATATTGACTATTGTGTTGATTCAGGTTTGTAATTAAAGATACCTGGAGTTATTTAGTTATTTATAAGTTTGTAAATATGTTTTTTTAATTACAGTTCTTTACTGCATCCACAGAGTTTTATTCCGTTCACCTCCTTGGTTAAGTCGTTGAATTACATATATATGTATATGTAGCTGTTTATCCCTCAATGCAGCACGAATTTTTTAATTGCTTAAAGAAGGATTTAATTTCCTAATATATATATATATATTAGGTCAAGTTATATATACACACACACACACACATAGGCACATAGCTCTTCTGCCACCCCACGAAGTAATGCTTGACGGCTGTTCCGTGGGATGGTAAAAGGAGAATTGGGAGGTGGTTTTTTAGTGAGTAGGAATCTCACACTGTTGTGTTATTATACTTCGTCTTATGAAAGATTTTTCCCCTACACAGGAAAAAAAAAACCCACACACACACACACATATATATATGTATGTGTGTGTGTGTATATAACTTGACCTAAAAAAAAAATATTTGTATGTATAAATATATATATATATATATTAGGAAATTAAATCCTTCTTTAAGGACTTCTCAAAATTCGTGCTGCATTGAGGGATAAATAGCTAACTCATATATCACAATTTTGAAGGTTAACGAACCCTCCAACGAACTAAAATAATTTTTTATTTATTTATTTAATCATTTAATTTTACAACTGTATTATAACAATAAAACAAGTAACTGGCAGGAATGGTACATAATGGCATGGAATAAGACAAGTAGAAAAACCAAGAGGTTGTACTCTAAAAAAAAAAATTTTTAAAATGTGCATTAGAGCCCTAATATAATATCAAAATATACAATAAATATTGCTACCAATAACTAAACAAAATAGTCCAGATGCATTTCCTATATTATATAAATTAATAAGTATTTATAATATATTTTTATTTCTTACTTACTACACCACGTATGCCCCAGAACGATGTAATATGAAAGATATGAAGTACCTTCAAGGTAAGAACAGACTATATGGGATGACATATACTTCGCGAACACATCGGAGAGCCGAAGCAAGACACCCACCCCTCACAGAGCCTCGGTGTAGACTGATCGAGTTGCTGCCTTCTACTAACCTGCCGGAGCGCTGTAAGCCATCATCACCTCTGCACCAGGTGTTATGTAATATAACCAATATAATAAAACTAAGCGTTCATCAAGGAATAAAACCCATTCCACAAAACTATAATAACAAATACTCCGTAATAACAATTGGAAATTCATCAATTAAGTTATGTAGTAGCAATGTACAAGGCTAGGATTTTCAAGGAATGAAAACTGCTGAATAAATACATGTATCTATATTAATTTTTGAATAGATTTGTAAAAATTAAGAGAATGTTTATATGTAAACAATAATTGTTTGCAATAACAGTATTTTAAAAACATTTAATTAGTATGCGAAAATTAAAAAACAGAACCATGGGTTCACCTGGTGTCTGGTGGTTAGCAAGATCGCAAATTCACAGCTCGGTAGGTGGCCTTAGAATGTTTGAAATGGAGTAAAAAATACTTGCTATGTCGTCCTTTGGAAGGGACGTAAAATGGTGCCCCGAGGCTGTACTACGGTGTCAGGTACTTGTGAAAGATTCCTATCTTATTATACCTCCATAGGCAAAATTTAGGATCCCCATTGTATCATTGTCCGAACCTCAATAGCAGCACAAAGTAACGTTGATTATAGTTGTAACAATACCTTAATCGGGACGATTCCAAAATATTAGAACCAAAAAAGCTCCAAAAAAATAGTCAATGTTTAGCCCAAATCCATCCCTCACATTTTCTCTTTGGCACCATCACGTATTTTTTATTTTATAAAGTTTTTTGTCTAAAAAAACCGTAAAACATATAAATGAAGCAAATATTAAGAAATGGCGAAGGGAAGTGTAGTATACAGAATCTATCAAAATAGCAATATATATACTGATAATAAGAAGGGGTAGCGAACCGGATGGCTCGTTGCCGATGCCACCCTCCCTTCAGGTCCACCACCCCTAATTATTATTATTATTAAATTTGTTTCCAAATTATATAGGATTCCGTTTACTACACTCTCTTTCGCTATTTCTTACAGCTTCGTTCGTTAATAAGTTATGTGGTTTTAAGTACTGATATTTTCTGTTTTTGCATGGTCGTGATTGCGATAAAAGCGGATTGAGAGTGGGGCCAAATTTTTTGTGAATTTAACTTATACCGAACCGAGTATGAAACCTGAAAATCTCCAATAGTTCACCTGTCAGATTTAAGTCTCTGAGCCCCTAAATGGGATTTTTAATTAGGTTTTGTTCCTTGAAAATAATAATAGCATGATGAAAAGTATGATTAATTGTAGTTATCACTTTTCAATAATAATCACTATTTTATTGTGCGCGAATACAGACCTGGTCCCATTAATCTTTCCAGAATCACTACGGAACCTACGATCCACTTCCTTGAACATTAGAACTTCCTATCGTGCCTCTGACCTATCGGAATAGCAAGCCGTTACTTCAAGAGCTTCTCTTCACCGCAATAAGACATTTCTTTATAGCAATCTCATTAAGCTCGTTCGACACGCCTCAGAACCTTCATTGTTTCCATAACACGCCGATATCTCTTTGCAATGCTTACAGGATGTAATAGCTTATATGAGGCATTTGGAATCCAAAGCAGATGGCAACGAAATTTCAAGAAAAAAAAGTTCACATTTTTCGTAAGTTAGACAAGCGATACTATGCTCCCGAACCTTCAGGTTCAAAACACGGCCTACACCATGATAAATAAAATATTCTGCTATACAAAAATACTTATGTACACCTACATAAAAAATGTAGGAATATAATTATTCCTATACAATCACATCCGTATATACTCATTCATTTGCATAACTGCGCAATGTAGTATGTTAATGTATCTATTTTTTTATTGGCCGTTTGTTCTTACTAATTACATCGTACCAGAAGTAAAAATTTCAAAATAAACAATAAATAACAGACGAACTATTTCTTAGCCTGAAAGAGAATATTGAGTTAGAGCCTAGGTGACTAGATACAGCGGTAAGGGTTTCAGTTGTTGACTTGGCAAGATCATGCACGTAACTCGACAGGTGATTGTACTGCACGCTCAACTGCTACCGAACAACGCAAGCATCTCGTGCTTTGCAAGAAATTCATTTTGATTAAGATTGATTCAGAACTAAATACAGTAATAAAAATAAATTTTAAAACTTGATAACTTTTAAGAGGAAGAAAAAAAAGGAAGTATGTTCCAATGAGCGTGACAAATATTTCAATAGAAGAAAACAAATTTCTCAAATAATACAGGAAAGGCCATATAGAATTGAGTAGTCATCATAATGACTTCACCTGTAGGGCCACCTGTGGTGTAGTGAACAGCAGCTCAGCATTTGGCCCTAGGATTTTTTTCTAGAGAGTAAAAAATCATTGGTTATCCCATCCTTCATTTCCAAATGAATTATTGGAGAACATTTTTAAGAACTTTAGCCTTTCTTGTTATATGATTTCTAGATAAGATCAGAAATTATAGTATAAGGAAAAAATGAACCTGGGAGAAACCACTGGCGAAAGAATAATTAGAAAGAAACTGTTTGATGGCCGGAAAAAAGAAGCCGTCTGGCAAGGGCATGGTGTAAATGAAGGAAGGACGGATAGGGAACTATGGATGGAATAGAAAAAAAAGAAATGGTGAGCTTCTTTTATATATTAAGTATTTTATTTAATAAAAGTTTTGTGAGCACGTATTAATTATCACATACACAATATATATATAAGTTATGAGTGTGTCAATAGACTGATAGGATTAACCTTAAGCCAAGAATTGTTTTGGTTTGTATATAAACATTCTGTAGTATATATAAGAGCTGTGTGTTTCAATAAAGTCGGTTGTTCAAGCGCGTGTTCTTACTCTTCCCGCAACCTTCCTTTTTTTACGTCATTAGTTTCGTATAACTTTAAGTTTAAGTTATATGTATATATATGTGTGTGTGTGTGTGTGTGTGTGTGTGTGTGTCTTTTTCTTTTTTTTTCTGGGTACGTTCTCGTTTTTCTTAGTCCATGTATTGTATAAAGAAGAAATGAATCATTCTTCAATTTGTACTGGCATTATTTAATATATCAATGAGAGGAATAAGTCACTTATGCAAATTCTTAATAAATCTTTGTTACTATTATAAATTACAAATTATCTTTATTATTGACGATATATGATGATAATAAAGATGAATACGTATTAATCGTTAATAAACTTAAGGAAAAACAACATTGAATGTATTTTGAAAACTAGTAATAAAAAAATGTATAAATAAAAGAGAACACAAAAATTATTATAAATCTGTTTTTACCTTCAATTATAATTAGAAAATCTGATGCAATATCACTTCCATGTACAGCTTCTAAACTGTAAATCGCTAGGTAAAAAAAAAAAAAAACTACGTGATATATCAATTGTTTGATAAGCATTCTTGATAATAGGTTAAAGTATGCCTTAGGGATTAAAATAAAATCTACTAATTAAACCTATGAAGGGTACTGGATTCAGGCTTGGCTTGGAATGTACTTTTTCTAAGACGGTAGTAAATCCAGATCATTTGGGCGAAGTTATGCTCAACTCCCTGGTTTTTAGACTTTTTAAGGGTACCCACTTTATAGAGGTTTAGTGAACCCCATGAAGGTCTCCAATATACAACAGGGTAAATACTCTGCTGTTAAAAGAATGAAAAGAGGCCTGTCTTGATCTATGGATCTTGAGAGCAGTAATCAACCACCCTACACACTGTGGCATTTCACTTCCAAATCATATTATATATAACCTCCTATGATATATATTTGCCTTTTTTTGTTCAAATCCAGGAATGGTATCAATAATAGGATGAGCACTTGAGAGACTTCCATCTCCCTCGGGATAAAAGCATTTATATACGTAACGAGGTCACGCTTCCACCTCTTTTTCGGCTTTTTATTCAAGGTGATTAATAACATCAGTACTTAGGGATTTTACAAAATATTACCAGAAAAGTTCTTTGTTTAAGGTGTTGATGTAACACTCATTACCCAACACTGATAACCCTTAGAGTCTTGGAGTTATAGATGATGATATATGTGCTCTTTGAAACGTTCATTTCTTGACGAAATGATTACCGAAATATACACATTTCTCATAATTACACTCTTTATTCCATTCTATTTTTATTTTTGAGACTATTAAAAAGGGAATTAACGAAAGCTTGTAGTGACTTAACCTCGAAGAGACAACCTGCGGAAATGACAACATATTTTTTTTTCTATTTAAGCCCTAGCTTATATTGAATATCATTTAATTCTACACCTATATAAAATGAGTTTTTTTAATTATTAGAACCATTTTCGATCAAGTTCTAAAATGTTTAAATTCGACAATATAAAGTAGGATTTCTTTTAAGTCAATTTCTACACTTTTTATGGAATACCTTTATTTACAGTCATTTCATCTTAAGTATAACATTTGTTAATCAATACAGAAATGAATGAACATTTTTCCTCAGTTATTGAATACATAACGGGCGTTTTAGGTATAATGAATAGCGGATACGTGACAGTCACGGATAGATCCTGTGGGATTTATAAATTGGGTACCCTTAATAGGCGAAAAACGATGTAGTTGAGGGTAATCTCGGACATATCACCCGTCATCACAACCAGTGGTATAGTATGCAGTGAACTGAACCCAAAACACTTATGATTTTCAGTGATACGGGTTTCAATATGTATAAATACTAATAATAATAACAAAAGATCCTGCATCACTTAAATCCATGAAAGGTCTGGGATTCAGTACATGGTAGAGACTGTATTATTTCTTGGCCAACGGTTGTGCAGGGAGGTGGTTTGACGTGGACAAAAGGTATCATTATAATTTGTTGTGTATTATTCATTATTCAAGTAATGGAGACTGTACACAATTTACAGATTTTAGTGAGAACACCTTGAAATTAAACCCACAATGATTTCAGTCAAGTCCTATATCTAGGTGTGGTGTGCTTTCCCACTCACTGTCCAATGGGCTGACCCAAATTGCTCCATACCATTTTAAATACATATTTATAGTTGCTAATATATTATAATTATTTTGTGTATTTGTATATGTATCTGCGACCCAGTGAATAAGTGGTTAAATCGAATCTTATCAAGAATGAGTTATTATACCTTGGGAAGCAGAATCGTGTCATTCGCGTAGTGTGTAAGTGGCTAAGACAAGCCTTAGCTTGAAATTGAGTTATTGCTTATGTTCTAACTCCATTTCTAGCCAAAACCTGTCTTAGCCACACACACACAATCATGGGTTGTTTAATGAGGCAAGTTAGAGGAATAGAAAAGAGGAGGGTCTACCCCTGCATGAACAACTAGTCATGAAATTGCTCAGCAATATATCTGTCAGATGAAAGCCCTTGCAATTGTGCGTGATTTGTGCCAAATATATATATATATATATTTTTATTATAAAAAAATAATAATAAAAATTAATAATTAAAAAAATTCTTTCCTTAAAGATATAGTCTAATAAATTATAGATATATGATAAATTATTTTAGTTGTTTTCATGATAATAGTTACTGAATAAAGAAGAAGTAAATGCCCGATAATTGTAATTAAAAATAAATAGTTTAAACATAATGAAAATATTAATAGTAAGATATATTTTTATATTAATAAGTTATTCTATATTACCAATATTTTATTATTAATGATATTGTTATGTTTATCTTATCATCAAAAAGAAATGCCGCTAATTCAATCAAAACTACTGCATCTACAATTCAATCCTGAATGGTTGTCTAATACCAAGAATTACATTAAATGACTTTTTAGTCATTTTGAAACATATTTCTGAGTATTTTTATTTAAAGTAATTATTTTAAAACTTTAAAATAACTTATTGGATCGACCATTACAGCGAAATGCGTTAACAGCGTATGGAAATAAATACTTTATGGTATGATAAAAAAGTTTGTGTTTTTTCAAAGGCTGCCACTATCTGGATTGTGATAATGGGCTAAACACAATAATTTAGAGTTATTAGTCGTTTTAAATATAAGTAGTAAACAGAATCAAAGTGAGTATGAAATATTATTACAATAATTGAACAAATAAATTATAAATATTTATCTACAATAAATAAATAAACATTTGAAACATTTATAAATTATGTATGTGTAAAACTATCAATTATTGAACCTTCATTTCAACCTTTAACCTTCTTGGAAATCCTTAGAGACTTCACAGATTTTTAATAATTTGTAGTTTGGGGGGCGTCTTATACACTTTTAAGTTTTTCCGTCTTCAGAATAAATTAATCATCATTTGCGATAGTAATTACTTAATAATAAATAGTGAAAAATTGCTAATGAACTAAAAAAAAATAAATGAAAAGCTATTTAACGGAAAAATCCATTGCAATTCCTTTTATAAAGTCTTATTGCAAATTATTGGAATATATTTTTCTTCTTCTAATAGCCTTGGAGATTATCTCCCTTAATTGGAAAAGCTTACTTAAGGGCTATTATTAAATTCCTTTTTATAAAAATGTATACTATGTTAAACAAGTACCTAAACTAGCCCCCCCCCATAAACAAATTGACAAATTTCATGTATGTTTTTATAATCAATTATATGTCACTATCATTATATTTTTACAGTTTTGAACCAAACAGTTGACCTTGAGATGAAGATTAATTTATGGTTATTGTTTTTATATAATGTTCAATTGAACTCTCACGAGGGAATATAATTTTTTACACTGTCAATATGATGTTTACGGAATTCTACATGAAATAATACAGGGAAAGTGCGTATATATATAAAACCCCCAAAATCTGAGATTTAAGGATATTAAAGAATCGTGTATTGGTTCTAATAAATCAAAAAATTAAATAGGCCTGTTTCTTTATACTTGAAAAAAACTTAAGATCTTATTGAAGCTTTAATAAAATTCTAAACACATAAACATCATAACACATTTTGTGAAAAATTATTTATGTAAGTTTTTTTTGTTTTGTTTTTTAATTATTTTATTGAATTGAACAATTGTAATATATACATCTAGTACAAGGGCTATATGACTAACTAGATATATGAAAGGACATGTAGAGGCACTACCCACTGGCAGCACTCTAATAACATTTCTATAATATAAGGTCCCGAGGCCATCTTCTCTTCAGGCGCCTGGGAGGATTGTCCGGGATGGAATTGGATGCAAGGATGGGGTTTGGATGGGGCTGGAGTTTATTATGGAATGATAGGTATCTGGAATGGGCTAAATCGGTAACATATGGAACGTTAAGGTCTTTATGGATGGTTTTATTTATGACAAAATAAGGAGCGTTTAGGATTTTGCGAAGGATTTTGGATTGCAAGGATTGAATACGAGAAGAATTTGATGGTTTGGTGGAGCCCGTAGTTCAATTCCGTAAGGCCATATAGGTCTAATAACAGTCACATAAATAAGTCTTTTGTAATTGGTCTGAAGCTTTGAGCGTTTGTCTAGTATGTGTTGAAGTAGTCGGAAGCGCCTAGCTGTTTCTTGTCTTTTCAGTCTTGTGTGAGATTTTTTATGTACGTTAAAACATATTCTGAATATCTATTTCAATGGAATGATACAAATAAAATTGACTTTAAAGAGCCCATTTAATTTTTTTTCTATCATTAAAATTTTAATGTAGAGTATCTTCTTTTGGGGTTACATTCGATGAAACAGAAAAACTTGCCAATTGTTAGTATAAAAGATATTTATTAAAATGCTTAGTCAGCGATTTTTAAAATAAGTAAATACAGTAATTAGCAACTGAAATTAATTGAATATGTTATCATTACAGGAGTGACATCTACCGTTGTGGTCATAGAAATTGCATCACCTATGAATGTTACCTTTTTGATCCTAAATTTGTAAACAAATAGTAGGATTGTATTTGTTTACTTACTAGTATTAGAGTGAGGTGGAATCAGTGACTCATAGTTTAGTTGTGCCCAGCGTATCCAATATTAAGCATGTATTTCTTATTTAATGTCCAATAGACTGAGTTTCAAACAAATCTCTAATGAGGAAAAATTTAAAATAGTGACATTTGATGAAGCTGGAATTTCTTCCTATGAGATAACAAGGAGGGTTAGGTGCAACCAGCCCACTGTGGTAAGAATAATAAACAAAAACCTTTCCCAGGGATCTGCCGAGCGAAAGAAAGAGACTGGAAGGAAAAGGAAGACATGAGGGTTTAGATCACATGATGATGAGATTATTCTAAGAAAATCGCTTCAAAACTGCTAAAGAAATATCTAAAGATCTAGCAGATAGCAAATTAACAGAAGTAAGTCAAAAAACAGTTGGCAGAAGATTAAGAGAAAAAGGATTACAGGGGAGGAAAACCAGCCAAAAGGCCATTTCTTAACAAAAAAAAATGAAACAATATTGCCTAAATTGGGCTCAGAATTGTAAAAATTGGACATCTGATGACTAGAGTGCCATGAATTATTTTAATTTATTTATGTCCGGCACATTTAGCCCTCATGAAGACCTGTAATGTAGGTCGAAAAAGTTGGTTACCAATATAGTGGCATTCTGTGCCATGCATTATTTTAATTTATTTATACCTTGTATATTGAGCACTGATGAACACCTGTAATGTAGGTCGGCGTTTGGCCTACCAATATACTTTTATTATGTGCCATGCATTGTTTTAATTTCTTTATATCTGGCACATTTAGCCCTTAAGAGGACCTGTAATCTTGGTCACATCAAGGGGTTACCAATATAGTTTTATCCTGTGTCATGCATTATTTTAATTTATTTAAATCGTGTACATTCTGCCCTGAAGAGGACCTGTAATGTTGGTCAAAACGTTCGCTTACCAATATAGTGTTATTCTGTGCCATGCATTATTTTAATTTATTTATATCTGGCACATTTAGCCCTTAAGAGGACCTGTAATCTAGGTCAAAACGAGGGGTTACCAATATAATTTTATCCTGTGTCATGCATTATTTTTATTTATTTCAATCATGTACATTCTGTCCTGAAGAAGACCTGTAATGTTGGTCAAAACGTTGGCTTACCAATATAGTGTTATTCTGTGCCATGCATTGTTTTAATTTACTTATATCTTGTACATTGAGCCCTGAACAAGATCTGTAATGTAGGTCCAAACGTTGGCCTAAAAATATAATATTATACTGTGCTTCCATTATTTTAATTTCTTTATATCTGACACATTTAGCCCTTCAGAAGACCTGTAATATAGGTAGAAACGTAGGCATACCAATATAGTGTTATTTTGTGACATGCATTATTTTAATTTATTTAATGTAGGTCGAAAAACTTGGTTACCAATATAGTGGCATTCTGTGCCATGCTTTATTTTAATTTATTTATATCTTGCACATTAAGCCATGATGACCATGAACACCTGTAATGTAGATTGAAACATTGGCTTACAAATATAATGTTATTGTGTGCTTGCATTTTTTCAATTTATTTATATCTGGCACATTTATCCTTTAAGAAGACCTGTAATAGAGGTCAAAACGAGCGGTTACCAATATAGTGTTATCCTGTGCCATGGATTATTTCAATTTATTTATACCTTGTAATTGAGCCTTGAACAAGACTGGTAATGTTGGTCGAAACGTTGGCTTACCAATATAATGTTATTCTGTGCTTGCATTATTTTAATTTATTTATGCCTGGCACATTTATCCCTCAAGAAGACCTGTAATGTAGTTCTAAACGTTGGCTTACCAATATAGTGTTATTTTGTGCCATGCATCATTTTAATTTATTTATTTCTTGTACATAAAGCACTGAAGAAGGCATCTATTGTAGGTAGAAATGTTGGCTTACCAATATAGTGTTATTCTGTGCCATGGATTATTTTAATTTATTTATACCTTGTAATTGAGCCCTGAAGAGGACCTGTAATGTAGGTCAAAACGAGGGGTTACCAATATGGTGTTATCCCGTTCCTTGCATTATTTAAATTTATTTATATCTTGTACATTTAGCGCTGAAGAAGACCTGTAATGTAGGAGGAAACGTTGGCTCACCAATATAGCGTTATTCTGTGCTTGCTTTTTTTAAAATTATTTATATCTGGCACATTTAGCCCTTCAGAAGACCTGTAATGTAGGTCGAACGTTGGATTACCAATGTAGTGTTATCCTGTACCATACATTATTTTAATTTATTTATATCTTGCACATTATGCCCTGATGAAAACCTGTAATAGGGATTGAAACATTGGCTTACAAATATAATGTTATTGTGTCCTTGCATTTTTTCAATTTATTTATATCTGGCACATTTATCCTTTAAGAAGACCTGTAATAGAGGTCAAAACGAGCGGTTACCAATATAGTGTTATTCTGATCCATGCATTATTTTAATTTATTTATATCTTGTACATTAAGCCCTGTACAAGACTGGTAATGTTGGTCAAAACGTTGGCTTACCAATATAATGTTATTCTGTGCTTGCATTATTTTAATTTATTTATGTCTGGCACATTTAGCCCTCAAGAAGACCTGTAATGTAGTTCTAAACATTGGCTTACCAATATAGTTTTATCCTGTCCCATGCATTATCTTTATTTATTTAAATCTTGTACTTTTAGCTTTGAAGAAGACCTTTTATGTAGGTTGAAACATTGGCTTACCAATGCAGTTTAATTCTGTGCCATGCATTATTTTAATTTATTTATATCTTGTACATTTTGCCTGAAGAAGACCTGTAATGTTGGTCGAAACATTGGCTTACCAATTTAGGGTTATTCTGTGCCATACATTATTTTAATTTATTTATATCTTGTAGAGTGCTGCCAATGGGTAGTGCCTCTACACGTCCTTTCATGCATTTATTTAGTCATACAGCCTTTGTACTAGATGTATTTATTACAGTTGTACAATTCAATAAAATAATTTTAAAAAAAAAATTTATATCTTGCACATTTTGCGCTGAAGAAGACCTGTAATGTAGGTCGAAACGTTGGCTTACCAATATAGTGGCATTCTGTGACATGCTTATTTTAATTTATTTATATCTTGCACATTAAGCCCGGATGAACACCTGTAATGTAGATTGAAACATTGGCTTACAAATATAATGTTATTGTGTGCTTGCATTTTTTCAATTTATTTATATCTGGCACATTTATCCTTTAAGAAGACCTGTAATAGAGGTCAAAACGAGCGGTTACCAATATAGTGTTATCCTGTGCCATAGATTATTTTAATTTATTTATACCTTGTAATTGAGCCCTGAACAAGACTGGTAATGTTGGTCGAAACGTTGGCTTACCAATATAACGTTATTCTGTGCTTGCATTATTTTAATTTATTTATGTCTGGCACATTTATCCCTCAAGAAGACCTGTAATGTAGTTCTAAATGTTGGCTTACCAATGTAGTGTTATCCTGTGCCATAGATTATTTTAATTTATTTATACCTTGTAATTGAGCCCTGAACAAGACTGGTAATGTTGGTCGAAACGTTGGCTTACCAATATAACGTTATTCTGTGCTTGCATTATTTTAATTTATTTATGTCTGGCACATTTATCCCTCAAGAAGACCTGTAATGTAGTTCTAAATGTTGGCTTACCAATATAGTGTTATTTTGTGCCATGCATCATTTTAATTTATTTATTTCTTGTACATTAAGCCCTGAAGAAGGCATCTATTGTAGGTAGAAATGTTGGCTTACCAATATAGTGTTATTCTGTGCCATGCATTATTTTAATTTATTTATATCTTGCACATTTTGCGCTGAAGAACACCTGTAATGTAGGTCGAAACGTTGGCTTACCAATATAGTGGCATTCTGTGCCATGCTTATTTTAATTTATTTATATCTTGCACATTAAGCCCGGATAAACACCTGTAATGTAGATTGAAACATTGGCAAATGTACATTGAGCCCTGTGCAAGACTGGTAATGTTGGTCAAAACGTTGGCTTACCAATATAATGTTATTCTGTGCTTGCATTATTTTAATTTATTTATGTCTAGCACATTTAGCCCTCAAGAAGACCTGTAATGTAGTTCTAAACGTTGGCTTACCAATATAGTTTTATCCTGTGCCATGCATTATCTTTATTTATTTAAATCTTGTACTTTTAGCTTTGAAGGAGACCTGTTATGTAGGTCGAAACATTGGCTTACCAATGCAGTTTAATTCTGTGCCGTGCATTATTTTAATTTATTTATATCTTGTACATTTTGCCCTGAAGAAGACCTGTAATGTAGTTCTAAACCTTGGCTTACCAATATAGTTTTATCCTGTGCCATGCATTATCTTTATTTATTTAAATCTTGTACTTTTAGCTTTGAAGGAGACCTGTAATGTAGGTTGAAACGTTGGGTTACCAATAATGTATTATTCTGTGCCTTTCATTATCTTTATTTATTTAATTCTTGTACTTTTAGCTTTGAAGAAGACCTGTTATGTAGGTCGAAACATTGGCTTACCAATGCAGTTTAATTCTGTGCCATGCATTATTTTAATTTATTTATATCTTGCACATTTTGCCCTGAAGAAGACCTGTAATGTAGGACGAAACATTGGCTTACCAATATAGTGGCATTCTGTGCCATCCTTTATTTTAATTTATTTATATATTGCACATTAAGCCCTGATGAACACCTGTAATGTAGATTGAAACATTGGCATACGAATATAATGTTATTGTGTGCTTGCATTTTTTCAATTAATTTATATCTGGCACATTTATCCTTTAAGAAGACCTGTAATAGAGGTCAAAACGAGCGGTTACCTATATAGTGTTGTTATTCTGTGCCTTGCATTATTTATAATTACTTATATATTGTATATTGAGCCCTGAACAAGACCGGTAATGTTGGTCGAAATGTTGGCTTACCAATATAGTTTTATTCTGTGGCATGCATTATTTTAATTTATTTATATCTTGTACATTGAGTCCTGAACAAGACCTGTAATGTAGGTCAAAAAGTTGGGTATCAATATAATGTTACTCTGTGCTTGCATTATTTTAATTTATTTATGTCTGGCACATTTAGCCCTTAAGAAGGCCTGTAATGTAGTTCTAAACGTTGGCTTACCAATATAGTGTTATCCTGTGCCATGCATTATCTTTATTTATTTAAATCTTGTACTTTTAGCTTTGAAGGAGACCTGTAATGTAGGTTGAAACGTTGGGTTACCAATAATGTATTATTCTTTGCCATTCATTATCTTAATTTATTTAATTCTTGTACTTTTAGCTTTGAAGAAGACCTGTAATGTAGGTCGAACGTTGGCTTACCAATACAGTTTTATCCTGTGCCATGCATTATTTTAATTTATTTATATCTTTTACCTTTAGCCCTGAAGAAGACTTGTAATGTATGTCGAAATGTTGGCTTACCAATAATAAGTTCCGCCTATATAAGAGAATTTTCTCGATCTCTACTCGGGCCAGTTTCTTCCTCATATAATGACTTATGTACATATTTACATAATTCATTTCTATCTTATGTTTAATATATCCAAAAAATTTATTAATTATAATTTTACTAAGCTTTGAAAAGTTGTATTTAAAGAAATGTACACAGAAAATGTAAGAATATTCTGGAGTGCTATTAAACAACAGAACACACACAACACAAATGAGGAAGCTATAACAGTCCTTGTTCTTCGAAATCCTCAAACTTTCTTAGCTTATATCCCTGCTGGAATGTGGTGTTCAACATTTTCTCATGAACTTTTCCATTCCATTAAAGAATTAAACTATTACCTAAAAACATTTGTTTAAACTCAGCCTTTTAAGAAATACTTATGAGATAATGGAACATAAATAAATTCAGTTCTTTGTAATTTCTTATTAAACATCTAGGAATTATCGCGCAGAAAACATGTAAAAGTAATTAGTAAAATAACCGTTATATATTATATAATGCTCACTATGGGCTTATTCATTTAACTTTGATGAAGAATAATTCCTTTATTAAAACTTCACTAATATATTTAATAATGTATAGCTTCGCCTGTATGTAACAATATATTTGAACTCGATACCACTTCAAAACATCAAAGTAAATTGAAACTTAGCACACTTCTCAAGGACCGAAGACTATACAATAATTTAATAAGTTCGTTTAATAATTCTGATCAGGATCTCCAGGATTAGTAATTTTTCATATAGGAAGATAAGGTAGTGTCTAGTGTCATGTCCTAGAAGCAAGTGCTATACATGGCTTACTTTTTGCTATAAACTTATTACTGTTGGAACGATCAACTGGGGAGTTTCTTATATTTTGCGGGGGGAATTTTTTTTATTATTTATTTATTGATATTTACAACTATATTACAGTAATGTAACAAGTAAATTGGCTGAGTGATACATAATGACGTGATATAATGACAAGTAGAGAAACTACCCACTGGTAGTACTCAAATCGCATGTTCAACTAAGAAGGTCACGTGGGCATCTTCTTCTCAGACGCCTCGGAGGATTATCGGGAATTGAAGAGGAACCTAGGTTTGAAACTAGAGGGTTTGAGTGGAAATGAAGTTTGTTATGAAATGATAGATACCTGGTTCGGGCCAAATCAGCAACAAATGGGACATTAAGGTCGTTATGGATGACTATATTCATAACAAAGTAAGGAGTGTTGAGGATTATACGAAGGATTTTGGATTGTTGTGATTGGATACGAGAAGAATTCGATGGCTTAGTGGAGCCCCAAAGCTCTACTCCGTAAGTCCAAATAGGTCGTATGATGGTCATGTAGATGAGTCTTTTGTAATTAATTGGGAGCTTAGAGCGTTTGTCTGGTAAGTGTTGAAGTAGCCTGAAACGTTGAGCGGTTTCTTGTCTTTTCAGTCTTGTATGAGGATTCCAAGTTAATCGTTTGTCGAGATGCAACCCTAAGTATCGGATCTGTTCTACAGGCACAAGTGGGATATTATTAAAGGATACTGAAGGGCAGGAAGTCATTGGTTTACGACGTAAGGTAAAAGTGATTTGATGGGATTTTTGAGAATTTATTTTAATTCTCCAGATCTGGCACCATTCTTCAAGATCAGTGATATGGGATTGGAGGCTTTGGGATACAATAACTGGATTGGTATTGACTGATAATACACATGTATCATCAGCATATGTGGTAAGGATTTTATTAGCTGTATAAACAGTATAAAGGATTGGGCCAAGGATACTACCTTGAGGAGGACCAGCAGATTGGGAAAAGAGGAATGAATAGACATTATTATGGTTTACTTGGAAAGTTCTGTTTGTGAGATAGGATTTAAGGACGAGAAAGTAGGTAGGTGGTAGAAATTTGCGGAGTTTATAGAGCAATCCCGGATACCAGACTCGGTCGAAGGCCTGTTCCACGTCAAGAAAGACGCCCGAACAATATGATCCACGTTCTAATGCAGAGGAGACTACATCCACCACACGATGACATTGCTGAATAGTGGAGTGAGATCCTCGGAATCCAAACTGGTGATCTGGAATTATGTTATTTGCATCAAGGATGGGGTGCAGTCGTTTGAGGGTGAGTTTTTCTAGGATTTTACCCGTACAAGGTAGAAGAGCGATAGGACGGTAAGAGGAAGGGTATTCTGGTTTTTTTTTTAGGCTTGGGTATCATTTTTACAATGGATAGTTTCCAGAGGTCAGGAAAATATGTGGAGCGGAGTACAGCATTATATATATAGATAAGGAATAGAATGGCTTTTCTTGGAAGGTGTTTTAAGATATGAATTGTGATGAGGTCGTGCCCAGGAGTTTTGCGGGAAGGTAATCTGTGTATAATGTTGGATATTTCTGTAGGATGGAATGCTTTGGCTGGGAGGGACATTTGGATGGGAACATCTAACGCTTCTTTTATATGTTCATTGTGAGTTGGGTTAATGATTTCAGGATGTGGATGAAAGATTTTGGAAAGGTATTGACCAAATAACTGTGATTTTTCTCCGTCAGATCTTGTCCAGTTATTTGATTCAGTAAGGATTGGATGATTAAATTCTTTGAACTTTAGGAGTTTTTTGGTGGTCATCCATAATGTTTTGTCGGTGGTTGTAAGATTTTCAGTCCAGGTAATTAAATTTTGAATTTTGAATTTCTTGATTTCTGCTTTTAGTTTGTTAGTTAATTTTGTATAGATAGTTTTATCTGCTGGGTATCGAGTTCTATGCCACTTCGATCTTGCTCTGCGTTTTTCCCTTAATAAGATTCGAATATGCTGTGGCAAATCAGTCTGTTGATAATTAATAATTGTATGATTTGTGATGTTATTATGTAAACTGCTTCTGATTGAAGTTGTAAGTTTTTCTATGGCTGTATCAATGTCTTGTTTTGTCTTCAGTGAAATTTTTAAGTCCAGTTTGTCCTCCAAATCATAACAAAAATCATCCCAGTTGACACGTCCTGTAATCAGTGTGGGAGGAGAAGGCTTGGGAGTAAAACTTGAGTGTAAGAAAAGGAGGACTGGACTATGATCTGATGACAGGTCGTCCAAGGATTCAATGTTGGCATGTGCGGGGAAAATTTGGGATGTAACAAATATGTCAAGGATGTCGGGACGTTTTTTGAGGGATGTAGGCCAATAAGTTGGATATTTTGGGGCAAGGATAGAGTAGCTCTTTGAGGATGTGATGGAAGATAGAATATTTCCACGGGAGTTGGATGTTCGACAGCCCCATCGTTGGTGTTTAGCATTGTAGTCTCCTCCAGCAATGAAGCGCGGTCCAAATGATATGAATAAAGAATCTAAAAGGTTATGGGAAAAGGAACTACTGGGAGCACAGTATACAGCTGAAAGTGTGAAATGGAATGGACGAGTCGTTATGTTTACAGAGGTTGATTGGATAGCATCAGTTGGAATGGAGGGAATCAGGGAATGGGATATATTTTTATGAATGAGAATACAAGATCCGGCATGTGAAGTGTTATCTGGGTGGTCTGATCTGTAAGTGATGTGTCACGTATGTAGAATAGTGAGCGGTGTGTGAAATGTGTTTCAATCAGTAAAGCAATATCAATTTGTTTGTCATGTAGAAATATGTCAAGTTCGTCACGGTGATTATTCAGTCCATTAGCATTCCACAATAGGACAGCTAGGGGTTTTATGCTCATTGTGGACGATTAAGTGGGAATTCGGTTAGGATTCTTGTCAATAGGATGATGAGCGGTTTTATGGTTTCTTGAAGATCTTTCAGGAATGATGTTAGGATTGAATGAATGTCGCTGGGGTTTTGCATTTGGATAGGATACAGATCTGGAGGTTGTGGTGGATAATTTACATAAATAGGGGCGTTGTTTGGGGGTTGAGCCTGAGGTACTGGTTCTGTTTTCAACGTGTGTTGAACTAGGGTAGGGACAGGATTCGGATGTTGTGGTGGAAGATTGACTCTTAAGTTTTGAGGGTGGAGAGATATTTGCTGACGTGGAGTTTGGACTTTAGGATTGGGTCGAGCATCTCGGAGTTTAGGTTGGGAGTTTTTGGGCTTGTTATAGGAAGTCTGGGGTTTATGTTGGGATGTTTGAGGCCCCTGATGTTGAGGCTGGTGCTGGTTAATTGTTCTGCTTTCCTTTTCCGGAGGTAGAACAGTGGTGGTAGGTTGTTGTAAGCTGTTCGGTGTTTTGGTAACTCCGGGGAGATAGTGGAATTGTTAACTTCTGGTGGCTGAGGAACGTTATTTTCTAGTCTTCTCTCTTGTATTTTGTGTGTTCTCTGTCGTAATGAACTTATATAGACCAAGCAACCTTTGTAGCTCGCCGGGTGGTCCCCACCGCAAAGAACACATTTCGCAGGCTCGTTTCTGGATTTCTGGCATGCTTCCGTTAGATGTGAGCCAGCACACTTGACGCATCTGGCTTGATGACGACAATAGGTCTTGGTGTGACCTAAGTTTTGGCACCTAGTACACTGTACTAGAGTGTTTTTCTGTCTGGGCTCCTCGAATTTTACGGTTGAGTAGACAAGTCTGGTAACTTGAAATATTTCAACGTTATTTTTAGCCGGTTCTAGATCGACAAAAAACAACGGAAGGGGATATTTTTCAGTGTGGTGCAACACTGAAGAGATGTTTCTGATGGTGTGACCCATCTCTTCAAGATCTCTTTTGATAGCGTCTTTAGGCGTGGTCGAGTGAGTAATGCTGAGGTGGGTGAGAAAACAGCTCAAGATGTACAAACATTAAAAAAGAATTATACAGAATTAGAAAATGAAAATAATTTTTTAAAGAGAGAAATTCAATACTTAAAACGGCATAATAGAATAAACAATTGTGTTCTGTTTAATGTTCCTGAGATTGAAGGTGAGTCTGTTCTGGAAAACACAAAAGAAATAATTTCGAATTGTGGAATAATTTTAAAAGATTCTACTATAAACAATTTCTTTAGATTGGGAAGAAGAAAGGACGAAACACATTCAAGACATGTCCTAATTTCACTTAAAGTTACTTGATTAAACAGCAAATTATGGAGAAACGGGATACATTTAAATCCAAAAACCTTTCTGTTAGACATGATAAATCCCCAGAAGACCGAATGGAAGCAAGAATTATTTATCATAACCTTCTAAATCTAAAATTACTAGATAATATGGCTTCATTCAAGAATGGGATCTACAAAGTGAATGGGAAGTACTACAACCAAGGAGAGTGTGAGGCAATGATAACAAATATTAAGGGTGATGATAACCCACCTAAGCGGTAGAAACCAGAAAATGATGAAGACACGCAGCCAAATATTCATCCATTTTTTAGACCTAGAGCATCATCAAATAATACCAACAATCAATCAACAATGTCAACAAAGCAATGACTGAATAGAATACCGCTTCATCCTTGCAGAACAGTTGTCCATGAAACAGTACAGTCTCTACCCTCTACTGAGCCCCAGACCCGTTCAAGGGTTGTAGTGGTACAGGGCAATGTATTCATGAACTATGTGGTGTTTTATTATTAGTCAAATACTCGAATATTCTCTAACAATATTTTCACAATGACCTAATAAGTCAAAGCAGTGGGACATTCTCACTCCATTTTACGGTATCTAAAATTTTATTTCCTCGAATTTACTTGTTACCTTAGTTTAGTCGAGCAATGTTTTATGCATCCAAAACTTTAGGTTCTGAATCGGACTAATATCGCTTGATTAAACCAGTGACAAACTCAATTTCTGAAATGTCTCATTTATTAACTTACAGCAATACTTAAATTCAAACTTTCCCTACATCTCCTAAATTCCCAAACAGATGCTCTTTAATCAATAAATTTTAATATCATTATTCAACGTAATCGATTGCTGAATTACTGTAAATATTCCTCACTCATAATGATATTATCTTTATATTATTATATTTTCTTTTTTTTTTTACTATTAGCCTATTTCTTTTTATTGTAAATTTGTATGATTTTTTTTTGTATTACTTTTTTTAAATTCTCTATCAGAAGATACCTTTTAGTTCATATTTATTTTATTGTAAATATTGTATTATTATAATAATAGCCCTGATATATTTTTATTGAATTTTGTTCATTTCTGTTATTCTTAAGGGACCTGGTCCCAGAATAAAATTATTTTTCTATTCTATTCTTCTATTAACTAGTAATAAATATATTTACTTACCCATACATAATAAATATATGCACCCATGCATTATAACTAAAAAAAAGAAAAATCCTTTGATAGAGGATTAAATGAAGGTTAAGTTCCCTATTACACAACTTTCGGTCCATGGATGAACAAGCTGAGAGCACTTTAGGTATTCTCGGTTTTGAACGATAGATTTACGTAGGATAGCCATCACAAACTTAGTGCCAATAGACAATGGACTATATTTGAGTGTTAAAATGCTGATAAATTGCTAAACACTGGTAATTTTTTCTCTAATCAGCATAATATTTGAATAGTATGATTCAGTTCACAATGATTTCAGGCTTGACTATAATAAAGCCTGTTATTTACTTTTATTACTGTCTACAGTTTTTTTCTTTCTTTATAGAGAGCAATTTATAATTATTATTACTTTTTGAATATTAAGATCTGAGCATATATTAATTGTGCAATGAATACCGGAAAGTAAAAACACAATCATTAGGACATTACCATAATCTTAATTGGCTTCCATGATCAGCACACACAACAATTTTAATTTTAAAAAAATATTACGAAAATAAACTTAGAATAAACAAGAATTTCAATAATTTATGCAAATATATGAAAAATCCTTCTCAAATTCTTTATAAAGTTATTTAATGCATTTACCCAATTTCTTCCAATCAGCAATCTCTTATTGGTCTAGAAAATTATCATGATCTGGTTCTTCACTGATAGAGTTATGATTTTCAGTCAGATCCTTTGGTCGGAATATATTTAAATAATAAAATGGGATGCCACCCTGAGATCGTTATACTTAATATATAGTAATTTTATGTTACTAATAAGTAAGAGACATATTCTATTCTCCAAAGGTTAACGTGGTTGACTGACCAGGAGTTGTTTATTAAATAAGAATAATTATTGATTAACATTATATTTTTTGGTGCTGATCATGGTGACAAGGATTTAATAAAAACTTATAAACCTACTTACAAGAAGAGAGGGACGCTATATGTGACATATGTGATACATGTGACTTCATTCTTCATCCTGTTCCTCACATTTTGAGTTGACTCTGATCCTGCTTCCAGGCAACTTCCTCAAGGGTCATTTTACCTGGTCCAGGTATTCCCAATGCTTCACAGAGTCGCATATAGCTAGCCCATGTCGCGCTCATGTGCAATCGTTACACGGCACCCCGCCCCCTAGTAGGCACGCGATTAAAATTGAACACTTACAGTTATACAAGGTGTTGCAAAAAACTACAAATCCCCTAAGGAAGTTTTGTATGTCAGAACAAAAGTTGTTTGAATTGATGGTCTGAAGTCACGGTTCCAGTTTCCCTTACACGCTGTATAACTGTATACAAGTTTTTTGTCAGTGCGAATACTGTGGGTATACATAACTCATCAATACGAACAACTTTTACTATGGGGCCAACTCTGAAATCGCGAAAAAAAAAAATCTGCTGTTCCATTGAAAAAGTCATTGAGGCCAAACGAATGAAACAGCTGATATTTTTTCGCGATTTCGGAGTTGGTATTGAAGAGTATATGCATTCCGCCAAAATATAACATTCACACTGACTAAAAATAACCCTGTATTTCAGGAAAGTAGGGCTTACAGAAATAAGAAAGCACAAGTTTATTTTAATATATTTATTCATTTTATATATAAATTAAAAGACGCTCTTAATCAAATTACAAATACATACTTACAAGATTACTTTTCGTGCTTTAGCTGCTGCAAAATCATAAACAATGTCACTCATTTCAATTTTGATTTTATGTTCAATACTTATTAATGATAATTTGTCAATCTAATTTGAGAATTTGTGGATCTGAGATAGTTTTTAATTAACTTTAGTTTCGAAAGCATGAGCAACAGTGACTGGCAATGTTAGGTAAATCCTAAGTGCTGTGGACAGATTTGGAAACACTGAAATTAATTTATTATTAAACAAATAATTTAAAATATCCAACGGTGTTGTAGAATCATTAATGAACATCGGTAATTATTCGATTTCATTAAAGAGCTCTAACTTGTCTACATCTGAAGAACCAGCATGACACAGTTTATTTTCTAAATTAGAGCAATATGCTCTTTTTTTATCAATATCCAAATCCCTCCAGTGATTTAGTTTTTGAAGGAATGGAAAAATTATATTATTTTGATTCAAAAGTTCGAACCGTTCGTCGAACTTATTGATATCGGTATCTAATAGGCAGTAATAAAAATTTACTTTGAAATGTGTTTCTGCATCTGTTATCGGCTCATCTTCTGCCTCATAGTCAAAAACCTTCTACACGCACAAGGGCGAGCTGGTGCGGGAAATTCGGCAATTGCGTCGACCTCTTCGGCTACGGTTTTCGTATTATTGAGGAACTCCTGAAAAACGGACTCATTGCGGAATTCAGACACAATTCTTTATGCAAGATCAATCATTTTTATCGATCGGAATTGTGAAGAGTCTTATTAACTAAGTTTATCTTGCTTAAAATTTCAAACCGAACAACTAGGGAACAGATAAATTTGAATGACTTAATTTTGTTAACAACGAATCTGCCAAATTTCTTGACTCCGCATCTTTGTTTCTATCGGAATATATAGTAAACAACAAGGCATCCATCATATACGTTTCCTAGATTAAATCGTAGAGCTTTTATTGCTTCAACCCTGCTCCCCGAGTATTTAAGAGTGGTTTTAGAGTTAAGTTCTGGAGACCTATATGTTTTCCTTTCATATCCGCGCCATTATCATAACCTTGGCCACCCATATATTGTATATAAATATCGTTAGAATTTAAATAAATCTAACAAAAAATTTAGTTAAACCCTCACCAGTTGCATCTGTAATTGGGAAAAATCCCAGAAAATGTTCTTTTATTCAGCCTTGTCATTGTTTGTATTTAAAAGAACGAAACGTACGACAACCGATATTTGTTCTATATGTGGAATATCTGGAGTGCAATCTAATATAATTGAAAAATATTTTGATTGTTTCAATTCCAAAACAATTTTTTTTTTTATTCTTTCTCCTAATAATTGTATTAATTCATTCTGAATATTATGACCAAGATAATGAGTTAGGCGTGACTAAGATTTTTCAATACGGGGAATGTGTTCTGCAAATACATCATCAAAATTAGAGATACATTCTTCTGTAGGGTCATCTCTAGAAGTTCTCTCCAAGACAAATCGTGTCAAACCATAAACTTTTCGATAGAGCTAATAGTATCAACTTTTCGATAGAAGTATCAGAGACACTTCCTTTTCCAGTTTTCTTTTCAGATTCTGTGCACCAGAAAGTTTCTTTTTTCCATCGCCATCAGACATATAAAATGAATAATAATAATACTTACATAAACTAAGAATTTAGGTAAGATTTAACAGTAATTAAACCTAACTAACGAAAAACAATGACAGAAATCAATAAAAAAAAAATCAAATTATGTAACTCTTTCTATATCAATATTATCACAACATCCTGAATTATAAGTTCATCTCATCACCCATCCGTAGGTAACGCGGTGTTAAGTAGATATGTGTTTCATTGAAAGTCGTTCAGTTAAAAATAGCGCCGCCCAGTGGCCAGCCAGCCACTAACTGAATGCTGGATGTATATTCGTTCCTCCGTGCTTCAGAGGGCAAGTTTAATTATTGGTCCCGGCTGTGGCTGTTGTCTATATGTACTAAGTATACAGGGGGGCTTTAATTAGCGAGCGCTTTGATGAATCTGATGAATGTACTTACTCTTCTATAAGAACAACTTTTATTAAGGGGCCAAGCAATTCTGAAACCGCGAAAAATCTACAGAAAACAAAAGCTGATAGTTTTTTTCCTATTTCGCAGTAGCAACGGCCCCAAAGCAAAAGTTGTTCACATCATATACACACTCAGTACATTCACAACCTGAAATGATCGATGTTAGTTATTTTGAAAGCCCTCATATATCCACAACTACAATTTTAATATCCTTATGATTATTGGGGACGGAACCCTAAAAACCAAAAGGTAAGGTAAGGCCAGTTACTCGTTTAAAAACCACATAACTGCATACAGAAATACCGCCACTTGAGCCACTTCATCAGTTGTAGGTACATAACGAAGGTTACATACATACAAATAAGTAATTAACAAAATAAGACCTAACCTAAATAAATACCGAGGTAATACTAGTACGTAAATAGCATTTTTACTTACCGTTATGTTTACCTGCTCTGCACTATAAACAGACAGTCTGAGCCCTCTGCTCTTCATCATATTCATGAGTATAAAAAATAATACTTAAGAGAAGAACAGCAAGTGTATCGATTGGTTATTGGGAAGACTATAGGGGACGATAAAAATATGGGAAGGGACAGAGAAAAATGCAGATCCTGGGGTAGAACAACTCGAAGCAGAAAGGAACTTGGAGGAAGTAAAAGAAGAAGAAAATACTTACCTATGAGATAGGCAGGATTCCAAACCACCCATGAGGTTCTGCCTGTGGTTTCGTTACCCATTTTTTATAGTGGATGGTTCGCTTCACTGAATCCAGTAGCAGGAATGGCTGCCTGCTTATGCAATCAGTCGCCCTATGAAACCACTGGTCCTTCACTCTTGGGCAAACTTTGTATGAGTCTATGAGAAAAACAACATGTTTTACTAACACAAATATAACATTATAAGTTTCATCTTAAGATAAACAAGTACCGGTAAGAAAAAATAATCAAAACTAAGTATAAATGTTTATTTTTAATTTAAGTATGTTGTTTATTTTTAACTTGTCTCGCGCCCCCCTGACTTATCATTAAGCCCCCCCTCGCTGGTTGGGAACCACTCCTCTAAAATAATGTATTTTATTGAACTCCTTCCAGTAAGATGTCTGTGATTGATGAATCTGTTTGCGCTGTTGATGTAAGATGTGCTACGTTTGATCTTAATTCATGAGCATTTATTTTCTTCTTTGTACATAATAACGGGAGCGGAGTGCCTCAGTGGTAGATTACTGAGTTGTCATGCCGGGATCCTGGTCGAAATCCCGCTGCAGGCAATGATTTTTTTTTTAGTCTGTTTGCAGCGGGAGTTTGATCATATAGGATCTAGGACCCTCCCAGCCTCTATAAAATATTATAAAAATAGGGTACCCAAAATAAGGTAGAAAAATCTGGCGGTTGAGTGTGACCTCCTCAAGTCACCTCCTCGCAGAACCGTTGTCCATGAAACATTACAGTCTCTACCATGTACTGAACCCCAGACCCTTCATGGGTTTTAGTGGTACAGGTTTTTTTTTTAACATAATAATGATACCTAAATTGGAGTACCATTAGATGTTTGGTTATTTTCGAGCATTGTAGAGGAGACTTGCTATTCATTATCCTTAGCTATCCTTTGGTTGCTAGTTCGGATCCGGTTGTGGAATATAAATTTCGTAATTCCTTACTTGCTATGTATGGACCCTGTGAGATCTACAAATCCTCATGTGGCTCACCCATCCTTTATAACGTGGCTACCCTTAATTCCGGGGAAAACCTTGCGGATGAGCGTGATCACAGCTAAATCACATTTCTGCATAGCTATCTCTAACATAGCCAAAAACCTCACTTACAGGCCATTCAATCAAAATTTCTTCATAAATACACATTCTCCCTTTTACATTTTTAATAAATCATTACACAAAGATCTCAACATACATCTCGTGACTGACCCAATCAAGAAAAACTACAAAAAATTTCATGACTCATTTGTTGGACATCTGAATGTATTTTTACAATAATTACTGACAGACACATTGCCACAAAATCCGACAAGGAGACTGAAACGTCTCTGGGGCAGGAATCTACTACCAAAAGATGAACCGCGCTAGGAGTGCCTTCAATGGGAGATTTCTCCATACACACTTCCACAAGAATCCCTTAGAGGAGGGGCTTCATTTAAATCTCCAGGCAGGTCAGTCTTCCGCTTAAATTTTTTTAACTATTATTTGTTAATAGTATCCCTTAATTATATAAGATTTTTAAACATCTTCAATCGGGCTATTAGCCTTGAAAGGGGAAGTAAGGTGATGGAATTACGACATTAGCCTCAGGTTGGTCAGCACGCTCTGCCTCGTTTAACCTTTTGCCTCAGGACTTTCCATTATCCTGATGCTGGGGAGGAAACATCTATAGGAGCCTTTAATTTCGTTTAAGGTAAAGAGGCTTAAAATCTCCTCTTCGTCTCACAGTTTGAGGTAAAGTCCATCAAGAACAAACAAAGGGCCTATCAAATTATCTATTACTCTATAGTTAGAAACATATTTTAACTATAAAAACCATTTTGAAAAGGGTATATGAGCCCTAGGGTCTGCAGATCCCAGAGGGTCGATCAAATGCTGTTAACAGATTAAATATTTTATCCATCACAGCCGGACTCGAAGCCTGGACCTTCTGCTTAGGCATTTGAAGCTCTACACACTGAGAAACCCCATGTCCAACATTGTTATACTATCTCCATGTCCACTTCTTCCACTTTTTTTCTAGCGTGATATGTATCTATCCTCTTTTAAATCTCTGAACATCATCGTTTCCACAACAACCTAGTTAAAGAATTCCTTATACTTGTAGCAAAAGTAGTTATCTTACTTTAACTGAAAGTTTCTCAATTTAAGACATACGTTATAAATTCAGAACATAGTCAATCAAAACAGATCGGATCATTTAAATTCAATTCAGTTTCGTATCGAATTGTTATTTTCAGTTCGGAGCACTATTCATAATAAAACTTTGAATGCCATTAACCTCTAGTGGCGTAGTGGCAAGCATAAATACCTACTAAGCCCAAGATTGCGGGTTTTTAAAAGGGAATAAAAGTCCTTGCTTTTTTCGTCTTTCGGAAGCAACGTACAATGGCATACCCTAGCCTGTGCAGTTTCTCATTCCTAATTATCCCTGGATAGGCATAATTTAGGACTTTTACTGGAGCATCGTCCGATACGGTTTAGCAGCATATAGTGACTTTAAATGCAAGTAACAAGCAGCAAAACATGATAGTAATTGCTCCGACATTACTAGTACTGGTAGGAGACGACTAGGAGAGGTTAATGGTTGAGAACAGTAGAGTATAAACAGCGATAGCGATAGTACAGACGCAGACATTTAATTGATTGATGGACTAACTGGAAGAGTATGCCCCCAGGTACGGGCTACAACAGATGTTCTTAGCTTATACTAACTGTCCTGAAAACGTTATTGCAGTTTTACGTTTATTTTTATATTATTTTCTCGTTATTTATATAGTTTGAACTGATCAAAGCAAAATTATGAGAAAAGTCACGCATCGACTTCTATCGATAATATGTAGATTTTGCGAGTAAGAAACACCTGAGAAATAATAACTTTCTACCCCTTTTAACCCCGTTAGGGGATGAATTTCAATAAAATACGACACACGTCTTCCATCGAATTGATGGAAAATTTGAAGTAGATTGGACCAACGAACAAAGTTGTCTCATACAAACTTTGCCCCCCTTTTTCACCCCTTTAGGGGTAGAATTTCGGAAAATCCTTTCTTATCGGATGCCTACGTCATACAAAGAACACAACCTATAAGTTTCAGGTCTCTACGATCAGCGGTTTAGCTGTGCGTTCATCCGTCAGTCATTCAGGACAAAGGATTTTGTAAGTATAGAATAGCTTTTGCCCGCGACTTCGTCCGCGTAGAAGTCGAAAATGGTTCTAATAGGATTTTTAATTATTTGTTTACGTTATTAATTTTTTTAAGCGGCTTATAATCGTACTGGGGTATAGAAATGGAGTCTATCCTCGCCGTAGCAAAACAAAAGTGGATACTGTAATTTACCGTATGAGCTGGATTTCACTTGTTCCATGCAATGTGTTACATGGCTCTCAATTACATTATCCCGCTTAGAAAATTGCTGTCCAACAATAACTACAGCAAATTCATCTGACTTAGGTTGATTAAACCGTCCACTGTGGCCATTTGTGACCAAGGGCGAAGAATCGGGCAACAATTTATGCTTTGTCCTGAATGAATGACTGACTGAGGGATCAACGCACAGCCTGAACCGCTGATCGTAGAAACCTGAAACTTGGAGGGTGTGTTCTTTGTATGACGTAGGCATCCGATACGAAAGAATTTTTCGAAATTCTACCACTAAGGTGGTAAAAAAGGGAGGCAAAGTTTGTATGCTTGCTCACAAGTTTCTTACTCCCGAAATCTACATATTTTCGCTGAACAAAACAAATCAAGTAATAAAGTTCTCAATGAATTGAGAAGTGAGCCCTGGTACTTGATTTATTTTTTTAATGTTTGTTTTGTGAATTAGTTATTATTCGTCTTCCGTAAATTTTTGGAACATATAATTAAATAACTTTAATATGCTAATCACTTTTTAAAAAGCACTTTTATTAAATAATACATGTATATTCAATAGAGAGTAAAAAGAGAGAGAGAGAGTCTCCTCTTGGTCAGAGGTTCTAGATAGGATTTGCTGGTATTAATTCGTAGCAAATACCTTAAATGTTTCATTATAAAATGAACAATATATCTTAGTGTTTTCCCATATTATATTAGAATTATTACTAATTAAAGATACTGTCTTAAAGTAAAGATACGCTTCTGTCTGTATGTTTACGATAAACTCATAAAATACTTCACGGAATTTCATGGGGTTTTCATCAATAGAAAAGCCATGCCATGCCGCCTTGGAACTTTCGATCGAAGACGCTGCCTTGTCCCTTTGGGATATAACAAAGCAATACATAGTGGAATATTCCTCTTAAATAGATCTACAAAAAAGTCTTGCGGCATATATCTATATTTTAAGGATAGCTTTCTGTACCAATTATATCTTCTAAAAATTGATAACGTACTATGCGGTATACGGAAAGCTGTTCAGACCTAGGAACCTTCAGCATTGAAACTCTGGGCTCTGCACACTATGTGACCCCGTTACCTGAAGATGTTAATTAGTTTTTATCAAAAATCATCTTTTTTCGTGAATCGATTTTTTCTAAAATTTTACGAGATTAAAGAAATATTGATCACTACTCTGGTAGTGATTATATTACCTAAAAAATCCAGAATTGAAACATCTAAGCGATTATCAAATAATTCAATTAAACAAGTTCCGTCATTTAATTAGTACTGAGCTTATCTAGATTTAGCTTTTAACTATAAAGCTATTTCGTTTTTGAAGATATTAACTTCTATATAAGTTAATATACTATTAACCATCGTTTAAGGATGGTTTTTACCATTATTGCTTGATAAAAAATAAAGAGTAATAAATATCATGATTTATCTATTTTTTTTTTTTTTTTTATTTAATTCAATGATATTTACAACTATAATGGTATTATATCAAGTAAATGTGCAAAAATGTAGAATATGACATGAAAACACTTGTGGAGAAACTACCCATCGATAGCACTCCAATTTTTCTATTTAAAAATAGAAAAGAAAGAAAAATAGATATAACAAAGCAATGTCCAAAATAACTAGTAATAAATTAATTATAGATACCTCCAAATTAAAATCATCTTAAATTTTATTTAAATAAAGTTATTTTGGACACGTTATTATATTTTTTATAATTGTGGAATTACATAATTTAGTGTAGATGTTATTTTTTTGCTAACCACTACACCACAGGCACCCATCCTTAAGTAATTAATTAGAAGGGAGATATACTGACCTACTTGAGATTATTTTCTTTTAAATTTTTCTCAAAGGTATAAAAACCGTCAAAATTAACGATGAACTCTGGTCAGTAAAAATTACACAAAATCTTAAGAATTTTTTTTTAAATATATATTTATTGAAATTTACAACTGTATACAGAATACATCCAGTAAATATTATGATTGAATAAATTGACATGAAAAGACAAGTAGAGAAACTACCCAGTGGTAGTACTCAAATAAAAAGTTTAGCTTAGAAGGTCAAGAGGCCATCTTCTTTTCAGACGCCTCGGAGGATTATCAGGAATTGAAGAGGTTGCGAGGTTTGAAACTAGTGGGTTTGGGTGGAAATGAAGTTTTTCATGAAAAGATTGATATCGTATTCGGGCCAAATCAGCAATAAACGAGAAGTTTAGGTCATTATGGATTACTTTGTTCGTAACAAAGTAAGGAGCGTTGAGGATTTTCCGAAGGATTTTGGATTGTAAAGATTGGATGCGGGAGGAATTCGATGGCTCTTAAGAATTAAAATTTGAAGAGATCTTTCGCAGGATCGCTCCAAAACTTCACGGCTTGTAGAAAAAATTCTTAGTTAGGTTTCAGATTGAGTGCTGTAGTAATTAGAAACTTAACCTTAGTTCAAACACAACTTTTTTTTTGTTTCACTTGCCCATATTACAATTCAGGATTTAATTGCCAAATAAATTTCTTGTCCAATTACACTGGACAACAAACTTTAACTTTTTGTCTGTTAAATGAATTACAATGGCTGTTTCTTTTAGAATTTGGTGCTCTGATTGCAAATTTCAAAAGCATTTTTGTCTCAGGGGCAAGGGTTTTGGGTGATTTCAAAATAAAAAAATAATTTAGTGTAAAAACAAGCAGTTTTATTTAATAAGCTTTCATACCGTAATTTAAATCAAGATGTTGCCTTTGATGATTTCCTTCTGTATTTTGTGGCTGGTACATCTCTTTTCAAAGACCAACAATAGTCTGCCAACATATTTGGATTCCACTTTCCCTGGTATCATCTTTCCAGAGTGGATATTTCTTGATGGAATCGCTCACAGCCCCAAGATTTTCAGGAAAGAAATCCTAATGCGAGTTAAGAAAATGTATTTTCAGAGACATATTACAACCTAAAGCCTTAAAATTTTGTAGAAGATCAGAAACTAGCTCTTTGTAGTTTTCTGCTTTATTATTTCCAAGAAATTCTTTCACAACATTTTAAAAAGAAATCCAAGATGATTTTTCGGCTCCATTCAAACATTTCTCAAAGTCTTGATGCTTCATAAGCTCCCTTATTCATGGACCAACAAAGACACCTTTTATTTTTCCATCGCTGATCCGAGGAAATGTGGCTTTTAATTATAGAAATCCAGGGCAACTTTTATCCAGTGCCTTAAGAAAAATTTTCATCAAACCGAATTTGATGTGCAATGGTGGAAGATAAACGTTTTCTGAGTTTACTAGTGGTTCGAAAAGTACATTTTTTTCTCCAGGTACAAAATTTCTTTTGGGCCATTCCTTCTTTATATAATGATTTCTGTCCCACTCACAAAGAAAACCACAAAATTTTGTATAACCTGATTAAAGACCTAACAAAAGTGCTAACACTTTGAGATCTCCACACACATTCCAAGAATGCTTCTGGTTTTGTATCTCGGACAGCAAAATCTTCATATTGTCATATTTCTCTTCACACAAGACACGTTCATAGCTATGAAATATCACTTTTTTTTTTTACAAAATTAAAAATTTAAAAAATATGTGCCCCATAGACAACTTTGATGGCCATATTTGGAATTGCCATAGATACATATGGGACATCCAAATTTACCCTTTTAACAAAAATACTGTTGCCGAGTGTTATTTTAAAAGACTGGATGAGGACGAAATGTATTTGTTATGAATCAATGTTAGACAACAGATACTTTTATTATCCAGTTTTCGAAACGTTTCTTTCACTTCAACATGATGAAACTTATGTAGGATGTTAAACTGAATGTGAACAAGCAGTAATGTCTTTAGAATCAAATTACTGTTTATGGTTTTAATTATTGGTGATGATAAGATGTACTGCCGTCTTGTTTCAAAATATACTGTTAAAGAATATAAATGATTACTTCAATAGCAAATGTGTCTATTTTATAGTCATAAAGTTATAATTAAAATAAATGTTAAAAATATATTGGTGTGTATTTTAATACATTAACTTGTGTATTTAATGGGATAACTATCTACAATAAAATATACATTAAAATAACAATGAATTATAAGAAATCTTATCACTATGAATTAAAACAATGCACATACCTTAACCTGAGTTCATATTTAGCGAGTTTTTCTTCATTATTAGAAACTTGTTGCTACTACTTTTAATAAAATGTTATTAAAACAAAAACTGAATAGTACAGAGCGGCATTTTTAAGATGCCCTATGCATTTTTTTTCAATTTTGTAGTTATTATATCATTTTTAATTTAAAAATCCATTCCATAAAAATATGATGGATACGAGAAAACATCAAGGAAGAGTCTAATATACACGTAGTTGTGAAATATACTCTGAGACATGAATACAAATTCCGTGATATATGATAGTGCCACTATATCCTATAATTCTCATTCGTAAAATATATTCCTGTAGGTCCACATTCCTAGCCAACGGAATAAACCGTTTTGCTATGCTTCATTAATCTAAATCCAAGAATTTTACCCTTAGTTTATAAGGCTTAACCTAAAATATTGTAGGAGTTTTAATAATTTATTATAAATAATATCGTTATATAATATCATGTTTTTCCCTACCACTTATCTTAATCTTTTTAAGTTTGTCTGATCCGCTTATTTTTCGTTTCTAGTATTAACAATGCATAAATTGTTGAATAGCGACTTTTAAAAAAAGTCAATCTGAAGTTATGTTGAAAATTTTGCGGATTATTTGTGATTTAAAAATATGTGCCAAATGGGATTTGTGTAAATTCTGAAATAAACATTTTTTACTAAACAAAATGAATTATTTGTGATTTTTATATTTAAAAAAAAATAGATTCCAGAAAACCACATTTCCTGCTTAATAAGAAATAATGGTATGCTTTTTTAGTATATAAAGTGACTTTGCCATATTCGATATGTACAATGACTATAAGTATAAAAGTGTATTTTAAGACAACTCCATTATATGCTTGCTTCGCGGGTTCCTAATATCATCGCCAAAAATATGGAACCTCAATGCATGGGGATGTATTGATAAGTATGAAACTACTTAGTAGGGCTGTATTGATAACTATGGAACCACCAAGGATGTTTATAAATAAATTAGTTACGAGCCAGTAAGCTCTGCCCTTTATATATGTTTTCATAAATTCTATCCTCAACTATATTTTTTTAAATTTTTCTAGTAGATTTGGAAAGCCTACTCTAGCACACATTATTAAAAAAAATACATAAGTATGGTTACAATTTAAATTTCTTAACTTATGTCTTTATAAAAAAAAGTTTTGTGGAAATCAGTAGGGATGCTGAGCTACTGTGTTCTAGTCCTGGAGTACAAGAACGGCTAAGGAAGATAAATTATTTATTCTGTTAACACCTGTAAATCGACTCTTCCGGATCTGGAGACCCTCTTGGTCGCCCTCAGCCTCAATAAAGTTGGCACTTTTGATTGGTGGAAAGATTTGACGGCTGAGGATGGTCTCGGCCAAATCACCTTCATCCACAATCGCTGACCTGAATACAATGCGGTCCAAACCATGTGCTCTACCCAAAATCTTCATGGGTTTTAGTGAAGAAGATTGTGAAAAGCTAAGGTATAAAGTTATGGCTATTATTTACTGGTTATTATTTACTCGTAGGACAGAGAAGAGTCAAGGTAAATGAAATTGTTTTGATAATGTTCATGATAACTAAAAAAAAAAGTAATAATATTAAAAAATTAGGGATGATTTCACCCATAATTCAGTTTTTTGAAGAATATAGAAAACCTTAATGTTGGAGATGAATTTGGTAAGTTAGAGCTATTTTGTCTACCCATTTTTCTTAATTTTTCTCTTTAGAGTAAGTTAAAAACGGTCATTGGAAGAAAATTAACGCTTAATAAACTCTCTCAAATAATGAAAATAAATAACGTTTCTTTGCATCGTATATTGAACCTGAGAAATGCCACCGACGATTCTCATTTTGTTATCGATCTGATTGAGTCTCATTTGTTATCCAGTGTAATCTGACCATTTTTTTTTTATAAAATAGTTAATTTATATTACATTCGAGCTGACCTAACAGCATATGGCCTAGTGGGGCCTTCTGAATTGAATTTTTTATTCGAATTCTACCAGTAAGTAGTTATATTCCCTAAATTTATCTCATTATATTACGTATCATTTATTCTAAATTATTTACTAGTTTCATTATTATAATAAAGAATTGAAGTGGCTCAGTGGTAGAGAGCTTATTTGCTGTCCGAAAGATCAAGGGTTCAAATCCGGCTGTGACAGATTTGATCTGTTAACAGTACATTACATACTGAACCCAAGACTGCATAAGGTGTGGTGGTAAGATTTTTTTATTGTTTGATGTAAATTTCAATAAATTACTGTTTAAAGCTCCCACGCGCAGTTTCGGGAAACTTTGCCGACTATTGTACCGGAAGTTGTAGGTAATTGTAAAATAATTCCCTATCAATAGAAAAAAAATAGCGAAAAAGGGCCGCTAGGGTGCAGCACCTTACTGAGAGCACTGAAAATGTTAACGCTTGCGGGAGTTAACCTTTCTAAATGATCGAATTTTTCATGAAGAACATCCCCTGCAGGAGGCGGTGGACGGCCAGCATGTTATCGGGCACAACTTCACCTTTATCTCCACCTCGTCCTCATTTCACGCGCTTCATAATCCTTTCGTATCAGTCTTGTTTTAAGATTTTTTAACATATCCACTCATGATGTATTCATTAAGATTTATTTTATTAGACATCTAAACTTCTCAAATTTACACAATTATTAAATTTTGAACAACCTTAATGGTAATTATTAAAAGTAATAATCAGACTTATAACAAATTATGAATTATAATTAAGTACACCTATGTAATAAATAGGGTGTATACAGAAATGGCCGTTTTTCAAACATATATTTTTATTATTAATTATTAGATTCAAAATGCATTTTTTTTTAATAATAAAAAATATTTATTTAGAAAATATACAAATGGTATTTTGCATATGTTGTATTTTCGATCTTCTTTTGGTAAACCTCTTCTATAGGATTCTTGTAGCAATATGTTTGATGAAACCTCACGTTTAAGGCATTCCTAGCGTGGTTCATCAGACTGCGTAGATCCCTGCTCCAGTGACGTTTCAGTCTCCTTGTCGGATTCTGTGGTAAAGTGTCTGTGGCATCTGGCCATTGTTATCTACCATCATTAGCCATCTGCTAGGCAATTTCTCGATCCCACGTTAATACCTTTCCATAGCATGGCTGACAAAGAAATCTTGGACCGGGATTTTTAATTTTTTTCCCTTCAAGAAATGCTTGGCCATGAATCGAAACAAGTAATAATCCGATTGTACGAGGTCAGGACTATATGGCGGATGAGGCAGGAAGGGGTTTCAATAAGTTTTTCCAAATTTTTCGCAATTTTTTGACGTATTGAAGGTCTATGAATAGTTTTCGACCCAAACAATCATTTCGTATCAAAATCTCTGATTTTTCAATTTTCTAAGATACAACATTGTAAAACTAAGGAAGCGATATGCTAGTTGGGCGTGGACCCTTATAAAGCGACCTAGCCAAACCTAAGTCGAAAATATATGCAGGATACCTGTATATGTATTTCTCATTTTTTAGCGAAATAAAGATGGCTACTTTTTATTTATCTTTAAATAATTTCATCCTTTGTGTTCAAGTAAAATGGAGAAGTTATTCAGGTTCACTCCTATTTAGGTTATTCTCCTTCTCTCGCTGTCTCTCTCTCTCTCTCACACACGGCCTCTCAACTGCTAACTGCTCTCAAGCCAAATGGTTTCCAGATGGGAATATGCCCTTCTAATCATTTCAATTTATTTACTTTCCGTCTCCATTTTCTGGTTTTGAGCCCATGTACCACTTGGTTGCTATGTACTTTAATTTTGAAATATATTAAAGTCATTTACAACTTTGTAAGATACAACATTGCAATACTAAGTCATTATATAATAATACAGCTTAACCCTCCTCCACAAACCATTTATCCTATGGCAAATTTGCTACTCCTGCGTCGTGTACGACCCATGGCCTGAAATTCACCTTGCCATTAAAAAATCAATCATTTAGGGTTCAAAATAAAACGTACAAGACTTGTAATTATAGAAACATAATAATCATTTTTAAAAAGGGAAACAATAGTAAACAAATTAATAAATTGAACTATTAAGTTATAGTATTAAGTTATAATGTTGGTATGTTTTATACTCTTCAATATATTTTAAATATTCCGATTGATTTTGGGGTGCCAGAGTAATTTTTTAAGATGATTACTCTATTCTTAATTGGATTCTTTTCCAGAGGCCCGTTGTATGTTAACCAATTTACTCAGTATTTAAACCTTCAATATATTATTCATAAATAAATAGTCCATCTGGGGTAAATAACCACCAAAAGAATTATAATGACTATATTTGATGTGGGATATAGGCAGTCTGAGGGTGCAGTCAATATAACTCAAACTAAGAAAAACTCATTTATTATGAGTGCTGACTTTTCATCCTACGTTGTAGGCCATCTTCAGGGCTGATAAAAGTCGATACTTCTTCCAAGGACAGGCACTGCACCTACGTCGTTTTAAGGTAGACGATTTTTTAGGCTCTTGGTACCACAATGTCTTTTTGAAGAACTTAATTATTAATTATTCAAGTAATACCCTTTGATTTTTATGACGCAACTAATACTGTTTTATTTGTATACCGAGTTAAAATTAACTATATTTTTATAAGGGGAGTGAAGTTTAGAAGTACGCAGGGTTCTTGATCACTGAGCTTTAAGTATTGAATTAGAGACCGTCTAGAAGGACTGTGAATTTGATTTATTATAATAATTATAATTATTACTAAGGGCTCACCTAACGGTGGACCAACCCCCAGTTTACAGATTAAAGCACTGTCCAATTAATTGTACAATAGTGGGTTCTTAACAGTTTAATACAAGTACCCCGATATTATTCTAGAATGATTAGTTTAATCGTGCTTTTCAATGGTGTTTAAAAAAATAAAACATAAACTTGTTAATGATATAGATCCCATCAAATAAAAATGCATGGATTCAACGATAAAAGCAAACAATTATTACTTGCTACTGGTTTTCTGATTGGAATTTCTAAATTTTTGGATATAAAACACGCTGAAATTATGAGTACCAATGTAATAATAATGTAATCCTGGCAATGCATACGAATGCATGAGGCAATGCATGAACTACTTTTTTGTATTTTTCGAGCTCGATCGCAGTTGAATTATAAATATATTTAGACATTTTCAAACCACAAAGTCACTGTCTTACAATATCAATGTCGTCTGCATTGCTAGGATTACATTATTAAATTGGTACTCATAATTTAATATGGCGAATAGAGAGATACATTTAGTACTAAACTTAAATTTCTAGAATAATATCGGGGTACTTCTATTCAAATGTTAAGAACCCACTATTGTACAATTAATTGGACAGTGCTTTAATCTGCAAACTGGGGGTTGGTCCGCCGTTGGTTGAACCCCTAGTAGTAATTATAATTATAAATAATTATAATTAGTAATAATTATAATTCCCATCTTTACAATCCAAAATCCTTTGTAAAACCCTGAATGATTCTTACTTTGTTACGAATAAAGACATCTATAATGAATGACCCTAATGTCTAACCAGATACCAGCCCGTTCATGACCAACTTCATTCCCACTCGTTTCAAACCTAGCTAACTCTAATCCAAGATAATTCAATTCCTGATAATACTCCAAGGCGTCTGAGAAGAAGATTGCCACGTGACCTAAGTAGAATTTGTTATTCGAGCACTACCCGTGAGTAGTTTCAATATTTTTTTTTTGTAAATTGTCAATGATATTTATTACAGGTTAAAAACAAAAGTTAATTTCAGATAAAAGTCAATAGTAAAATTATTTTTATTTTTCTCCAAACCCGAAATAGGCTACTTTTTCGTATATATTATTTTCTACCCACGGGATTTTGACTTAAAATCTCCTCGAATAACTTAAACATAGTTAAAAACAAAATTACGGTATTTAAAACAATGAACCCAAGTCGGTTTCATATCGCAAACATTGTGCTGCATCCAATGAGCGAATGCGTGTCTGCGAACTATCTCCAGGCTAAAACAGGTAGTGCACTGCTCATTCCTCCGAATGTGATAACCATGCTTTGAGATCTGGAATCGCTTATAGTTCCCACCCTTTTTAACTATTTATTTTATGTTCTGATTGTTCACGGTACAGTTACATAAGGATCAAGTTCAACAAAGCAAGCTTTATTTAAAGTGGATTCAGTTATTCCTACTTCTCTGAGATTTCAGTTCTGAAGAAGAAATAATTCAATGTGGTTTGAATCGTCGCCATTTTAAAATAAATATTTATTTTTTGTTCTTGTAGACTATCATTCACACAAACCTTTTCTAAAATAAACATTGCGAAACAATATATTATCCAAACACTAATTTAAGTCATTCCTAATAACTAATGCAATATTTAAAAAAAAAATTAAAAACTAATCTTCAAAAAAACGAGATATAAAATAAGCATACAAAATAGAATATAGAATAAGCACGATTAATTTTGGAAAAAAATATAAGTCAGTATTATAATTATTAGGGAATACATATGAATGAATGCCTTTTCAACATCTTTATAATAATCTATTATAAAACCAAGTAAGAAAGTATTTATTTTTATTTACAAGTAAGAAAATCCATAACCATCCGCAGAACGGACAAAGGTTTTGTATACTTATCTCATTAAAACAGGGACATTAAGCTCTATACGATGAGACTACTTTAAAAGGTTTAATAAGAAATAGAATGGATATCAAAGATTCCCGAAAAAAGCCCATCGTAAAAGGGTATTTGACATCAAAGGCAGTTTTTTCAGCTAATACTTCAAAATAAAATTGTACCTTTGGTTATTATGGTTTAAAGTTATTATCCAAACCGATCAAAAGTATCTAATTTAGGAGTCACTCAATAGATGATACAAACAAAAAATATTGAACAACATTAAAAAAGAGTCATTAAATATAATATTATCGAAGTAGAAAACTCCAGAAAACAAAGCCGTAAGGCTCTAAGACACAAGGAAATTCCTAAATTCAAAGTTTCGCCAATTCAGGCCGTACCGCAAAAAAAAGAAAAAAAGAACTCCACTGTTTAACCCCTACGTACAACATATCTGTCAACCAATAATTATTCGTCAAATCAATCAAGTTATTTGATTGAACGTCTTGAAATGTGGTTGTCTCTGATTGATGAGTCTGTTTTGGTCTGTTGATGTGAGATATCTCGTGTATATATTTTAACTAACCTGCAACTATAATTTATAATCTATACATATAAAAGATCCTCGCGCTGATCTCGTTACCGCGTAGGGGAGCGTCCTACAGGTGGCGGATGCGGGGATGGTCGGTGGAAATTCTCTGAAAGTCTCTGAAATTCTCTGGACTCGCTGGCCAACAATGAGGGCGGCCCCCAGGCTTGCTGGAGGGAAGTGCCGTAAGTTAGAATGCCCTGCTCACATTATTTTTTAGTTCACCAAATACTACTTACAGTCATGGATCTTGATTTACTAACTGACTCAAAATTAATTATTTACGCAGACGAAATATTACTTTTAATCAGAGGACATTTTTTTCAAAATTCACAACAGATAGCAAACTTAAAATTAATTAAAATACATGATTGGACAAAAACATGCAAGTTAGAACTCAACACAAGGAAAAGAAAATTCATTATTTTTAGTCGGAAAAGTTATATACCGGAGATAGACACCGTCCTCTGCAATTAGCGATTGGAGAAGACTCAAACATTTCTAACTTTGTTGTTGTTTCTAAACCTTTCTTGTTGTTGTGTTCGACAGAAAAATAAGTTGGTCAAAACACATAGAAAGAGTATGTCAGGACAATGCAAAAAGTTAACTATCTGACTATTGCCGCAAGGACAACCTGGGGCCTTGGGAGCAAATATTTGAAGACAAATTACTAGGGGGCGTTGATTCCCAAAATGCATTACGTGGAGCCGATATGGCATAAAGCAATTGAGTAAAAATGCCATCTTCAGAAACTACAAAGACTACAAAGAATCATAGGGATCAGGATTGTGAAGGGAGATAAAACTATCTCATATAACGCAGCTTGTGTCCTAGCAGTAATTGTACCCATTGATCTAAAAACTAAAGAAATAGTACAACTCTCAACGATTAAACTGCGTAACGAAAACTTTAGAGAAATCGAAAACAGCATGATTGAACGGGAATCTGAACCTTTTGATTGGTTACACCCATCAATATTTGCCAAACTTTACACGCACTTGACTGGACCTAAGAGAACGGATACAGAAATCACTAACATTTACACAAACGGAAGTAAAGAAGGCAATAACGTATACTGTGCTTGGCTACTTTGAGACACGAATGGGAAGATGCGAAGTACCCAGTACAAACTAGGCTCTACGTGTTCCAACAACCAAGCTGAGAAGTACGCAGTCGTAAATGCGGCAGAATTCCTTCTTGACCTTCAAACCGACATACATACAGACATAGTTATACACACAGATAACATGATATTGATACAATCAGTCCTCAACACAGACATACATGACGAGCTTACAGAAAATATCAGAATCAACTTTTGCACACATAGCCTTCTAAATTTCACTGTAAAAATAATATGGGTAAAGGGCCACTCTGGGATTGATGGCAATGAGATAGCGGATAAATTAGCAAAAGAGACAGCACAAAGTGATTTGTCTCCATATTTTCACAAAACACCAATTTCGTTCATAAAATTCAAAATTATGGAGGAATGAATTATGAGGTGGAATGATTGGTGGACTGTTTCAAATAAATCTCCATGTTTGTATAGGTTTATTCCAAAACTGAGAAAAAATAACTACAAATTAATAAAATCCACTAACTACAAACTAACTCAGGTTTTAACTGAACATGGACGTACCAAATCATAGTTACACAGATTTCAAATAACCAACGACGATACTTGCTCAATAGACAATGAAGAACAGACATTTAAACACATAATATATTACTGCCAAATGTATGAAGGACATAGGTCAAAATTAATTATCTCTACAATCTTAAGAGGGAAAGTTTGGCGAGTATCTGACCATGATCTATACATGACCCGAATTCACGAAATTTATATGCAGTATTGACTTCAAAAAGTTGATATCTATTTAAGAATAATCTTACATACAATTACAATAACAAATAGGTAAACATTACATCATTATTGTAATTCTAATTTTAGTTATAGTTTTAATTTAATTCTAATTTTAAATATAGTTAATGTTATTATATAATTATTTTTATTTTATTAATTTGTAACATCATATAAGTAATAATAATATATATAAGTAATAATAATATATTTATTTTTACATATATTATAGTAATAACATTTTGTAAATATGATATAATATAGTAATAATAGAATAGAATAGAATAGAGAAATAATTTTATTCCTGGACCAGGTCCCTTTAGAATAACAGAGATGAACAAAATTAAATAAATATATATCTGGCCAAAGGCCTACATCAAAATAAAACAATAATTACAAAATATCCTGAAAGTAAATAACTAAACGGGTACGTTTTGGTAGAGAATCAGAAAATGTAATACAAAATTGAAATAAAAGAACAGACAAATTTATAATAAATAGAAATAAGCTTATGGAAAAATTAGAGAATAAATTATAGCATCTAATAATAAAATTAAAAAACAAATAATGATATCATTATGAATGAGGAATATTTACTTTAGTTCATCAATCGATCAATTTGAATATATCTATAAATTATTTAACGGCCAACCAAATAAAAATTATGAGAGGAATAAACCAAGGGGATTGTCTTAGCCCACTGTGGTTCTGTATGGCGTTGTTCCCACTAAGCAGGATCCTTCGAAAAAATAAGGAGGGATATAAGCTGATCATCAACGACGAAGCGACCAGAATCAGCCACAGCTGGTACATGGACGATCTCAAACTGTATGCTAAAAACAAAGACCAGCTACAAAGCATGGTTGAGGCCGTTACATGTTATACTAGAAACATAGGAATGTCAGTCGGCCGCGACAGGTGTGCAGTGCTCCATGTAACCAAGGCGAAAGTCGTTAGAAAGCCAAATATCCTGATCAATGAGGAAGAATACATCAATGAACTTGAGGCCAATAAATTATTTAAGTATTTAGGCATGCATCAGCATCTTAAAATTGCCCGAAAAGACATGTAACAAGAAGCTTCTAACAATCCTCAAAATTAGGTTACGAAAAGTCCTTAAAACCTAGCTAACTGGAAAAAGAAAAATCAAGGCCATAAACACTTGGGCTATACCTGCTCTCAGTTATAGCTTTGAGATATTGCAATGGTCAAACGCCAGCCTACTGGAGATGGATTGTCTTGTGAGAACAACTCTCACACAAGAACGGGCCCACCACCCAATATCATCGAAAGCTCGCCTGTATTTGCCCAATACATAATACCCCAATACATATACTATACATAATACCCAATACATAATATAAATGTGATGAAATAAAGTCTGAAAATGCGTTTTTGACTAGAATTTTAGAGAATTATTTGAATAATTTTAACCTTAAGAAATCCGTCTAAAATTCTGAACAGATGGAAATCTGTTGGAGATAATTCTGAAGAAATAGGTGGTTGTGTTAGGACTTCATAACCCACGATGTAACTGAGATGGTTTCACATCTGGGTAGAAAGGAGAAACGAATTATTTATGAATTAATCTGTGTCACCATCTGAAAATCTCTGAAACCAACATTCGCATGCTTTCATAGTAATATTTGATGGCATACTAAACAATGTTAGTATAATTGTTTTGATGGTAAATATTATCAATAAGCCCATATAACAAGTATAAACATATAAAACAATAGAAGTCTTATAATTCTACTTTGGATTTTAGAAATTATAAAAGCAGACATTTCACATGGAACGATCCAATATAAAGGTTTGTAAATGTATGAAAATGTATTGTGTCAATGCATTCCACAGCCTAAGGTGTATAAACCTAAATATCTCTATGATACAGTGCATGATGAGATCTATCTATGCAGAGTGCACACAATGCATAAGAATACACGATGCACAGCTGGAGATAAGACCGCAGACGGATGTGAACTGGTTTGCATAGGAAGGGTTACCCTCTCGTGTGGTCAGTTGCCTTCAACCCTTCTGTATCTCTTTGGTTCGGCCCTTAATTATAGTTATCCTATTTCCGATAGGGACATCTGTCGAATCGACAAGAATAATAATAATAAACAATTTGGTGAACCCGAAGGTTCGATGCCAACACTACCTATAGCCGCTTAGAAACCTCCGTCCACGGACTAAAACCCAAATCCCAAACAACTATTAAATCTGGAAATGGCCATAACACATGAAATCAACCTTTTATAAATTATTTATTCTGTTAACGGACGTGAATGAAAGCTATTGTATCAACCAGCCACTATGATGTAAAACGAAGCAGTTCAGAGTGATCTCGGCCAAACTACCTCCCTGCACAACAGTAACAGTCTCTACCATCTAATGAACAAATTTAAGATTTTAATAATGTCCTCTTACTTTATCTTCCTATTAGGTATATTTAAAAAAAAATAGTGATTATGGTTATCGTCTAATATTTTATTATCTTTACTCGAAAAACTAACCAGTTTCACACTTAATATCTATATGGTAAATGCAATGGTAAGAAAGGCATTTCTTCTGTTCTAAAATATATTTTTTATATTTTTTGGATATTTTTTCTTTCATTTTATACTAATATTCTTTTAAGGCCGCGTATCCACTATGTTCGCGAATCAACGGTGCTCCCTGCTCCACGTTCCTTCCTAACGGAGACGTGATTTGTAACATGGGCGATCAAGAAATGCTCCGCTATGTTCAGGTGAATCTCGAAGGATCAACATTTCGTCCGAGTCAGTGGCAAGTGCAGTCTAAATTTTAATTAATTATTTAACTAAAAACTACAGAAAAACTCGTTTATGTCGAGCTAAATTGTATGTAGAGAGAAGCAAACGCGAGTTACTATTGGACCTAAGATACCAAGAATTGAGTGGGCACTAGAATATTTTTCCGCAAATGTCTTCCTCTAATTTCAAAAATCTTTTTAACATGGTGGCACTGTCTATCCAAAGATTTCCGAAGAAATAGAAAATATATGGCATAGGTACTTGTAAAGTTTAAAACTAACAGCAGGTGCACTCTAATTTTTCTTAAAGAAAGTAAAATGATGAATGCAGATCAGTACTTTTTTATACGGGCATTTGTTATAAATTTAAAATTAGACTAGGTAAAATTTGTATAAGGGAGGGGTGTGGCTCATTATGTAAAGCGTTGAGTTGCTGTGCCGAAGGTCTCGGGTTCAAATCCGGTTGAAATATATAAATTATTTAATCCAATAGTAGCCATGGGCCCTCCTTTATCTCACCCAGCCTCAATAAAATGGTTACGCTTAATTGCGGAAGAAACTCAACGGTTGAGCGTGATCTCGGGAAAATCACCTTCCTCACAGCCGTTGTCACAGAAACATTACACCCTGTTCCATGTATTTAACCCAAAACCCTACATGGCTTGCAGTGGTGCAGATTTTTTTAATAGTAAAATTTGAATAATTTTCAAGTTTTGAGCAATAAATAATGAGATAATAATACAAGCAGATAGAATCCGAAGTGTTGAGGCCAAACTTGAATGCTATTGCTAATTTTAATTTATTTGAACTAGATATTAAGTAAGTGCAGTAGGCTTGTTTATGTAGGAGCTAAATATTCAATACGGAAACGAATTACTTATATATAACAGCAACAAACGCCGGCTGACGGGATTATCGCCAGTGCTGAGTACATCGGTAGTGTGCACACACTGGCTCAATTTCGGGACCGTGCCCCCATGTCATTAAACAACAAAAAGCATCATTCCACGTTGGGACAGTCGATGTGCTTCCGTTTGTTTTTTTACTCACAACAGTGATAAGTTTTTTCTTATCTATAATTATTTTCTTTCGAATTAAAATTTATTTACTTCATTAGTTTTTTCTTGCATGAAAATGTTATTTCTTTTAGGTTTTAATAACAATTATTTGTATCACATTACAATTTATTTTTATTAGTATTTGTTTCGTTTGAAGTATAATTTTTTTTTAGGTTTAAATTACAATTTATTTTTATTAATATTTGTTTCGTATGAAATATTATTATTGTTTATTTTTGTTCTTTAAAGAAATATTTACTTTGCATCCACAATAAATATCTAATGTAATTTTTTTTATATAAAGTCTGATTGTTTATATTTTGCTTAGCCCTTTTCCACTATCCACCCATCACATATTTTGCGTTGGACAAAAGTAAAGGCCCCTTTTGAGCCCCTAAACCACGCAACATTTATTGGTCCTCCGAGGTCGGATCGTGCAATTTGGCTTTTTTTAACGTCATATAATTATTATTTTACACACAGTGTTGTTATATAACATTAAATATTATATAATATTATTTCCTTGCAGAAAATTTATAGGGGCCTTAAACGTGACTTCGTTTTTGTCCTTTTTTTAAATAATAGAATTATTCCATTGCGTATAAGATACAACATGGAAAACTTAAGTCCCGATAAGTTGGCCAAAATCATCCCACTACAAACAAAATTACAAAGTTTAGGGCATAGGATAAATTCCATTACCGAGCAAAGACGCTTATATGCAACGGACAATTCATAGCTATTTTTATTTCAGGGTATCCACAAGGAGCTTAAACCCTTCTTTGACGCTTTTAATGCCGCCTGGGACAACATCATAGAGATTATGGCTGCATGGGGAGTAACGGACGCTTTTCCCTCACAAGCTGATAAATCCGGGCGCCTAGCAATCGAGCGTTATTATTACGAATCCCGTGCAATTTATGAGAATCATATGAACCCTACACCATTAGCGATCAATACTACAACTGCACAAAATTCAAATATTAGCTCACTAAATGACTCTCGAACAGTCAGAGCCAGACTTCTTCAAATAAATTTACCTTCTTTTAATGGGAATCAAGGGGATTGGCCTTTGTTTCGAGACACCTATCGGTCATTTTGAAAAATTTATCTTTTTAATCTCCTGCCTGAAAGGCCCTGCGCTCACATTAACTATAGGAGTTGAGCTGCAGGAAGCCAACTACCCTCAAGCTTGGAAGTTACTCAATGACCACTATGACAAGCGGAGACTAGCCACCGGTTATCTTAAAACCTTACTAGAACATAAACCGTTCCAGAGCAGACCCTCCGCAAGTGGTCTAAAGCACTTACTCACTATTGTCGGTGAAAGTATAAATTCATTCAAGCAGTTAACGCCGATTATTTCATATTGTCATTTCTTCTCCTAAAATGCTTAGACTCAGAAACTAGGACAGCTTTCGAAAAACAACACAGTAACATTGAATTTCCCACACACCAAAATTTAATTAATTTTCTCAAGGTGGAATGGAGATCCTTGGAATTAACGTCGGAAGAAACACACCACTACAACAATAGGTCAAGCAATTACCCTAATAGTAGGCAAAGGCCATCAAATATGGGGCCGCAAACCTCTTTACTTGCCGACAAACGGCGAACCTGCCACGAACCTGGAACGCTTGATCTCGGCTAAAATTTAAATTCTCAAACCAACCGTTGTCATGTGTGTGGATATCGTCATTCCTTGTGGGACGATTTCGAAAAGCCTCCCCAGCCGAAAAACTTGCGCTATTGAAAGATGGACGGGCTGCCCTAATTGCTTGTCAGGTAGCTACATGAAAAATAAATGCCCCTCCCACAGAAGGTGCCGAATCTGTGGCAAATTTCATCACAGTGGCTACATCTCGGGCAACAACAGGAAGGGACAAACACACCTCCTTCCCCTGCACCTATCAATACATGTGGTGTAGTACTGGGCAGCCTTGTCACCAAGGCGAGGTTTTACTAGGCACAGCGCTGATTGAAATTCAGGACGTGTGCGGCATTTATCAAAAGGTCCATGCTGTCAACGATAGTGGCAGCCAGCACTCTTTCGTATTGGAAAATTTCACAAGGAGATTAGGTCTAAGGATAGAAGCTTCTACCCAAGATATTTCTGGTATTGGCCATTCGCCGCTTACGGGTGTGATAGGAAAATTGAGTTGCCGCCTCCGTTCAAGATTGGCACCTGGCGCTGCAACCCACTATATCACTGAAGCAATAATCGTCTCCCGTATTACCGGAAATCTTCCTCATAGTCCAATTCTTACGTCTACTCGAAGTCTGTACAAATCATATGTTCTGGCCGACGAGGGATTTTGGAAACTGTATAGAATTCCTGCTAGGGGCAGATCTGTATTATGAAATAATAACAGGACGTCCGATCACTATATCCCAGGATGCTTCCCAGCTGTTACCAATGATTTTCGGATTTATTGTTGGAGGCCCTTCTGTACCCAAAGGCACATCCAGCCTCATAGCGCAGTCAACGGAAGAGATGCAAGAGGTCATGTCTAAATTTTGGGCGCTAGAAGAGGTTCCAAAGCGGCCCATTGTGTCAGAAGACGAACTGCCATGTGAGAACCATTTTTTATCCACTCACCACAGGCTAACCTCAGGTCGTTAAGTCGTATCTCTGCCTTTGAAAAAAATCAGTCGATATTTCAACGCTGCTTAAGGTACCACGATTTCATGCAAGAATACTTATCATTGGGACACTTGAAACTCGCCCCCGCTGGCACCTCATCATACACAAAACCACACCATGGCGTGGTAAAAACTCAAAACGGCTCAAGAAAATTGCGCGTCGTCTTTGATGCCTCCTGTCGCACAAATTCAGGATTTCTCAACGATCATTTGTATGCCGGATCCAAATTCCAATTAGACTTAGGGACGTCATTTCAAATTTTAGAATCCATCAATATTTATTATAGTATTTACAGCCGATATTATGAAAATGTATCGGCAAATTCTATTGAAACAAGATGACAGAAAATTTCAACATATATTTTGGAGTTCAGCCCAAACAATAACATCATGGAGTACGAATTGTGTACTGTCACCTACGGAGAAAAAGCATCAGAATTTCTTGCACAAAGGACGATCAAGCAACTCGTTATTGATGAAGGTGCCTCATACCCTCTAGCTTCTAGTACTTTGTTGCAGGACACTGTCGATGACATTGCAACTGGTGCTCAGACGGTACCTAACTAAAACAATTAAAAGAAGAATTAGTAGCATTGCTGAGCAAAGCTTTGCAAAGATTTTGTTAACAGTTTCCAATATTATGGAATATTAAGAATAAAAATTGTAAGTAATAGTCTTGAAAGGAAATTGGATTTGCGAGGAAAATACCTGATGATGTGTGTAAAAATAAAATTATAATTTTACTGACTGGATTTCGGAAAAGTAAAAACTAGAAAATAATTTCATAAGTTTAAAATAAGAATTAAAGGATGAAAGAAAAAAATCCATTTTATGGTTAAAAAAATATGTTGCTTTTTAAAAAATTATCATAATGACTATACTTTTAAAAATATATGCCAATAAAATATTTAGAACGATTAACATCAAGCACCCCACGCTATTTTACGATAAAATATATTTTTTTCTTATTTTAAACTTATTAAAAAGTATTTTCTACTTTTTGATTTCCTTTAGACACAAAATAAGAAAAACTTATTTATTATGAGTGCCAACTTTTCGACCTACGTTGTAGGCCATCTTCAGGGCTGATAAAAGCCGGACCCAATATCATCGATATGCCAAAATATGCCCATTTTGTACTCACCACAAATGGATTGTTGGCAAAGCTGACAATTCGAATTGCTTTTTCGATACATCTTCCAAGGATACATCTTCCAGGCACTGCACCTACGTCGTTTTAAGGTAGACGATTTTTTAGGCTCTTGGTACCACAATGTCTTTTAATAATAATATAGATCCCATCAAATAAAAATGCATGGAATCAACGATAAAAGATAACAATTATTACTTGTTACTCTTATTTCTTTTCCGTTTTATGATTTTAAAATTTTTGGATAAAATACACGCTTAAATTATGAGTACTAATGTAATAATGTAATCCTAGCAATGCAGACGACATTGATATCATCGGGTAAAGGATATTTCGCGGCGTAAAGGATGCTTTTCTTTGGCCTGCGGCGGTTTTTAAGTAGTCGCTTAATTTCAAGGTAAATGAAGGCCCAGATTGCGGTGGATAGATGGGGTCGACGCAGATGGTAGACCTCGCTAATATAAGCCAGCTATTTTCTTCATTGAAATAGTTTCGCCAAATTTAAATGCCGAATTTCAAATATTTCTTCCTCTAAGATACAATTTAGGAAAAATTTAACCGTCTCTTTGTAAGTCATAACAACAAATCGATATATCTCAGCTATTCTATTCTTGTTGGCTACGACTTTGGAGGCTACCGTGTTTGGACAGGAGGAAGAAAAATAATAAGGTCAAGAAATGTTACTTTTAATGAAAAGCCTCTTTCCCCTGCAGTTACAGTTCATTTTCCAGAGGAATAGAAGTATGAAATAAATGATGATGTTCCTGAAGAGATTGAACCGGAAGTAGATAGGTCTTCTGATGCTGAGAATCTACCGAAGATTTTGTTGGTTTTGAGGATGAAAAAGAAGATAGAGGGACTATTTGAAGGTTATATTTGTCTTGCCTCATGTGATTCTTCTGAACTACTAACTACCTATGATGAAGCCATGAAGTCTTCAGAGTCCAAACAGTGGAAGCTTACAATGCAGGAAAAATTGAAGGTTCATGAAGATAATGAAACCTGGCATCTTACTGACTTACCCCAAAATGAAAAAATAATACCATGTAAATGGGTTTATACAAAAAAAATTAATGCTGATGGAAGCTTAGATCGGTACAAAGCAAGGCTTGTTGTGAAGGGGTTTAAACAAAAAGAACGTCATGATTTTGAAGAAACTTTTAGTCCTGTAGCAAGAGTAGCGACATTTAGAGCACTTATCAGCGTTGCTGCTCACGAAGACATGACACTATATCAATTTGATGTGTCTACAGCTTTTCTCAATGGAGAATTAAAGGAAGAGATATACATTAGTCAACCACCTGGATTTGAAGAGAGCAGCGCTAGGTCATGCAGACTAAGGAAAAGTCTATACGTCCTTAAGCAAGCTCCGAGATGCTGGAATGAGAAGATAAAAGGGTATTTGGTGAAAACTGGATTCCGTATTAGTACTGCCGACCCCTGTCTGTTTATTAAGAATTCCAATAGAAAAATTTTCTTATCTCTTTATGTCGATGATGGACTAATAGCAGCGTCTTGTGAATAGGATGCTTTATCTTTAATTGAAAATTTAAAGAAGGAATTTAAAATTAAGGCAAAGCCTGCCAATTACTATCTTGGACTGGAAATTAAAAAGAGCAAGGAGGGAATAAAGGTTAGTCAGTCTGCCTATGTGAGGAAAATTCTAAACAAATTTCAAATGACTGAGTGTCGACCAGTGAGTACTCCTATTATTAGCAGTAGTAGAGAGGATTCACAATCTGGGAGAGACATTTCTGAGTATCCTTACAGGCAAGCTGTGGGAGCTTTAATGTACCTAATGATTTCAACAAGGCCTGACATAGCATTTGCGGTTGGAGTAGTGTCCAGATCTTTGGAAAAACCGAGACGCGAAGATATCATTAAAGTAAAAAGAATATTTAGATATCTCAGAGGGACCCAAGATATTGGAAAATTATGTACAAACCCAATGAAGAGAGCTCCCTACAAGGCTACAGTGATGCAGATTTCGGAGGTGACATTAGCACAGGGCGGTCTACAACTGGAGTGGTCTGCAAGTTTGCCGAGAGACCTATTTCATGGATAAGCCAAAGACAGACAAGTGTTGCAATCTCCACTACAGAAGCTGAACTAATGGCTGCAAGCGAGGGAGCGAGGGAGATGGTTTGCCAGAAGCGCTTATTCACCGAATTAATGCCTCATTCTTCACAGAAGATACCAACTCTTTTTGTGGACAATGAAGCTGCGGTTAAGCTGGCGAAAAACCCTGAGTTTCATCGCCGAACAAACACATAAGGATTAGACATTTTTTCGTTAGAGAGGTGGTTCAAGAAAAAATTATTAATGTTGAAGGGATTTCTACAGAATACCAACTTGCTGATTTTCTTACGAAGCCACTCCACAAACCTAGACTTTGTGTTCTTATGGCCAATTTAGGTATTGTGTAGTGTTGTAGTGTGTGCAAAAATATATTCAATGTGGGAGAGTGTTGAAGGACATATTTAACATTCTCAATATTTTGTTTTTTGTTTATTTAATATTAATATAGCTTTGTTTGTGTTAACCGCCATTTTAGATATAGAAGGTTATAGTAAGGCTACGGAGAGTACTATGGATGCTATGCTATGAGCTTACTCTTTTGATTTATGTTCAAATATAATATATGTGTTTATTCAATATAGAATTTTTCATACATATAGTTCTCAATTTAATAACCTACTTCAACAGTTATCACCAATGTTATTGGCGGAGGCTATCATTTTAATCTGTGAGATCTAGTTGTAATTTAAATCTTGTTTATGCGAATCTAGGGACAAAAGCCTCTCAAAACATTTCCGTGCCAGTCTATCATCTGTTAATGACAATATTTTTATGTAGAAATTAAGAATTTTCGTCATTATTTCTTATTTTCTAATTTCTTCACTGTCGGTCGTGAACCATGAGGTCTGGCAATGTAGTGCAAGAGTACAGGTCCCTTCAGATTAACCAATGGAGGTCGTTTTTTGAAAAGTTTTTGTACCACTATGTAAATATTCTTCCAGGACGATGTAGCTGTGATGGTTTCACATCTGGGTAGAAAGGAGAAACCAATTATTTATGAATTAATCTGTGTAACCATCTGAAAATCTCTGAAACCAACAGAGAATGGTCCTTTCGTTACAACAATCATTCCCGAACGCGTGGTTATGTTTCTTAGAGCTGTCGAGTGTCCTAGTTTGAACTCATAAAGAAAATTATATTTAAATCGCATGCTTTCCTGGTAATATTTGATGGCATACTAAACAATGTTAGTACAATTGTATTGATGGTACATATTATCAATAAGCCCATATAACAGCCCAGTACCATCTGTAAGTATAAACATATAAAACAATAAGACTTCTAATTCTACTTTGAATTTTAGAAATTATAAAACCAGACATTTCACATGGAACGATCCAATCTAATGGTTTGTAAATGTATGACAATTTATTGTGTTAATGCATTCCATAGCCTAGTGTGTATAAACCTAAATATCTCCATGATACAGTGCATGATGAGATGCATCGATGTAGAGTGCACAATGCATAAGAATACATGATGCACAGCTGCATTCCATAGGAAGGGTTAGCCTCTCGTGTGGTCAGTTGGCTTCAACCCTTCGGTATCTCTTTGGTTCGACCCTTAATTATAGTTATCCTATTTCCGATAGGGACATCTGTTGAATCAACAAGAATATTAATAATAAACAACTTGGTGAACCCGAAGGTTCGATGCCAACGCTACCTATAGCCGGTTAGAAACCTCCGTCCACGGACTAAAACCCAAATCCCAAACATAAGATGACCGTTCACAAAATCATCCCACCTACTACTCGACCCTTCGGACATTTGCTCACCAGTTTATTAGCTTCTTAGGAATTCGTTTACTATAATCCAACGCGATGCTATCATTTCGGTTAATTACAAAAAAATGACAATGTAACGATATGATACCATTATTTATATAAAAAAAATAATAATAATGTAATATTACTAATCTGATTAGATATCGTATAATTGGAACATTTAAAGAAATCCTTTTGATTATTATACAACTAAGAAGTTAAGGCTGAGATCATATTAAAGGAGACATGGGATAGTACATCATTTAGCAACACCATGGCCTCAATACCGTTTTCTTTAACTGACCATAAAACACATGGGATAGATATTCCGGAAGATCGGTGGACGCTAACCAAGATTTTCATCCTGACGGACTGAAAGAGGGCGAAGAATGCCCCATAATGAGCTCATTGCTTTTTTATCTTCCCTCCGGGCCTTCTTCCTACTAGAAAACTCTTTCCCAGGCTGAATACACCTTTCAAAGGTTTTACTGATACTCAAGGAGATAAATTTCATACATAGCCTCTTTGAACCCTCCCCGAACGGACTTCCTGTCTGATAGGGTTTAGGAATTGGTCGGTGAAGTAGAAAAATTTTTATGATCCAAAGGGCTGCGTTCATAACTTTCTCTTATGATGCTAAATCTAAACTATTTTAGTATAAACAAAAATGTTCAATTGATCAATGGAAAAAATGAATGTTTGTAAAATAAAAACATTAAAAATGTCCAATGGGCACATGGAAGCAGTTAAAAAAAAAAAGAATTAGAATTCCTTAACTGTCGTCGTCGGCGGGGTGGACGATGTGGAGAGGTCCTTGTATTTTTCATCGACTGGGCGATCGAAACATATCTCTGAAACCCCTGAGGTCCTCACTACAGCAGGGCGAGCGAGGATTCTAGAACATGACCAGGTCGATTCGATGAGGTCTAATCGACTGGGAGACCAATACTGTACTGATCTAATTCCCAACTACAGACGGGCAGCAAATTAGTCTATAGTCCACAATAACAACTGCACTTATTTAAAAATGTACACTCTCTGGGTTGATATCGCCCAGGTAAACACTAATTGCAGCAGCCGATCGATGTGTCTTTTTTATTGTTAACTTATAAATTAAATTAAATTCTTCTAATTATTTAAACAATAGTTAACAAAAAGCATATCAATAAACAAACAATAACAATACATTAAAAAAAATATATATTTATTGAAATTTACAATTGTATACAAAATACATCAAGTAAATATAATGAGTGAATACATTGGCATGAAAAGACAAGTAGAGAAACTACCCAGTGGTAGCACTGAAATAAAAAGTTCAGCTTAGAAGGTCGCGAGGCCATCTTCTTTGCAGACGTCTCGGAGGATTATCAGGAATTGAAGAGGTTGCGAGGTTTGAAACTAGTGGGTTTGAGTGGAAATGAAGTTTGTAATGAAAAGATTGATATCGGATTCGGGCCAAATCAGCAATTAAGGTCATTATGGATTACTTTGTTCGTAACAAAGTAAGGAGCATTAAGGATTTTCCGAAGGATTTTGGATTGTAAGGATTGAATACGAGAGGAATTCGATGGCTTAGTGGAGCCCCAAAGCTCTATTCCGTAAGTCCAGATGGGTCTAATGATTCTCATGTATATGAGTCTCTTGTAATTAATTGGGAGCTTACAGCGTTTATCTATTAAATGTTGAAGTAGCCTGAAACGGCGAGCTGTTTCTTGTCGTTTCAGTCTAGTACGAGGATTCCAAGTTAATCGTTTGTCAAGGTGTAGTCCTAAGTACCGGATCTGTTCTACAGGCACAAGTGGGATATTATTATAGGATACTGAATGGCAGGAAGTCATTGGTTTACGACGTAAGGTAAAAGTGATTTGATGGGATTTTTGAGAATTTATTTTAATTCTCCAGTTTTGACATCATTCTTCAAGATTAGTGATATGGGATTGGAGGCTTTGGGATACAATAACTGGATTGGTGTTGACTGATAATACACATGTATCCTGGATTCTTTTCCAGAGGTCCGTTGTATGTTTACCAATTTACTCAGTATTTAAACCTTCAATGTATTATTCATAAATAAATAGTCCATCTGGGGTAAATAACCACCAAAAGAATTATAATGACTATATTTGATGTGGGATAGTGGCAGTCTGAGGGTGCAGTCAATATAACACAAACTAAGAAAATCTCATTTATTATGAGTGCCGACTTTTCGACCTACGTTGTAGGCCATCTTCAGGGCTGATAAAAGCCGGACCCAATATCATCGATATGCCAAAATATGCCCATTTTGTGCTCACCACAAATGGATTGTTGGCAAAGCTGACAATTCGAATTGCTTTTTCGATACTTCTTCCAAGGACAGGCACTGCACCTACGTCGTTTTAAGGTAGACGAATTTTTAGGCTCTTGGTACCACAATGTCTTTTTGAAGAAAAGATCTTACATCTTAAATTGCGGTCTTACGAGAAGGTTAATAAGTCCTAAATGCAACAAACTTAAGTATTAATTATTCAAGTAATACCCTTTGATTTTTCTGACGCAACTAATGCAGTTTTATTTGTATACCGTGTTAAAATTAACTATATTTTTTATAAGGGGAGTGAAGTTTAGAAGTACGCAGGGTTCTTGATAACTGAGCTTTAAGTATTGAATTGGAGACCGTCTAGAAGGAATGTGAATTTGATATATTATAATAATTATAATTATTACTAGGGGCTATATAGATCCCATCAAATATAAATGCATGGAATCAACGATAAAAGCAAACAATTATTACTTGTTACGGGTTTTCTGGTCAAATATTCATACGTTCTCTTAAATTTTTGGATAAAAAACACGCTTAAATTATGAGTACCAATGTAATAATGTAATCCTAGCAATGCAGACGACATTGATATCATCGGGTAAAGGATATTTCGCGGCGTAAAGGATGTTTTTTTTTGGCCTGCGGTGGTTTTTAAGTAGTCACTTAATTTCAAGGAAAACGAAGGCCCAGATTGCGTTGGATAGATGGGGTTGACCCAGATGGTAGACCTCGCTAATGTAAGCCAGCTCTTTTCCTCATTTAAATAGTTCTTCTTCATCGGCACTACAACTCAACGCTGAGTCCTGGCCTCCTGAAGTAGTTTCGCCCATTGGCCCATCTCTCTTACAACGGTTCTCCATTTAGCCAGCCTAAGAAGAGCTCCACCTTGGATTTTTGTGGTAAATATATAGACATCTCATTGATGAAAGACTATAATTTAATACATATCCACAATTACTAACAACGAGGCTGTTACAACACATCTAACGGTTAACACCAAAGCAAAATGGAGGGAATATTCCCAAGAAGATCGACATCATAAATACTGGATATAATCGATCTATTAGAACGTAAATTTCAACACTATCCAGAGCAATCTGGGCCTTCGTTGAAATTAAGCGGTTACTTAAAAACCGCCGCAGGCCAAAGAAAAGCCTCCTTTACGCCGCGAAGTGAACTCCCGATGATATCAATGTCGTCTGCATTCCCAGGATTACATTATTAAATTGGTACTCATAATTTAATATGGCGAATAGAGCGATACATTTAGTACTAAACTTTAATTTCTAGAATAATATATGGGTACTTCTATTAAAATGTTACGAACCCACTATTGTACACTTAATTGGGCAGTGCTTTAATCTGTAAACTGGGGGTTGGTCCGCTGTTAGGTGAACCCCTAGTAATAATTAAAATTTATAATAATTATAATTATAATTCCAATCTTTACAATCCAAAATCCTTTGTAAATCCCTCAATAATTCTTACTTTGTTACGAATAAAGACATCTATAATGAATGACCCTAATGTCTAACCAGATACCAGCCCGTTCATGACAAATTTCATTCCCACTCGTTCCAAACCTAGCTAACTCTAATTCTACATAATTCATTTCCTGATAATACTCCAAGGCGTCTGAGAAGAAGATTGATAAAAGTCAATAGTAAAATTATTTTTATTTTTCTCCAAACCCGAAATAGGCTATTTTTTCGTAAATATTATTATTCTACCCACAGGATTTTGACTTAAAATCGCCTCGAATAACTTAAACATAGTTAAAAACAAAATTAAGGTATTAAAAACAATGAACCCAAGTCGGTTTCATATCGCAAACACTGTGCTGTATCCAATGAGCGAATGCGTGTCTGCGAACTATCTCCAGGCTAAAACAGGTAGTGCACTCCTCACTCCTGCGAATGTGATAACTAAAGGCCGGATTTCGTGCAGTAAAAATTTTAAGAACGTGCAATAAAAATTAGCCAAACGTGGAAAAACGTACAATAAAAATAAATTACACCGACAAAGGTGCAATTCCACCTTCTAATGTGTGAAGAGGTGATGTGTAATAAAAACAATTAAATATTAAGTTAACATATTTTTATAATTATTGTAATATACATATGTGCTACAAAAACTACAACAAATTTGTTTGCTAGGTATGGTGATGATTACATTACCTAATATTTTACCTCACAGTTTATTATCAAAAGAACCCTGGATTACATATCCCCCAAAATCCAATCTAACATTAACAAACATGGTTAAAAAAGAACTAACCCCATAGTGTTTAGAAATGAACACCTCAGGCTTTCCAATGGTTTCCCATCAGCTACTCACATTTTCACAGATGGTTCAAAAGACAAAGACGGTGTTGGTGCTGTCTTTGTCTGTGGGTCCAGGAACCAGCAATACTCAAT